>SSNS01000373.1:433133-602880 GCA_006937985.1 Aphyosemion australe
TGCATTTGCTACACAAAACACACACATCAACACAGATTGTTGACAAAGCTACTGCAGTCTATGATCAACCATCGGTGTAAAGATGATTGCATAAATAATGCGCTAAAATGCGAAGATGATTGCATGAATACGGCAGACATAGCGGAATAAATAATTTTTTAAAAACAAAACTTACCCAGATTTCTGGTACGGCCGAACTCTTCAAAAACAGTCTTTCACTTTTCCCGAACTTTTTCCTGATGTAATCATCCTCTTTGAAGTGTGCACTGCACAAACGAAAGGTTTTGACTCATTCCAGCCGAGTATCCTTGGAGTAGCCGATTGCTAAAAGCCACTGATGCCTTAGAGAAACGTCCTTAGCAGGAAAAGTGTCAAACCGAAAAGGTGATCCTGTAACATCCTTATTGTTACAACCCGGGAACCTGCAGGTACGCACCATGGCTCGATATATTTAAGAAAAACTACTTTTAAGTGACTTTAGAAGTTGTTGTTTCACTCATACAGCTAGGATTAGCAGCCAGACGCGAGTCACGTGACGCCGTTCTATAGCTGCTGAGGGGAGCGGCGCAGGGATACGAATGACAAAAACTAGTCCCGTTGTAATGTGACGTTGTAAATTTTTTCTCTTTGTTTGTGAGATGCAAATTAGCCATGCTTTCAGAGGCTAATCCTTTTGTGAGGCTAAACGGCGCAGATAAAGCGCCCCGAAACTAGCCAGAACTACCTTTCTGAATCACTTCTCCCCTGAAAATCTCTGAGCAGGGGGGTGTGTGTGAAATGGGTCAAAGTTTACAGAGCACTGGGTGGGTGAAGGAACACATAAAACTTTATGTCTAAAAAAGCGAACTTTTCCTTTAAGTTGCTTGCCAACCGCCAAACTCCAAAAGAAGAACTGTTGGAATGGATTCTACTGCAACCAGCAAACGACCAAGCGTGGCACAAAGGAAGTTTATTCAGCGGCATCTCGTGAGTCAAAAACCAAATATGGTAAAAGACAGGCAGGGACCCGAATCTATATCGGATACGTGATTGACGAATGGAGGCTGCTTCAATTATATCTGGGACTCAAAAAGGATGCTGCCATGGCTCATTTCCTAGTGAGCAGGTAAGAACCATTATAGGTTGTGTTTAGAGATGATGACAATGATCTGACCTCACCGATGACTCAGAGAGAGCTAGCGTGCAGTAGCATTAGCTGTGATCATGCTACAGTAGTAGCATTAGCTGTGATCAGGGCTGTAGCGTGGATTGCTTCGCCGCAATATTGTCCGTGAGAGCGGCGGGGAGTTGCCTTTTCAGCGTGAGATATTGGAGTTGTGGCGTGAGAGCGTGTGAAGAGGGTCAGGTAATGGTATTTTTGTGTTTGTGTAACATAGCCGTCTGTGCACGCTCCCGTGCTGGGCTGCAGTTACTCGCAGAGCTGGGCGCGTCGCTCGTGAGCATCGTTTCTTTTTTCCTGCCCCTAGCTCCTTTAAAGTATTCACAAAAAGCTACTCAAGTACAATAATGCGAGTAAATGTAATTCGTTACTTTCCACCTCTGATGAAAATATTATAACAGATAGAAAAATAACTCGTCTTTCCTTTAAGTAATTGCATGGGGACGTTTGGAAAAGTTATGTGTGGTTTATTAATCAAATACTCACAGGTCTAGTTAGTTTTGTTGTTCACGCTATTCGACTCCAGTCCAGGAGGTGGCGATAATGCACCTTTGCGTTTGTCACCAACCACAAAAAGCTTTAAAAAAGAAGAAAACGGCGGACGGATGAGCACGCTGTTGGGTTGTCTGCGCCACAGGTGTGTTTAACAGGTTGTGAATTGTGTTGTGCTGGAACAGCGGGGCCTTGGAGGCGCCCAGTCTGCCTCAGTAAAGAAGAAAAAGAAAACGGAAGCTGTTAGCTAGGTTAGCTTGTTGTTTTGGTGTGTGAGGTGAATATTTGAGGCTCCACAGTAACGATGTCTTCAGGCCAGTCTCTGAGAGAGTTTATCAGCAAGCGACTTACTGCTGCTGCTGCAGAAATATTCTCAGAGTTTGAAGGAACCATCGTCCGGTACGAGGAAGAGATCGCTCGTCAGCGCAGACTGCTGGAGCTCTGCTGGAACCCACAGATCAACTTACACAGAATAGGTAAGAGACTCCAGCGGGACTCTGGTTGGGTCTGTTTACGTTCGAAAGGCTTCATTTCTGGAGCTTTTTGACACAACTGAGGTGAAATCAGTCAGTAAACTTTCTTTAAACCTGAACAGTTGTCCCCAGAATGTAGTACAAAGCACACACACACACACACACACACACACACACACACACACACACACACACACACACACACACACACACACACCTGTCTGTAGAACTGTGTGAGGCTATTTGTCAGTTTAAGCGTTCAATATTTTCTAAAACATCTTCAGATGCATCAGATGAATAAAGTGCAGTGTGCTCTCTTATTGTCAACTGAATCAGCTTTTTGTTTGCCCAGAACTCCCACTGCATTATGTCTTGAAAGATGAGGAGGTTCTGACTGAGCAGCAGCTCTGGAACCAGGAGAGGAGCTCCAGTTTGGACCAGGAGCAACCAGAACCTTTACAGGAGGGACCAGAACCTCCACAGACAAAGGTGGAGCAGGATGAGCCAGAACCTATGCATGTTCTAGAACAAGAGGAGCTCTGCATCAGTCAGGATGAAGAGCAGTTTGTACAGAAGCAGGAGATGGTTACCTCCTTTGTGACTCCTGACGAGGAAGGAGACCATGATGAACCAGAACCAGTCAGCGACCAACTCCTTTTTTCAGTTTTTCCTGAGGCTGAGATAGGAGCCACTGATCCTCCAGGGTCAACAGGTGGGTGGGGGTTCTATCCTAATTTTCCTTGTTGTGATGTCGCAAACGGAGACCTTTTGAAACGACTCGTTTTAGGCAAATAAGGGGCGGAATCTACAGTTGTCTTTCAGATCGTCTCTGCATGCTATTGTACAACAAACAATGGAACGTACTCACCGCTACGGATGTAAGTCAATGGGGTAGTCCACCCTACACTGTCAAAGAAGACACAAACACATTCTTTATCTAAGTACATCTAACTGCTCTTGACTCAAAGAAAAGCCCAGGTCTAAGTAGTCCCAAGTTGATGCCAAAGCCATTTCAAACAAGCCGTCGCCGTCTGTCGTTTTGCTCTGTCACACCATCCCGCCCACCAAACTGATAGAGCACTGTGATTGGCAAGACTGTTCGTGCCTGCTGAGGTTCCAGTGGAGTGTGGTTAGACCGACATGCAGAGCAAAATCAGTTTCCCGTTTATTTTCCATCAGTGGCTAATGTGGGACATAGGGGTAGAAGACTACTTTGACGTTTAGCCTGCATGTGAAACTCAGACAGGGTGTCCGTGGGGTTTTAAGAAGTATTAAAAAGTGATACATAAAAATTGTCAAATTTAAGGCCATTAAAAGTGTTAAATTTGGTCTCAGGGGTATTATTTTTTCAGACTATCAGGTGTCCTATTCTGATTTAAATTCTATATGCTTAAGTTCGCGTTAGTTCGTTTAAATATGGGCTTTAGGGGTGCAACTGCACGCACGACGGTCCGCGGATCGGTCACGTGGAAGACTGAGGCGCCACCTGTCCAATCCAAACGAGAAAAGCACAGCGGTGGTCATGGCTAGTGGAGGAGGAGACGAGCTTAAAAAAACACCACCGGCATCGTTTAAGTCGCATGTATGGGAGCATTTTGGCTTCCCTGTAAAATACAAAGCAGAGGCGGAGCCAGACATTTTATTCACCCGGGGCTCAGCCCTGAAGTTTGGGGGGGGGGGGGGGGGGGGGGGGGGGGGGTTGATGGCAGAAATAATGTGCTGTGCAGTACAATTCTAGATTTAGTCAACAAAATTATAATGAATGCAATAATATTGATGAGGCAAACTATAATGAATGTGAACAAGTAATATTAAACACAAGAAGTGTTAATGGTTCAAAATCAGGGCTTCAGGACTGGACCAGAATCAAAACAAGATGATGGTCTTTGCTCCTGACTTTCGCTACACTGGTAAATCCTCTTTATTATGGCAACATGAGATTTTGCTTCTCATCCTCATAGCTGTCTATTGTTGCTTAACGAGCTGAAACTACCTATGAATAACCCTCCTCCCTACCCCATCAAGCCCTATTGTGTTGGACTAGTTGCTTTGATTAGATGCAGGAGGAGAAACCAGAGGAGAGGAATAAAGAAAGCCATCTATGTCAAACAGGAAAGACCTGAATTAAGCAGAGGGGGGGTCCTCAGGTTTCACCTTTCTAGCTCCTACATTGAGCCTGATTTTTAAACAGTTTCAGTCTAGGTCACACCAGCGCCTTTGAGATACAGAGTTCGGACACTCCCATAGGCTTCAACAGAAAGAATGGAATGCGGAAGTAACGTCGCCCATGGAGCTCCCAATAGTTCCAAACACCAATAGTTCCACCATTGACCGCTGTTGATTCTCTGCGTTTTCGGAGTGTTTTTCCTCCGGTAAGTTGATGAAATTACAACATGTTGGCATTGTGAAGCGTTAGCTGACTGCCTCGAACCAAAATAAGTCAATAATGATTTTTAACGTAGTCAGTTTTAGTTAATTAATCGTGTTAACCGGCTAACTGCGGCTAGCTAGCTAGTTAGCGGCCGGTGTTTGTGTGTTTAAACGGGCCTATTTAGCTTCTTAACTTATTCAGCGCAGTTTTAAATATCTGTTTAGAGTTTTGTAAATTATTTGGGGATTTCTGAGTTTAAAATAAATTTTATTAAGACACAATAATGTTCGTGACGTATGTAAAGAGGAGTTACTAAACTATCTCAACTAGAGAAAAGCTGTTTTTATTCTGAGACTGCCATGTGAGTTATAGATCAGACAGCAGCTTTATTTGGGATCTCATCATCAGTAAAGTAAAATGTGATCATGAACATGAGTAATTATGTCATATTTTTCAGTTAAACCACATGATGCTGACTTCAGTGACCTGCTGCAGCATGTTACACACTCAGGATCACCATGGTAACACGATGTGTCCTCCAGAATAACCAGAGCTGATGCAGGACGTCCGAACAACAGAACTAGAACCTTCACAAAGTTGGTATTTACTGCAGGACTGTTCCTTTGCATCTGTTTAATATCATTCATTTATCATCTGAGGTCAAGTTGGGATTAGAATCTTTACTCAGAACAAGAAATTAAGAATCATTAATAATAAAATCTCAGGATAAATAAATAACTGTAGAACAGTAACTAAACAGTTCATGTTCATCTTAATGTTTTCAGAGGGACTGATCATGAGTGGTGAGCTGAGCGATGAGCAGGTTGGTGGAACCTGCAGGTCCGGTCAGTGATGGAGTCTAAGCTGGAAAGTGGACTGGTGGAGTGCTGCAGCTGGCTGGGTGATGGGGAGGCTATCAAAATGAAATTCATATTGAAGTGATCAGGAAGCAACTTAACAACTTTTTCTGAGGTTTCCTGCAAATGTCAAGATTCTGTATGAATGTTATAACTTTTATAGAATCACTGATATTAAATTTTAAAATCCTTCCAAACCATCTATATGTACTGGTGCTCAAGCGTTTGTGGGAGGGTACTTGTTGTGGAGCAAGATGCTGTTTTTCTTTGTTTTTGTCTCTTTATTTCCAAGATGTCCATCATTAGACAGCATATAGATCTGTTTAGCTGTAATTCTTAATGTCAGTCTGATGAATCGCTTATTTTACCTTACACATGACATGAAGACTGCAGCTTTCTAAAAGACTTGCTTCTCTCTCTAGAACATCCACCACATCTGGGAGCTCCATGAAAGAAGCAGCAGACACCTGGTTCCAGCTGAAAGTGTTGACGTCTTCTTTGGTGGGTTCTGATGTCAGAGAGGGATCCTCATGTCCTGAAGAAGTCTGGAGCCTGTGGAGCTCACTCAGTGCGTTTACATGGGCAGTATCAACATCTAAGTCGATCCTGGTCGAACTTATGATAATAAGCTGCGAGTCTTTATCCTCGTTTACATGCGCTTTAGAAAACCGACCTCGCAAATGAAGTTCGTTCCACTCCGGTACAGTAGGGGGCGACGTGCGCCCTTTCATGTCGGGCATTGTTCCGGTTAGCTTGTAGCAACACAACTTGTAAACCAACGCTGGCGGGAGTAAATGAGACGGAATTGAAACAGGAAATACACCGCGGATGAAAGAATGGACAACAACAACGCTGCAGCACAGCTTATTGGTACGTACTGCGCTGTTAGATGTTGTTACGCGTGGTACGTTGTGGCGGTGATGTTATCAGACGAGCGCTACTCTGGTCGCGTCACTTCCGGAACGCGAGCGTCTACTCGGTTCAGCTCGGCTGACCCGTTTACATGCAGAAGGAAGTCAGATAACTACCGCATTATCTGGGTGCTTCAGCCCGACTAGAAGAAGTTCACTTTCAGCCAGACTAACGCGTTTACATGCATTTAAAAAAACCGATGTTAGTCTTTTTAGGGCAAAAGTTCGGTTTTCTGATGTGCATGTAAACGCACTAGCAGACGTTCTTTTATGGGGTCTCATGCATTTGAGAGTAAAACGTGTCGATCCCCGACTGAAAATGTTTATGCAGATTAAACCTATTGCACACAATTTACTGTTATTGTGACCAATGGCTTTTAATAAATAAATAAATGAAAAATGTTTGGTTATTTGGTTTTGCACAGCTGACTCACACTTATTTTGTCATCTAATAAGGTTTTAACTAGAAACAGTTTTATTTAAATTAACATTTTAATCAGTTACTATTTTATGCTTGTTAGACTGGAAGCACAATCAGCAGCGTTACAGATGCATTTACAGCCACATATTTTCCTCCAAGTCATTAAATTAAGTTAAATCAGCTGTGTCATTCAGCTCCTTTTCCATCTGACACCAGGCAGACTGAAGATTATAGGACTAAATCCTGGAAACGGCAATACCTCAGGCTTTGTTAGAGGAAGTAGATCTAAAGGTAAGCAGGAGCAGAGCTCTGAACCACTGACACCTTTTAAGTATTTATTAGGATTAAAGTATAGCATCTATGCTAGCATGCAGAGAACAGAAAGCTCAAATTATAAACCACATCCTTACATTGATCAGTGTATTATATAAACATTTTTTTATATGTATTTTAGCTAAATATGATCTGTAACCTACGTTGTGTTTGCAGTCTGGCTGCCTTCGAAAGTTTTAAATGATAAATGTTCGTGCTGCTCCAAAAGTGAAATGTTTTGATAAAATACATAATCAGTGTATTAATCAACACACATTAATGGTCAATAATCTTCAAAAAATATATGTGGAAATGAGAAAAGGTTCGTTTTAGCGTCCAGTCCTGCCAGAAGCCGCTCATGCTGACTGGCAGCGTTGAGCTGTTTGGAACTATTCGGGGCTACATGAACCACGTGACCGCGTGTCAGCGAGTTCAAAGCGTGTCGTAACTTTCTCTTTAAAAGGCTTTGGGTCACACCCACCCGCATCTAATCAAAACAACCAGTCTAACACAATACGGGCTAACGACGTTGACGACTCCTCGTAGGGTAGGGAGGAGGAATATTCGTTGGTAGAAAGACTGAGAACTTTCACCAGCAACTAGCCTAATTGTGCTAAAACACTGCATGACTTACTATGTCTGGGATTAGTATATTTAGAAAGTATTTAGTTTAGCCATAGCAGGTAGAAACTGAAAATAAAAAAGAACACACAGCTACTCAGACTATCAATACTTTTCCTGGATTTGTTTCTCCTTGGCGGTTCTCTAATGAATAGGTTAGATAACTCGAAATTATTTTAAAAATATAATTAATTAATGAAATGTAATTTTCTTACAATATATTCTTTGCACTTTACAACAAACCTTTTTCCATTCTTGTCTGGTAAGTTATTTTTATTTTAGTCTTTCTTACCTTCTTTCTCTCTGTAACTTCCCACCAAGCAAAATTCATCAGTCCACAAGCCAAACAACTATGAAAAGAACTTTCTCTTGTGAGATCACGTGGCTTCAGGTGAAGTGGGTGTCTGGCTTAGATGTAACTTGACTTTAAACCAGAAGCTTTAGTTCCCTCCCGCAGCCCCTGCGCCGCCCCTCCCCCGCGTCGCTCATGCATCACAAAAGACCCGGGGCTTTTGAAAAAACAACCTGGGCTTAAGCCCCGCCCTCGCTCCGCCCCTGATACAAACGGCAAAAAACGAACACATGCGTGCGCGTGCCTCTCATCGACATATAAATCTATGGACATAGCCCGCCCATTTGGAAATACATATTCAGAATGATTCAAAATGGGAGGTTCCCACCGCCTCCATTTTGGCCGTGACACACGCCTCTTCACGCCCAGACAATCCATAAATGGGAAAAGAGGTGGAGCAGAGGGTGGGGCAGTGAGGGTTGGAGATAACAAAACCAATGTAGGACGCTAAACTGAGCTAACACACGAAGCTAAGATGGAGAACCGAGACAGCGAACCACGCAACTGTCTCCGTGCGAGGCAGCAGCGTTGGTCGTCTGTGGAGCTGTAATATGGACTGTAAAAATACAAGCAGAGCTTCAGACCGCTGCGATCGGAGCCGTGCGCCCTGGCTGCTTACACGATGTCCCGCTCCACTCCGGGGGAGTTCAGCGGGACCTTAGCTGCATGCTAACTGGAAGCTAGTGGAGTTTTTCGGGCGCTTTTAGCGAGAGAAACGCAGTTGAGCGACACCAAAGTGTAACGAGATCAGCTCAAACAGCTGGATTGTTTCTGTAGTCTCCGTCAGAGAGTTCCACAGGCTACAACCACAGCGTCAGATGGTAGTCAAGCAGCCGCACGTCCCAGCTCCCTCGGGAGAAGGGAGTGTGCGGCTGCTTGTGTGTAGAGAAGCCGGGCGCCCGCCTCGCTGGACTGCGTGCCTCCGCAAGGATTAAGGATTAACTGAATATCTGACATGTTCATTCTACATAGTCAGAATCATTCAGTTAAATAATCTTTGACGTTATAGAGTTTATAGGACGTAACTGCATTAAATGAGTCTTGAGTTAAATGTTGTTTGTATTTAATGAGCATTAAGCAGAAAAATGTTGCACTAAGTGTTCTACAAAATTAATAAGAGAGCAAAGTTATTTGTCTTTTTTTTTTCTTTTCTTTGTGCTGTCCAAAAAATGATCCGATCCATGACTCAAATCTGTGATACGATCTGAACCGTGAGTTTTTTGATCCGTCGCACCACTAGGGCACATAATCAAAGATCTAGTCGCCGTCTGAAAATGATGACGTCATATTCAGTGGTCGTTTGGCATCATCTCAGAACACGGCGCGCTCAACCGTCTATGTAAATAATAGAAAGGTCACTGATTAACACTTGCAATTCAGTGTCGTGATGGTTTTAAAAAAAATTCTGAATGTTGTAAAAAAGGTATTAAAAAGTAGTAAATTTAACTAAAGGATTACTGCATATACCCTGTCAGAGTAACCGATCATATTTAAAAAATAAGAAATAAAAACGGTTTCTTAGTGAAGTTGGTCTTTAAAAGAAAATGTGATTTTTTATTTTTTTTTTTATTGTACAATGTTTTTTTTTTTTGTCTTTTAGCCATTCCAGAACTTCCACAGCATCATGTTTGGAAAATAAAGGAGGTTATGGCTGACCAGCAGCACTCTAACGAGGAGATGACTTCCAGTTTGGACCAGAAGGAACCAGAACCTCCGCTGATCAAAGAGGAACAGCAGAAACTCAGTATCCATCTGCATGAAGGGCCGTTCATAGTGAAGCAGGAAAATCTTACCTTCATGGTGGCTTCTCCTTCTGAAGAAACAGACATGAACCAACCCTTGTGTCAGAGTTCTACTGAAGCTGAGAATCGAGATCAGGATGGATGCAGGAATGAAAACTCAAACAGCGAAGAAGCACCGACACAAAATAAACACAGAGACGGCGAGAAACTAAAATCCCACAGCGATGAGGGACGATTTTCATGTAACATCTGTGGGAGATTTTTCATTAGAAATTGCCATTTAACTATTCACCTGAGAGCTCACAGAAGTGAGAAGCCACAGCCATGTAAAATTTGTGGTAAATGTTTCTTGAAAGGTAATCTGACTTCTCACATGAGGACTCACACAGGTAAGAAGCCATATTCATGTGAACTCTGTGGTAAATGTTTCTCTATAGGTAGTGTCTTGATGAATCACATGATAATTCACACACGTACGAAGCCACAGCCATGTAAAATTTGTGGTAAACGTTTCTCTCATTGGACTTCCTTCAAAAAACACAAGAGAGGTCACAAAATTGCCAAGCGGTATCCATGTAAAATCTGTGGTACATGTTGCTCTCACCGTACTCGCTTGGTTAAACACATGAAAACATATCACAAGTGAGAAGTCTTTCCCATGTTCGATCTGTAAAGAGAGATTCAGAAATGATCTTTAAAGAGCAGGTTTGCTGAGAAACCCTTTTTTCCTTATTTTTTGAAAATGATCAGTCTGAGTTTAACATGCAGGCTGAATGTTAAAACAGTCTAAGAGTGTGTTTTCTTTCACCAAGGAACCTTGTGTGTTGAGTTTTGTGATTTAAAATCCTTTCTGTTATTAAACCTGTTTGGTTTTTCTATCTTTCACATGCCTTTTGTATTACGTGCATCATGTCCTTTGTTGAAATCAGCTTTTGATTTCCCGCAAGTTCAAGGATGAGAAAAGAATCCAGACAAATTAACGGTTAAAGCAGTTTTGGTTATCGGATATTAAAAGAAGTACATGAATAGTAGTTTTTCCCCACAGGTATACCTGGAGACCTGACAGCAGAAGCAAACAGCCGTGTGTCCCTGAAGACCCTGCTCCAGCTTGACTATATTTTTCTGTAGGCACACCCTATCTGTCCAGTTCAAACTGATTTTTACCATCTTCCCTCAACTCAGGCCCAGAAACACTCTGCTCCTTCCCTCATCTGTCTACCCCCCCCCCCCCCCCCCCCCCCCCCCCCCCCCCCAACACACACACACATTCCTGAATAGTACACTGTTCCTGTTTTCACTCTTAATTCACTAAACTGAAACTGCAGGCCTTTTCTACTCTAATAGGGCTTCTACATTACCATCGGCTCCACTCTTCACAGCCTGCCCCAGCCTGGCCGGGTTTATTACACACATCCTTAGGAATGTGGATGTGACTGAAGACTCACCTGTTCAGGCTGCTTTTGAGTGACCTTTGGTTGATTCTTTGCTACCTTCTCTTCATTCTGCTGTCTACCATTTCTGCCTTTCCCATGATCCACTGATTACTCTTTTCTTCTTCATTTTCCTTTTTTCACATCCTTTTTTAAATACAATTTTTACTTTTTTGATATTTTTAATCATTTTTTAATTTTTGTTCCTGTGAAGCGCCTTGTGATTTTTATCTTGAGAGGCGCTATATAAAAGATGGTTTCTTCTTTCTTCTTCTCTGAGTTGGGCGGGGTTACCTGCTCGTCATTACCCCAGTAAGAACGGGATCATCTCTGAGTCCGGGAATGGTTGTCCCCTCTGTGCAGCAGTATTGGACCAGAGTGTGTAAGGTGTGTATGGGGAGTGTGAGTGGGTGTATTCTGTGCATTCTTGTGTGTCTAGGCTGAATGTGTTTATGTGTGAGCATGAGGATGGGCGTGTATGACTGTGTTTGTGTGTGACTGCCTATCTGTCAGGTAGAGCAGGGGTGTCAAACTCAAATTCACACTGGGCCGAAACTAAAAACTGGGACGAAGTCGCGGGCCAAACTCAATATTTATTGAAAAAGTTATAGCAAATGTGTACATTTTCCTATACAGATATGTATTTTTGAACCTTTTCATTTGAAAACAAACTTATTTTTTGCATAAGCACTGAATTTGGAATAACCAAATTACACATGAGCAAGTAAATTTTAAATAAAAGACATCAGTGATATTAATCTGTTTACTCCTTGAAACATTCAGCATTTTGGAATTTTTAATCTTTTGCATGTTAAATATTTGTATTTTATGTTTTCTTGTTGTTTATTCTTTATTTTTACTCTCCTTTTTTGCTCCTGTAATGAATGTCATTGCTGCTGTGACACCAAACCTTCCCTACTGAGGGAGAACAAAGGGATTTTCTATTCTATTTCTATTCTGTCTCATTATTTCTATAGCTTCCTTGATCCATCTTTTGTATTTTTGTTGTTCAGTGTTTATGATCGTTGTTCTGTCCCACAACAACAAAGGTTCTCCTAAAATCTTTACAGAAAGCTTTCGTCTGCCCCTGAAAAACGTTTTTAAAAATCTAGTTATAGGTCCTAAAGTCAAGACAAAAGGTTTAGATCAGGCAGGTCAGGTTTAGATCATGGAACATCATAAAAAAGGTATTTTTACTTGATTTTCTTGTTTTTAAAATATAACAGATAGAAAAATAACTTGTCTTTCCCTTAACACACACACACACACACACACACACACACACACACCTGTCTGTAGAACTGTGTGAGGCTATGGGGACGTCTCGAAAAGTTATGTGTGGTTTATTAGTCAAATACAAATTCAGATAGGTAATTTTGTTGTTCAAGCTATTCGACTCCAGACCAGTAGGTGGCGGTAATGCACCTTTACGTTTGTCACTAACCGGCAAAAAGCCTATAATAGATATAACTATGGCTGGGACTAGCGGAAAGATGAGGGCGCTGTTGGGTTATCTGCGCTACAGGTGTGTTTAACAGGTTATGAATCTCGGCGTGTGTTGTGCTCTGGTTGTGCTGGAACAGCGGGGCCTTGGAGGCGCCCAGTCTGCCTCACTAAAGAAGAAAAAGAAAACGGAAGCTGTTAGCTAGGTTAGCTTGTTGTTTTGGTGTGTGAGGTGAATATTTGAGGCTCCACAGTAACGATGTCTTCAGGCCAGTCTCTGAGAGAGTTTATCAGCAAGCGACTTACTGCTGCTGCAGCAGAAATATTCTCAGAGTTTGAAGGAACCATCGTCCGGTACGAGGAAGAGATCGCTCGTCAGCGCAGACTGCTGGAGCTCTGCTGGAACCCACAGATCAACTTACACAGAATAGGTAAGAGACTCCAGCGGGACTCTGGTTGGGTCTGTTTACGTTCGAAAGGCTTCATTTCTGGAGCTTTTTGACACAACTGAGGTGAAATCAGTCAGTAAACTTTGTTTAAACCCGAACAGTTGTCCCCAGAATGTAGTACAAAGCACACACACACACACACACACCTGTCTGTAGAACTGTGTGAGGCTATTTGTCAGTTTAAGAGTTCAATATTTCCTAAAACATCTTCAGATGCATCAGATGAATAAAGTGCAGTGTGCTCTCTTATTGTCAACTGAATCAGCTTTTTGTTTGTCCAGAACTCCCACTGCATTATGTCTTGAAAGATGAGGAGGTTCTGACTGAGCAGCAGCTCTGCAACCAGGAGAGGAGCTCCAGTTTGGACCAGGAACAACCAGAACCTTTACAGGAGGGACCAGAACCTCCACAGACAAAGGTGGAGCAGGATGAGCCAGAACCTTTGCATGTTCTAGAAGAAGAGGAGCTCTGCATCAGTCAGGATGAAGAGCAGTTTGTACAGAAGCAGGAGATGGTTACCTCCCTTGTGACTCCTGACGAGGAAGGAGACCATGATGAACCAGAACCAGTCAGCGACCAACTCCTTTTTTCAGTTTTTCCTGAGGCTGAGATAGGAGCCACTGATCCTCCAGGGTCAACAGGTGGGTGGGGGTTCTATCCTAATTTTCTTTGTTGTGATGTCGCAAACGGAGACCTTTTGAAACGACTCGTTTTAGGCAAATAAGGGGCGGAATCTACAGTTGTCTTTCAGATCGTCTCTGCATGCTATTGTACAACAAACAATGGAACTTACTCACCGCTACGGATGTAAGTCAATGGGGTAGTCCACCCTACACTGTCAAAGAAGACACAAACACATTCTTTATCTAAGTACATCTAACTGCTCTTGACTCAAAGAAAAGCCCAGGTCTAAGTAGTCCCAAGTTGATGCCAAAGCCATTTCAAACAAGCCGTCGCCGTCTGTCGTTTTGCTCTGTCACAACATCCCGCCCACCAAACTGATAGAGCACTGTGATTGGCAAGACTGTTCGTGCCTGCTGAGGTTCCAGTGGAGTGTGGTTAGACCGACATGCAGAGCAAAATCATTTTTGATTTGGCTACTGTCTAGAGCAGTTTCCTGTTTATTTTCTATCAGTGGCTAATGTGGGACATAGGGGTAGACTACTTTCACGTTTAGCCTGCATGTGAAACTCAGAGTAACCGATCATATTTAAAAAATAAGAAATAAAAATTGTTTCTTAGTGACGTTGGTCTTTAAAAGAAAATGTGATTTTATTCTTATTGTACAATGTTTTCTTTTGTCTTTTAGCCATTCCAGAACTTCCACAGCATCATGTTTGGAAAATAAAGGAGGTTATGGCTGACCAGCAGCACTCTAACGAGGAGATGACTTCCAGTTTGGACCAGAAGGAACCAGAACCTCCGCTGATCAAAGAGGAACAGCAGAAACTCAGTATCCATCTGCATGAAGGGCCGTTCATAGTGAAGCAGGAAAATCTTACCTTCAGGGTGGCTTCTCCTTCTGAAGAAACAGACATGAACCAACCCTTGTGTCAGAGTTCTGCTGAAGCTGAGAATCGAGATCAGGATGGATGCAGGAATGAAAACTCAGAATCAAACAGCAATGAAGCCCTGACACAAAATAAACACAGAGACGGTGAGAAACTAAAAGGGCACAGAGATGAGAGACGATTTTCATGTAACATCTGTGGGAGATTTTTCACTAGAAATTGCCATTTAGCTATTCACCTGAGAGCTCACAGAAGTGAGAAGCTATATTCATGTCAGATTTGTAGTAAATGTTTCTTTTGGAGTGATTCCTTGATTAAACACATGAGAACTCACACAAGTGAGAAGCAGTATCCATGTGAGTTTTGTGGTAAATGTTTCTCCTCGAATGGTAATTGGACTGCTCACATGAGGACTCACACAGGTGAGAAGCCATATCCATGTGACATCTGTGGTAAATGTTTCTCTAGGAATTACACCTTGATGAAACACACAAGAACTCACACAGGTGTGAAGCCATATCCATGTGACATCTGTGGTAAATGTTTCTCTAGGAATTACAACTTGATGAAACACACAAGAACTCACACAGGTGAGAAGCCATATCCATGTAAAACTTGTGGTAAATGTTTCTCTACAAGTGATTCCTTGTTTAAACATGTGAGAATTCACACAGGTGAGAAGCCATATTCATGTAAAATCTGTGGTAAATGTTTCTCTCAGCATGCTCACTTGGCTAGACACAAGAAAACGCATCACGTGTGAGAAGTCTTTCCCATGTTCGATCTGTAGAAGGAGATTTGGAAATTATCTTTAAAGAGCAGGTTCACTGAGAAATCCTTTAGTGAGTTAATGAGAAAAAACTCTTGACCGTCAAGGAAATGTCTGCTTATGGTGTTTGGTTTGAGTTACGCTTAAAATGTGTTTATCTAATGTTGCTGTTAAAAGCAGCCATAATTATGGACAAGATATCCAAAACCTCAATCATAAATGCAGAAGCCAGTAAATGTATTCACACCCATCTAAAGTTTGCCAGCAGAGCCTGTTGTTGCATTCAAAAAGAAAACTGTTATGTTCATGTTACAGCTGGTTATGTGAAAAAATGAATATTTTTTAATTAAAGAGGTCCTTCACTGAGAAACCACTTTTTACTTATTATTTTTGAAAATGATCAGTCTGAGTTTAACATGCAGGATGAATGTGAAGACGGTCTTCTACTCCTATTGACCATTTGCACATACGTCACCTAATCACGTGCGTCCGCCACATTGGTTGGTAAAAGCATGTAAACAGTCAGCGACACGAGTACTAAACAAAGGGAAAAGTAGCGCCTGAAATAGTTTTTTGTTGTTGTTTTTTGCGATGTTTAGCCTGGCTTCAACTAGTTCAACTCCAGTCCACTTGTGGGAAGATATAGCGCAACTAGTTGGGGCTCATAGAGAGCAGTATTTACTAAAGTTACGTGTTAGCTAGCTTATGAATGCTAGCTTACGTTCTCCCTGCTGCTGTTCACTGATGTAAACAAGTTGCAGAGTTTGCCAGAATTCACCCAGCTGGATTTATAACATTATGTGATAAACATAGTTTCACTTTACACTCGAGCTGATTAAGAAAAAAACTAAAGTCCGGATCCGTGCCAGTTTTTGTCGCTGGTGGGGTCACCGGGTTCAGATGCTACTCACACACGGGATGAGACAAGATATCTCATAACGATTACGCTCATCATACTAAATAAATACCGCAATTTTAACACGTAATCCTACATTGAAACAATATTATTGTAAATAATTATCTCGCATTTCACTACAGTGGATGGCACCGCACATTCTACATGGTGAAATATCCATCCATCCATTAGGATGATCAATAAGTATAAACACATCACATTTGTCCCAGTCCCTGTCTTCCCCACGAAATATAAACGCTGATCTTACCTGGTAAAACATGTTCGCTGCAAATCCAGAAATACTTTGAGGGCTGCTTGTTCATTTTATTGATCGCTGCGGTTCCTCTCTGTCCTCAGTCTCCATTAAAGTTATTTTTATTAAAAAACAGGTTGAGTTTACATCCCTATCTGTTAGTGCAGCCAACTATTATCATTTTACTGTAAAATCAACTAAATAAAAGCAACAAAAGGCTACAAACTGGCTTGTTTTGACTAGCTTCACCGCAGTTTCAACGTGTGTAAACAGTCTTTTTGCCAACCTTCATGGCAAAGGGGGTGGTCCCATGAGCGTCGTGACGACACGTGCAAATGGTTAATTGTCCTGCATTCGCTTCTGAGAGAAAATAGACGGAAAAACGCTCAGCTCAGAAAATCCTGACAGATCTACGTCACACTGTCACTTAACATTCATGGACTCATCCATCTTGACTTTTGACGGGAAAAGGCTGTTGTTGGCTTAGCGTCCAGGAAACAGCGAACGTCTCGAATATTGAAGCTAACTGTTAGCATTAGCAACTTCACAACATGGCAGAACTTCAGGCTTGTGTTTTTTGTGGAGATAAAATATCAACATTAGCTACGTTTACATGTGCCACATTTCCCCAATCCGATTCAAATCTTGGTTGATCGGAAATCCCAAATCTCTGTTTACATGGACACTAACTGGAATGATCCGATCACGCCACGATGCTCGCACCATAGCTTGCTCATGCGAATGGAATTACTGAAATAAATCAACTTTGTCATGATATTCTAATTTTATGACCAGCACCTGCATGTTTTTGTCTGAAAGATGACATAATTTCAAAATGTTTATATCCACTCAAACTACTGACACGTGTATGTATTGATCCCAAACACTAGCTAGTTTGTAATATCCAATGTGGTAGTTGGAGGCAGTAATGAAACGTCTGAGCTCCATTTGTTTCCTCTGAGGTCGTAGGGATCTACAGTGTAGACAATTTCTGAAAATACCTATCGCCCTTAGCTTGTTTGCAGATTCATTATAACAGCTTTAACAAAACAAAACGTAAAAATGTGAGACACCGCAGTTGTCACAGGAAATAGTACCCCCTTCAGTTGTGGAAAGCAATGGTTTCTTTTCCATATATGGTATGGTTGTGCAGAGCGCCCTGCCCCCAGTCTTTCAGCTGCAGCAGGACCTTCTCTTCAATTGCATGTTCTGGTCCAGGGGTGCGAGTGCGTAGGGTGTCTTGGGCCCAGTTTTTCAAAAGTAATCCACTAGGATTTTGGATAAGGGATTGGATCAAATCTTGAAAATGGGTTTTTGCAAAAGAAAAAACGGATTACATAATCGGATTAGATCACGTAATCCAATCTTGGTTTTGATTCGGATCAAACCTTTAGTTTGGGTTTTTCAGAGCTTTTTTGTAGGATTTGGATCACTTTGATCCAAAAAATCTGGATTAAACTGATCCCATCAGAAGGGTGGATTCAGCGTGGATTTCATGCCCAAAATGTAATGAAAACTTTTAAAAAATTATCAAATAATACTATATTTGGATCATGCAGTATCTTACAAGATATCCTATTTATTCTTAATTTTATTTGTTCTTCCGTCAGGCTACAGTGATTAGGTAGGCTTTAACGTATTCAGCCTTTCAGTAGAGGCCTACAGCAAAGTAGAAAGAGTTTGGCCTCATAAAATAATCCCCCAAACAGCTGTCAAAATTGACCAAAAACAATCAATTTTATTCTGCCACTAATTGATATATATGTTCATCACAATCGAAAATATTGTTGCTTCTAGAATATTTATTAGTGATGCATGCAATGCTTACAGAATAACCAAAAAAATGCAAAGAATGGCAATCACTGATATTTGAAATCCAAAACAAATCCATATCAGAAAGAGTGTCTAACTATTGCGTCCCTTGTTGCACGTCCTGTTTGCTCGTTCTGGCGGAATGCAGGAGGTTGGTCAGGGTCTCCAAGGGGCTCAGGTGCATCATTGTTAGCACAGAGAGGGACATTGAGCTTAGTAGCGATGTTGTGCAGGACAATACAGGCAAGGGTTATGTTGCATGCTTTCTGTGGTTCCACTCTCATGTAGTTAAGGCATGCAAAGCGCCTCTTAAACATTCAATTGCACATCTTGCTCTGCAATGAGCAGTGTTAGTTTCTTTTAAATGTATGTGTTTTCATTTCAAATAAACATAAACTTATATTGACCCCACACTGGCTATTCTACTTGTTGCTCTTTACATACCTATAGTTCTACATTGTGATTTCCTATCCTGTTTGAGCACTGGTTATCCAGATTTGGTGATCCTGAAAAGTTCCTATCTGGATCAGATTGATCTAATCTGATGTTGCTTTGAAAAACTGGCTCAAATGTAAGATGGATTACATGATCATGGATTGCAAAAAAAAAGGTTTATAAATCCGGATCAATATTCTTAAAAGTGGACCTTGGGCACGCCCCCTTTGCACCTTGAATCAGCACTGCAACAAAGTCTGCATCGATGTGGACTTCAGCAAAGGATCTAACTCACAATCCATTGCTGCGTGGGAATTTTGTGAAGACGGCGGAGCAATGGCTCAAGTGCCCTTTCAGAAAATATGTATGTTTCAAGTATAATTATTGAAATATTGAATATTTTGTGGGGCAATGGTGGCAGAGGAGTTAAGTGGACGCCCTGCAATCGGAAGGTCGCAGGTCCGCATCCCGCTCAGTCTGTCGCTGTGTCCTTGGGCAAGACACCTAACCCGACTTGCCTGTGTTGGTGGTGGTCAGAGGGGCCGATGGCACAAAATGGCAGCCTTGCCTCTGTCAGACTGCCCCAGGGCGGCTGTGGCTACATAGTAGCTTACCATCATCAGCAGTGTGTGAATGTGAGAGTGCGCTTTGGGTGCCTTGAAAAGCGTTATATAAATCCAATCCATTATTATTATTTTATTAATGTGTGCATAAGTGATTACATGTGATGACATTATACAGTATATGTTTTAGAACATTCTAAATGAGCTCTAGACTGCTTACACTTTATTGACTAGTAAAAAACATTCTTGACAAAGTCAAATTAGATTTTTTCTTTTTAATTAATTCAGTGAACATAGAACAATATGGTGAACAAAAGGTAAACAGCATTGTTTAGTACAATTTGCTTTCATAGTGCATGTTGGTGTGTGGAGTGTGTGAATCTTTTACAGGTCAGCTGCTTGAAACTTGCTGAGCTCATGAACTTTAAGTGACGGTCACAAGGTTGGAATCAAAGATCATCAAATCTTCCCAGTGCCTGTCAAAGATGTTCAAGATGCTGAAAACACAAGTGCTCTTTCTCTTCTGTCTTGCCAGGACAACAAATGCCATTTACAAACAGTGGATTCCTGACACCAACTATGAGAATAAAACCAACTGGGACAAAGGAGACGTTCCGTGTGGCAACGACAGAGTTCAGTTTTCATCCCAGAGAGAAGTGTCTGTGTTTGTGGAGACTATGCACGCGGTCCAGGAGATACTGCTGCCGATCAACGGAGAGTTCATACTGAATCCAGGAGCTGGTTTTTATGTGGTCAGTGGACAAGACCCCAACTGTGGAGCAGGTGTGAGGACCACGTTCAAAGATTCAGACTCTCTTCAGTGGTTTAATCCAGCTCTGTGGCAGACTGCTGCCACTCAGAGTGACCTGCACCAGGGAAACTTCCTGTTCTCAGTTCACGAGGAGAGCGTCCCTTGTCAGAATGACGAAGTCATTTTCAAAGCTCTGTCTTCCTTTCGCGTAGACACCAGCTGCAGTCAGTCCACCATTCCTATCAAATCTGTGTCTGTGTTGGGGAAGACGTTCGACAGCAGATCTGAGTTCTCCCAGTACCTCAGCCAACACTCGGGTCAGCTGCAGTTTCACGGGTCTTCAGCTGTCACTGTTGGAAACCCAAGCTGTGAGGACTCCACCGGCTGTGTTTGTGAGAACTCTGTGAACCATCAGCGCATCTGTAGCACAATAACTTGTGCCTCTTTGAGCTGTAAAAATCCTCTTCTCCCAGTGGGACACTGCTGTGAGGTGTGTGGGGCCATCATTACCATTGATTACGCTGAAAATTTCAACCTGCAGCACTACAGGGATCGAATTCATCACCTTTTTCTTATCCTGCCACAATACAAATCCATTCAGTTGGGCATGTCTAAGGTCCTGAAGCCGCTGTGGTTAATGCGTCTGATTCCTTTTGGTACATTATATGAGATCCAAGTGGTTATTGTGGATGGAGGCGTGGGGAAACTGTCAAACACTTTGGCCCAGGACATAATCAAAGATGTTAAATCTCATGGTTCTGAACTGGGAATCACAAAAGCTGAAATTCAAGGTTCCACTGAAAACAATGCAGCAATGGTGGTTGGAGTTGTGTTAGCAGTTTTACTCATGATCACGCTCATTATTATCTTAGTGACGCTAATCCGTAAGGGTGTTGTGCAAATGCCAGCCATGCCTTCAATGCCATCACTGAGCTTTTTCCACAGAAACACAGATGTGGGAGACCTTAATGGGGAAACTGATCGTGGTTTTGATAATCCAATATTTGACGGTTGTGACATGCCAAGTGCTATCCCCGGTCTGTATGATTCTGATCGTAACACAATCTCCCTGACCCACACAGGAGTCCACTTTATAAACCCAGTGTATGATGAGCACGAGGCCGATTTTACAGTTTAAGTCTGATCTTCACTCTTGTAACTGATTAACTGTTCACAATCTTTTGCGTTAACCTGATGATTTTACAATTTGTGGATGTCACACACTTCGAGATTTGTAACAACTCAGCAGTAGATCATAAACTGCTGCTGCCTGACAATAAACCATTTGATTACCAAATAAGCATGCTAAATATATGAGATGTGTGAATTATTGGCATCTTTCCATTCCCTCATTCATATTATATTTGAGAGCTGACAAAAAAAAAACGTGGACCCTTCAGAATTCTCAAATGCATTTTCATGTTGATGTTGCACACTTGCCAGTAGATGGCGGTAAATTCAATCTTTAAAAAAAATCTGTAATTTGTGCAAAATGTTCCAGTCCTTGCTACTAATTTTACAAGCTGACATGAAAGCCGCAGGGATTTTGCTAGCAAATGCATCATTTTGCATTAACCAAATGAATAAATTACAATTACAGAAAGAGGTTCTACAATGTCCGTGGAGTAGGCTATAGAAAGATACAGATCCTGCTCATGTCAGTGACTGTGAAAGCTGCTTCTTCATCAGCGTGCCAGGCAGAGAAAGCACAGCATTTTCCTCCTCCTATGAAAATCATCCCCAGTGATGCAGCTGCTGCTTTACGGTTGATGCTCCCGGTTATCAAATCACTTTTATATCATTAAAAACAACCAAAGTTGACCAAAGTGCTGAACAGTAAACCAAGGCTACTGCAACAAACACATCACATTTATGAAAAAAGATTAACCAACAAAAGTCTGAAAAAAATGAAACGGATTAAAACATTATTAATTAAAATAAACAAAAGTCATCCTGCGAGGTAAAATGCAAAAATGTAATAGGTCAGTTCTGCTTCAATGTAATGTCGTCCTAAATAAAAACTCTGACGCCAGTGAAGGGTGGTCCGTCCGTGTAGCTGCTCTGTAACAGGGGGAAACGATGAGCGGTGTCGGGGTAAAGGCCAAACTCCTTTGGTCTAAAACAGAAAGCACAGTTTTTTGTTAACGGGCATTAAAAGGTAGACATCACAAGAAATACAATGTACTTCAAAAAGCCTCCTTGTGTCCCAGGATCAGGATGAAGGCTGAGATTCTGCACACCTACTTTAATGTTTAGCAGAATAAATATTCACAATTTTTTATATTGTATAATATAAAAATAAGTATTTATTAGATGTACATTGTTTTTTTTTTTTTACTGTATAATCGAAAATAAAGTATAAAGTAAAAAGTAGCAGGTTCTGAAGAGAGTTCACAGAGGTCAAAGCAATTACAGTTAAAGTTATGACTGCCTGCTTTCCTATACCTACTCAAGGGTGAAGATAACTTCCACAGCATCAAACTTTATTTTATGATCTTTTAAAGGCAGTCATGTCCAAAGTGTGGCTTGTGGCTGCAACCCTCAGAGTGGTTTTGTGTGGCCCTTGACTGCAATTTAAAGGTCAACTTTACTCATATTTTTTATACATTTGCAGTCGTCTATAGTAAAAATGAATGCCTTGGAAGTCATACTTTGGAGAAAAAAAGCTCCAGTGCGCATGTTTGAAGACGGAGCAGTAAGCTGGAGAAGAGAGTGGCAAAACATGGCAGGATTTGGAGTCTCATTTCATGATATGTGGACATTTCACCTCTGATTGGCTAACGGCAATATGACTCTACTAGTGATGATGCTTTATCTCCACAAATAACACAAGCCTGAAGGAGTTCTTCCGTGTTATGGAGTTGCTAATGCTAGCAGTTAGCGTATACTAGTCAAGATGTTCGTTTCTGTTTCCTGGATGCTAAACCAGGGGCGTGGCTTTGAACCGGGACCCACCCAATCAAATGGCTTCCTTAAAAAATTATATGTAAACGTATTTTCTTTTGGAGGGGTGTCCTTTCAGGCCATCATACAGTGAAATGAAACAGAACAAATTTTATATTAACAGAATTTCTGATATATGATGCAGAACAAATATGGAATTATATATATATATATTTATATATTAAAAAAAATCCTATCTCACGCTCAGTTAATTACGCAGGATCTTTGTACGCCGTGGAGTAGGTGAAAGGATGGTTCCACAGTGTGTGGCATCAACTGTCAAACATGGAGGAGGAAGGGTGATGGTCTGGGGCTGTTTTGCTGGATCCAGGGTCGGTGACTTGTACAGAGTGAGAGGCACCCTGAACCAAAACGGCTTCCACAGCATTCTCCAGCGCCATGCAGTACCCTCTGGTATGATCCTAGTTGGTCAGGGGTTCATCCTACAACAAGATAATGACCCAAAACTTAAGTCCAAGCTATGCCAGAACTACCTCAGGAAAAAAGAACAAGATGGTAAGCTTGAAAACATGGAGTGGCCAGCCCAGTCTCCAGACTTCAACCCCATGGAGCTGGTTTGGGATGAACTGGACAGAAGAGTGAAAGCAAAGCAACCTACAAGTGCCACACATTTATGGGAACTTTATGAAGAATATTTGATTTCTATTGTAGAAAGAATGCCACGAGTGTGTTCAGCTGTTATATCTGCCAAAGGTGGCTACTTTGATCAGTCAAAAGTTTAGAATACAATTTGGTCTATAAATTGATTCCATGATTTATTTTTTTAACTCCAATTGATAGTGCAATGTGACCTTAAACTGCATAATTTCCAAAATTGGGGCGTTCTAAAACTTTTGACCGGTACTGTGTGTGTGTATATTATATATATATATTACACGCCAAAAGTTTGGACATACCTTCTCATTCAATGTGTGTTCTTTATTTTCATGACCATTTACATTGGTAGATTCTCAAGGCATAAGGGCTATTTGACCAAGAAGGAGAGTGATGGAGTGCTGCGGCAGATGACCTGACCTCCACAGTCACCGGACCTGAACCCAATGGAGATGGTTTGGGGTGAGCTGGCCCGCAGAGTGAAGACAAAGGGGCCAAAAAGTGCTAAACTCCTCTGGGAACTCCTTCAAGACTGTTGGAAAACCATTTCAGGTGACTACCTCTTGAAGCTCATGGAGAGAATGCCAAGCGTGTGTAAAGCAGTAATCAGAGCAAAGGGTGGCTATTTTGAAGAAAATAGAATATAAAAGATGTTTTCAGTTATGTCACCTTCTTTTGTTAAGTACATAACTCCACATGTGATCATTCATAGTCTTGATGCCTTCAGTGAGAATCTACCAATGTAAATGGTCATGAAAATAAAGAACACACATTGAATGAGAAGGTGTGTCCAAACCTTTGGCCTGTACTGTATATATGCTAGATATTTTTTGTCAGTCATTCTGACCAACAGGGTTAAAACCCTCCAGTCATGATCTACTTTTAAATAATATTTAAGAAACATTCAATACCATTACATTTTCATTTAATTTCATTCTAAATGAATATTTAGAGTGCCCTGGTAACATATAATCAATGCAATTTAACAATTCCTCTTAAAGTGGGAACATTTCACCTGGCCAGAATGACTGCGGTCAAGTGCTTGGAAATAAGCGGTCAAGCCAGCCGACGCTGGAGCTCTGCTAAAGATTAGCGTTGCGCATACATGCATAGTGCATTATGGTAATAGAGCATTGGGGTGACCTTTCAGGTGAAAACAATGGAATGACGAGGAAGTGAGAGGCTCAACCATCAAAAATGTTTATTTAAGACTTACCTATTTTTCCATACCATATCAAGAAAAAAAGGTATAATTGTGTTGGTGTTGGGAGGAAAATTAGATCTAAATACAGAAAAACATCTTTCCAGGACAGACCTATGTGTCATTTTCAGGAATTCATTTCTCCAAAATGGTGAAAGGTGACAACAAGGTCTCTTCAGATTCTACTAAAGGGTCAATTATACTACAACCAGTAAAATATTTCACTATTTTACTGTAGAATTTTGGAGAAATACTAGGTCAAAGTACCTCATAATGCTTATCCAAGATAAACGTTTATGTCACCTAGTATTTCTCCAAAATTCCACAGTGAAATGGTGAAATAGTTTTTCTGGTTGTAGTATAGATTTGCAGAGGTGGAAAGATTACAAAATAATTCCACTTAAAGAATCTCTTCGGAGTATTTCTTTTATCTGATGGCACCATCTAGTGGCTGACAAGCGCATCGCACCAATAGTCGGGTGGACTCGATAATTTAAGACGGCAACTGCACGTTTCTTGTTTATGAATGTGCTTCTGTAGCCGACAAACAGAGCTAAAACACGTTATTTTACAAGTATTATTCTCATGTCATGTTGTGTTTTCATACATTTATATTTTAAAGACTTGTCTGTGGAAAGTTCATCAACTCTGCTTCAGCCGAGGTGCTTCCTTAAATTTGAAGCACGTAAGTGGTAGTCTAACTTTAAGTAAAAGTACCAATACTTTGATGAAATTTTACTCAAGTGCAAGTAAAAGTACCTGCCTAAAATTTTTGTCAAGAGTTAAAAAGTAGCTTATATAAAATGTACTCAACTTAATTTTTTGTCAGAGTGAGGACGGCCTCTTCTGCGTGGTGCAAAAACAATGAATGACTTTATTAATAGAGCACATTTCCTGCATGGCAACAACTAAATGTGCTTTACAGTAGCAAAAACATAAGATAAAATAATCAATTATAAAATATATACACACTCACCGACAAATGGTATATACATGTGGCAAGGTGGACAAACGAGGGCCCGGGCGGGACTTGAACCCCAGACTCCCGATGAGAGTCACGCGCGCTAACCAGTCAGCCAAAGGGATATCCCTGTGGCCAAGTAGCCAGGGCGCATGATCAATCGGGATACAGTGACAGGACACTCACACTGTCACATCTTCCCCCCTCTTTCCACAAGCACGTCCCCGTGCTCCTGCGCAGGGTGCCACAAATTCCACATCCATGGACCAACTTCACAGTTCTACATGGATCCTGCCAACAACGCCAATTAGCCTTTCGCCGGCCCCGCCTCCAGAACAGCTATTGTCCAATCACACATCATAGCAACCGTTACTATCCAACAACTCCAAACAAAATGATGAAGCTAAGCCTAATTTACTACTAAGCATTAGCCTCGATAGTAGTCGTGTCTCCTTCGTTTCCCTTCAGAACCTCATCGAGCTCAGCCAGCAACAGCATGAGTGCTCCCCCCGGCTGCGGCTGGGCGGAGGTCCGCCTCCCAGACTATCCAAGACCCTTTATAGACACACCGTGCCGGCAAATCAGCGTAATATTACCTCAACCGTGTGTCTTATAAACACACATTAAGCCTATTGGCGCAACAGCGGGTGGTGTCATGATCACGTGATGAATTAATGCCGAGCTCCGGCCGGGAACTAAAAATGAAAGTAAATACGGGCATAAAAAGTTACATTTTATAAACAGACTCAGCTGAGATGATCAACTGAGCGATGCAGAGCGCCGGGAGCTTTTCTCCGTTAGAGCTGCCTGCAGCTCAGATCATCTGACAGCTCACAGGGACACCGCGTCGCCGCCACCACTCCTCGAATCCACGCGTCCCCGGACGCCGGACCTTCTCCCAAACTACAAACTCCTTGTTCCCTGCTACGCTTCGCTCAGCGGAGCAGACACTAATATATCCCTCCACTGCATACTGTAACCTTTTTGCCTCGATCTGGATGATATTGAGGAGAAATTGCTTCAAAAAATGTCGCTGACACGCATCTGTCTACTTCTTTCCATCGCGGAAATCTGCGGAGCTGCAGTATTTGATCCACTTATTGTCGGAGTTGGCAACAGTAACTAAGGGTGGCAGGGCTTGGCGAAAGATCAATTGTGGCAAGGTGGACAATCGAGGGCCCGGGCGGGAGTCGAACCTCAGACTCCCAGGTGAGAGTCACGCGCGTTAACCAGTCAGCCAAAGGAATATCCCTGTGGCCAAGTAGCCAGGGCGCATGATCAATCGGGATCCAGTGACAGGACACACACACTGTCACATACATACATAAAATACACACATAACACAATTAAAAACCCATACATTCAAAAACACACACACACACACACACACACACACACACACACACACACGCCCGTAAAACAAAGACTGAGGTAAAAATAATTAAAGCAGTGAAACATAATTATGAGCTCTTATCTAAAAAAACTATTGAACAAATATATATATTTATATATATTTATATTATATTTATAATATATTTATATATATTTATATATATTTATATTGAATAAAAATATGACAACCTAACCATATGTTTGTTCAAATAAAAAGGTTTTTAACTTTATCTTAAAAATATTTGGTGTAGCTGCTTCCCTCATGTCTAAAGGCAGAGTATTCCAAATTTTTGGCGCATATACACTAAAAGCAGCTTATATATATACATGTATATATATATATATATATATATATATATATATATATATATATATATATATATATATATATATATATATATATATATATATATATATATATATATATATATATATATATATATATATATATATATATATATATATATATATAGGGATATAGATCTCAAAGTACTTGTTTTTAATTAAAAGAACAACTGTACAAATAAAAGTGCAATGAAATCTTAAGATGGCATATGAAGTTCAAGCATACATTTTGAAAAAAATATATAAAAAATTTCAAGCATTTCATCCCTTCTTTCAGGCTCCCCCCTAGAGACAGAGAATCAATGGGGAAAGTTACAGCTTGATGAAGGATTTAATGGAATAATTTATTTCTTGTTTATTATTATTATTATTTCAATTTCTGAAAAGAAATGTACATTACTGAACTCAGCCTGATTTCCTGCAGCATCATGACTCAGACTGTGTGATATCATAAAAGCAGTGACCTAAGCTGCACAAATGAGCATTTTAAAAATGACCTGAAAGGATGGAGCTTTTGTTTGGAGCTTGCTAGCATAAAAGCAGCTGTGTAAATGGTGAAGCGTTCCCTATGGATGAAATCATAATAATGGGCTAGGACAGAACAAAGTCAGCATGTAATATGCTGCTGTCATCTGACTGAGAGTAGAATCATTTTAGGTTTTAGACATAATGGTGTTTTGTTAAATAGCTACATTATTTTAACAATAAAGGGGCATAAACCAGACAAATCCCAGTCTGAGATCTCACGCCAACGGTAGCTTATTACAGCTTCAAAGC
Source organism: Aphyosemion australe (assembly GCA_006937985.1). Classification (NCBI taxonomy): domain Eukaryota; kingdom Metazoa; phylum Chordata; class Actinopteri; order Cyprinodontiformes; family Nothobranchiidae; genus Aphyosemion; species Aphyosemion australe. Next base: position 461,390 of record SSNS01000373.1, read on the forward strand.
AGCAAGTCATTCATTTACAGTACCGCGGGAAGTAGGGGTGCTGGAGGGGCTGCAGCACCCCCTGCTGGTGACCTCAAATATTTATTTACCACTATGGCAAAAAAGCGGATTATAGCCTTTTTTGGGAAGCCTCGAGAAAACAAAAGGATATGCAGCAACAGTAAGTTCTGGGGTATATTGTCATGCATCCGGTCCAAGATAGTGCATTGACAGTTTATTTTGTGCTTTTTTTTGTATTTCAGAGACTTTTTAACACCAACAAACTTGTCCCTCATTCTCCTCCACCTCTTCGTGCACTCACCACCTCTAAACCCATTTTACCATCATTTCCGTCCATGAATAAAACGCTTGTTGCATATCTTTATAGTCCTCCAGCCACGGGACCACACTGTTCATGTCACACTGTGAGAACTCCAGAAAGGTGCCACACTGAACGGCGCAACCTTTCAGTGAGCCAGACTGCATGACGTCTCGCTCCAAGAGGACATGCTATGTCACGAGCGCACCCCCCAAAAAGCATACGTTACAGATAAGCAATACAACGCTAAAAAGAGAAAAAAGCGCCACAGTAAACACTTTTTAGTGTCAGCTCATGACCCAGCTCATCTTCCTCAAAGAGGAAGAATTGATCCGCTTTGGCCTCAGACTCCAGCTGCGCGTCTCCTTTTCCCGTCTTCCAGCTAAACAGCTGATCTGTCTGCTGGACATCCATCCTCCTCATCCTCCTATATACATAAAAAAACACTAAACTACAGGGAAGTAACTATCTATCTGTCACAGATCGCTCCAATGTCTAAAGTTTTGCCATAAATGTCTGTCTCAGTGTTTTCTCCGCTCCGTGACAGCGCCTCAGCCCTTTTGACACCTGCTGTCAGATCACGCAGCAGCATCCTCTCCCTCAGCAACAAAACGCTACTGAACCCATTCTTAGTTGAATTATTTTAGTAGCCTATAACTCCGGTTTTATTTGGGCTATTAACAAAAATAAAAACTGGTGTGTAGTTTATAATCCGCATTTTAAACATAAGGTTGAAACGGAAACTCAGAGAGGCGGAGTCTTGCTGCTGCGGCGTCCCAAAGGTGTGTTTTCATTGGTCAACTGCAGACAGGAGTCGTAGGTTTATAAGCAGCGCGTCAAGACTGTTGGAGGGTGTCTTCTTTCTAATAATGAGACTCGTATCAATGCCTATGCTACACGCTATGATTCACCTGGACATAACGAGTTGAGCGCAGCTGAGCTTTTTTTTTTCAGCACCCCCTGCTGAAAATATGTTCCCGCGGCTATGNAAAAAAAAATCACAAAGTGCTTCACAAAAAACAGAACAATAGATCATAAAGGCATTAAATGATCATAGAAACAAGATTACAAAAATATGACAAACTAAAAGATGAAAGATAACTTAGAAAACAGCAGGGTTACAAATCCTCAATAAAAGGATTTAATCAGATAGTTGTTTCTTCATTCTGGTTGTTTTGCATGCATTTTTTGTCTAAGTGGGACCAACTTAGTCGTTGAGCTCAAAGATAATACACAAGTCTTAAAATCTTATTCTAAATTTGTAAGAAACATGCATAATTATTTCCTTTTGAGTATGACCTTCAGTATGAAGTTGTGTGTGTTTCGACCTCCTGACCTCACGAGAAGGGAGTCTTTGGATGTCATTCTCTTGTCCTGATAGAAACAAAGTACTCCCTCCTACCTAATTTGTTGCCATGAGACCAAGGCTGTATTTCCTTCTGCAATGCAAAAGGCTGCAGAAATGTGTACACTGCTGATTTTTAGAAAAAAGCTCAAGACAATTGTATTAAGATACTTAGTGTGGAGTTAAGGATTTATAAACAGGATGTGATATACCACACAATTCTACATGACATGTAAAATACTGCATCCAAAACTGAATGAACAATGACCCCACACACTTGGCAACAAACTCATCCTGCCTAAATCATTTTTTAAAGATGCAGCCATTTTGACATGTGGCATGTGATATACCAAATGTCAAACAGGGGGGGGGGAGTGCAGGATATAATTAACAAATACTTTACTACCTTTGGATTAAATTCTTATTAACTACCTTTGGATTAAATTCTTATTTCAAAAGATTAAAAGGGGAAATCTTCCACAACCTAACTTCCCCTTTCAAACAATGCATATGGATTTCATAGAATTAAATCAAAGTGGTCAACATAAGTATTGTTTAGAAATGATTGATGCTTTTTCTAAATGGGTTGAGATTGTACCATAAACAAGTAGTAAGCTAAGGCTAAGAAAAGCTATGGCAGAGATAAAAAAGACCATGGCCTGAATGTTTAGATTTGGTAAAACTGTACATGAGGATAACTCCTATAAAAAAAGGTTTAACCCCTTTTGAAATCATCTACGGCAGACCTTATCGTTTACCTATCTGCACACCAGACATCAACAAAGCTCATGATGAACTTACTTTAGCAGATTACATGAAAAAGGTTTTGAACACTAGAGAGTCTGTGGGAGCAAGTGATCTGCCCCATTATCCATCTGTGTTACAGGAGGAGCAACAACTGGTGAAGCCAGGTGACTGGGTGTTCATCAGAACAATCAAAAAATAGCTGAACGTCCTTCCTGTATCCACCTGTCTCATTGTAAGTTACAAAGAACTCTTGATAAATAAGGAACTGAGAGGCTGCGGTCTGACAGACCGAAGACAAACACAAAAATGAAGTTGTTTGTGTGGACATTTTTGGCTGTGGTGGGAGGCATAACTCTGATTGCAGACTGTGAGGCATCAACCCGAACATGCAGAACTGAGGTTTGGAAGGCCCCAGCCAGACGAAGAACCTGGAACAATCCAGTCCAGTTCCAGTGTGATGAAGATTTCACCAGAGGAGAGTTGTCTGAGATCAGATGCCGTATCCTTCCAAAACCTGGTAAAGTCAATTTACAGGTACAAAAATGGCTCTGAACGAGAACAGACAACACCATCCCTCTGCTCGACTGCGACAAAGTAGATGGCTGCACTGTGATCTGCGACCCAGAGATGGCTTCAGTCTGGAGAGTGGCTGAAGGACAGATTGTCACACTGGAACTGCAACTCTACTCTGCACCTGACTCTGATAAAGGTTGGTACACTCTGTCCCTGCAGACCAACTACAGCAGAGCTATACACCATGTCAGACTGGGGCCCAGGAAGACTCGGCGTCGGAGGACTCTGGTGGATCCTCACGCACCCGTGGACAACAAATGGTATCGTATGGCTAATTATACTGCCAAAATAATGGGTTTCAATTCCAGCTGTTACGTCTGCACCTTCATCCCCCACCACGGTGAAGACAATCCTACTTTAATGGCCACGCCTCTCAACGTCACAGCAACAGTGAGCACTTTGTATTCAATAAACATGAAACAGCACCTGAACACCAGCCAGGACGACTCTAGTTGTGCTGTCCTGCCCCAACGCTGCGGTTATAAAAACCTGAGAACCACATGGCTGAACTCCTCCAACTTCACCAGAAAGACCAACATCACCGCTGCAAAGGGTCTGCAACTGTTGAGGACCACGGGAGCAGAACCGTTTTGTTTCACAAGAATCTGTGCTGCAGGAAAATCACGCCTAGGTGTCTCTGACTGTGATGATGTTGTGACTGTTTTTGAAACATCTTCTACAGGACCTGACCCACTGGCTGTGGTTCAACCAGACCAAAGGTTTCAGGGGCTCTGGGCATTATATTCATGACAAAGTTACTAACCTTAAAGATTTCCTTAAATCGCAGGAATCCCAGGGTCCCCAGTGGACCTTCCTGTCCTGGCTGACTGAAGGACACTGGTGGCAAATCCTTATGAAATTTCTTGCACCTGTTTTAGGGTTTCTGATTTTGCTGTGCCTTGTTACCACTTGCATTTTGCCATGTGTTAAGTCTATGATAAATACGATGATTGTTGGTACTATGGTTCAATATTCCCTCATCCAGCACCGCACGCCTGAAGACGAGGACAGACCAGAGGATGGATGGGACGAATAAATTAGTTTAGTTCTCTCACAGTATGATACACTTACATTAAATTACTTCTAAGTAACATGCTGGTGAAGGTTCTCAGTCATCCAGGTCATGGTGATCCAAGGGGTTCAAATGAAGGCAACTGGACTTCTTTGGTTTCTTGAAGACGTTTCGCTTCTCATCCGAGGAGCTTTGTCAATTCTGACTGGAATATGGGAGGGTCGATCTTATAAACTGTAGCTGTCTATTGTTGCTCAACGAGCAGCATCTGCCTGTGAATGCCCCTCCTCCCTACCTCTTTCTAAGTAACATGTAGGTATTGATGTCTGGTTGTAGAGGTTTTAACTTTTGGCTACTTTAAATTTTCATTAGGTCTGTTGTGATGATTTTTATATTACTATTTTATATTACTCTTTTACACCTTTCTTAACAGGTTTTTGAAGTATGAAATTAATAAAAGGGTTTCTTTTTAACTCCCTGCGACGTACAAGCTCGCATTTTTTACTTTACAGGTTGCCTGTTTTGCCTGTTGTATATTTTACGATGTTTTTATTTAACAAACACTTTAATCAGACGGTTCCTTCCAGTACATTCAGGGGGGAAATGTTAGTGATTTTTTACTGCTTTGATGACATAATGTCCTGGGAAAGAACCGTAACTTCTTGTTTTTCAGTTGCAACCTGCTTATCTGACAGTCCTCCCATCCAGCTGATGAGAGAAGAACATTCTTGGCAAACTACACCGAGAATAACAGAAAATGTCTCATCACAGTAAAACTATTTCTTCAAGCCTAGCAACAGAATGTTATTGGCTAGAACAGATTACTTCATGTCTAGCTGATTGGTTACTTTTTGTTCATTGAGTTTAATAAAAAGACATAGAGGACAGTCTGAGAGTTCAGAGCTGGGTCGGTATACATCTTACCAACACTCTGATTCTCCCACTCTCCTCTGCGCAGAGATAATTTTACTCACTTCTCCTGTCTCTTCATTCGGTTCATTTACAGGTTCAATAAATACCCAACAGCTGGCAAACATTTTAAATGGTCACAATAATGTAATGATTAGAACAAAGCTGCATTATTGAATTTCTTTTGTTCAGGTATCTGGGTCTACATCCCTGGCTGTAGCCTAACCTGATAACAATAAATGTAATAATAATCATCTAAATCTGCTTTCTTCATCTCATCACAAGTCTCCTCTAAACCCGTTACACCTGACAAGTTCAGCAGACTAAAGTGAACGCATCGTAGGTGGAGGTGGAACCTAACAGGAGGTTGTAGATGTGAGGTGGTTTGTTCTGTGCCTCTCTGTGAGGTCCTGTGATGGACTGGTGACCTGGAGTAACCCTGGATCTCACTCAGTGCAGCTGGAGAAAAGAAATGTTGAGTCAAAGTCAAAAGAGGAAAGAACAACATTAACAACTTGCTAAAAACATTTTGAACCCTCTCCACAGAAAATCGTGTTCTTCCTAAAACAAATGTGTTCTCCTTCCTTTAGAAAGAGGAGAATCAGAAACAGCAGAGTCATCTGTAGCCAGACTGATGATCTCCAGGTTCTGAGAGCTGCTGAGTAAACATAAACATCTCTGACAAGAGGTGGGAGAAGTTGTGAATGTGTGTTTATCCATCCGATCCACTCCAGAAACCCTCTCTGTGTCTCCAGGTTTTGTTTCTACCTCAGAGGGAGACTGGTCCAGGATGATCTCAGCACAAACTCACAGAAACACACAACTATTATCACAACAAAAGACTATAAACTAAAAAGTGATGACATTTAGGATTTCTTACCATCAAATACAGAGTATAAAGTAGAAACTTGTGTTAAATATGTGTTTCATTCTGTTGCAGATCAGTGGTTTTAGACCCATGACGAATCAATACAACTAGCATAGCATCAGACATGTTTGTTGTGAAAGATAAACTAATGCAACATCTTTGTAAATGTAGTTTATTACATCACTGTAATAGAAGTGCCAGCTGGGGTGGGGGGTTACAGGAGCCCGATGCTTGAGCTGATGGGAGAGGTACACTTGGTGCTACTACCGCTCAATTTTTCCTGATGGGTGAGTCTTGATTTGCAACTTGTGATTATCTAATTGAGTGTAACTTCAGCTCCTATACACACACACACACACACACACACACGCACACACACACGCACACACACACACACACACACGCACACACACACACACACACACACACACACACACACACCACTCATTAAGTCTGCATGCATGAACCACCACATACACACGGACTAAACTACATTACACACAGGTCAGTGTACAAATACTGACATGACTTTGAGATGCTTTTCACAAATGACATGGTGCGTTCAATGCTGCTTGAAAGCTGGGAACTCTGAACTTTCTTTTGAATACATCTAAACTTATTACTCCCTAAATTTATTCCCAGACAGATGTCTAGCTTTCATCCAGCAGCAGTAACAGCAACAACAACCAGGATTATCAATGAAAATGTGAAAGATTGAGCAGCATTTTAAATGATTGTCACGTATGAAGTAAATCATTAATGGGCTGAGAGCTCCCCCTCTGGTGATTGATGGCACCTTCTGTCAGACTGAGAGGTTTTTGTTCAGCTGTGCTGATGTTTGAGTCACGGTGGACATCTCACAGTAAAACACAGCAGAGTCTTCAGGCTGCAGGTTCTGTCCATCCAGAGTCACTGTTCTACTGGGAGAATGTGTAGAAATGCTGAACCTGTTTTTGAGGGAGTGTTGATCATATGTTGGATGTCCATCAGCTGCACTGCAGATCCACTCTAGTTCCTTTCCCATTTGCTGTCTGATCCAAGCTGTCCAGAAGCTGCTGACATGATAGGAGACCTGACAGCTGATGGTCAGACGCTGACCTGGCTGAACAGTTAGAAAAGCTGGCTGAGTCAGCTGTCCACAGTTTACACCTGAAAAAAGAGCACGTCATGGGTTTTCTACACAGCAAATCAGGAGCTACTGAAGTAAAAAATAGAGACCTACGTGATCCAGCTGCCAACAGCAGCAGCAAAGTGAACAACAACATGATCTGAGTTAAAGCTGAAGGGATTCTGGTGTTTTCTAACTTGATTTCCTCTCGTCTCCTAAAATAAAAGGAAGAACACAGAATTTGCATGAAACTCAAAGTAGGAGGATCATTTCAAATCATCTGGGGCCGGTCATGATTCTAACACAGAACAATCAATTTCTATTGAGAATCAAAAATCTACTGATGAATAAACAAAATAAATAACAAGTGGGTCAGAGTTTTACTGGGCATGGCTGCTAGAGCATCCTGACACGTGGGAGGGAGGTTATGCCTGAGGCCTCTTCCTCTGAAACCTACAGGAAACCCATTCATGTCTCCACATCTACCAGTCCATTCTGTGTTGGAAATCACATTCAAGGTGTGAGACCGTCGGTCAGGGCTGAAGCGTGAGTGAGGATCCAAACGCTGGTGAGGGTGCAAAGTCTTTATTACAGGTGAGGTCAGGACCGGCAGGAGACATCAGACACGGACACCACATCAATGAACAGACACACGACACAGGACTGACAGGGTTTAAATACATGAGGAACAGGGAACACCGGTGATTAGGAGAACGAGAGGCAGGTGGGACCAATAAAGAACTGATGAGGGGAGACAGGACACAGGTGAGCAGGGAGCTGGAGGACAGAACCTGACACTGTCCAAACTCATGGACTTCCTTTGTTCCACTTTGGGCAAACTCAGGCCAGAAGCAAACCTGGACATAGATTTGTGGCCATCAACCATCTTCTTTTAGACTGAAAAAAACACTTGAAACAAGTGGATCACTGAGAACCTTCAGCAACATTTAGAAAGTAGATTCATAATGTTTTTAAGGAGAAGACTCTTTAATACATCAGGTTTTTGTCCAGCTGCTCCACTGACTTCAGTCACTGTGGCTTTTCCAGCACAATAATAAACAGCAGAATCTTCAGGCTTCAGACTGTTCATCTGCAGGAACAGCTGCTCTCTGCTGTTGTCTCTGGAGACGGTGAACCTGCCTCGGACTGAATCAGAGTAGTAGTTGCCGCTGCTACCAGCTTCAGTAGCGATCCACTCCAGACCTTTTCCAGGAGCCTGTCTGACCCAGACCATCCAGTGGCTGCTGAAGGAGATTCCAGATGTTGTACAGGTCAGTCTGTGGGATTCTCCTGGTCTTTTAACAGCTGGTTCAGATTCTGTCAGAGTCTGACCTGAAACACCTAAAAACATAAGAAGAAAACAAGTACAATTGCTTAGAAACATGAATGAAAGTTCATCAGATCCATCAGGGATCATCTTCACCTGCCCAGCAGAAAGTTAACAGCAGCAGCAGCAGCCTGGTTCTGTGACCCATCATGTCAAACTGGTGGTCCTCTGATGTTCTGTCCTACTCTCCACTTATAAGTAGACGTAGAAGACGTCTGAGGTTTGAATGACTCCTCCTCCTCACGGCTGAAAACAAAGTTAGTTTTTGAACACACCACGACACAACATCACAACACAACCTGGTTTGGTTAAGACCTGGATCAGAGACTCTTCTGAGAGGATCTAAAGAGCTATGTCTCTACATGAAATACAAACATTTTGGGAGTTCTGTCACTTTGAATGAGAAGACCCTGAACCACAAGGAGGGGGGACCTGAGAAGATAGATGGTTTGAGAGAGGGGTGAAGGAAGCCATCTATGTCAAACGGGAAAAACCTTCATTAAATAGGGGAGGAGGACTCAGGTTTCACCTTTCCAGCACCTATAATGCAGTTCTGACAGTCTCAGTCTAGGTCACACCCTCCTGCATCTAATCAATACGATTCCCACACAATAAAGGCTAATGATTCATCAGGGAGGAGGGGTATTCATAGGTAGTTTCTGCTCATAGAGCAACAACAGACAGCTACAGCTTATAAGCTTGACCCACCCATATTCCAGTCAGAACTGACAAAGCTCTTCAGATGAGAAGTTAAATGTCTTCAAGAAACCAAAGAAGTCCAGTTGTCTTTGTGGCAGAGTGGAGTGAGTTGCTCCACCTGCCGCCACTTTCCCTTGATTAGGGAGTCAGCCAATCAGGGCCCTGGTGGCTTTTTTTAAAAGGCTCACCAGGGCAGGTGCAACTATTATGATTTTTCTGATTGCTGCCACTCCATCAGACCAAAGGGGGTGGAGGAGTTTGGGGCTTTCTCTGTCTGCTCTCAGGTAGCGCGATAGTGTCCTGTGTGTGATCCAGATGGAGTCAAGGCACAAAGGACGCTGGTGGGTGCTGCTCTTGGCTATAGCCCAGAATGGTGCAGATCTCTCGCTCGCTCCTCTGGCATGGAGTGAGCAAGGAGAAGCGCACAGATGAACACACAAGGGAGGAGTGCATACAGGAGGNTGTAAACCTATATATAATATATGCAATTTGAAGATTAGAAATACTATTGTAATATACACAAAAATACAAATGAACAACTGAAAAATATTTCTATGGGATTTCTGTAGGCAGTATTAGACATTCTCTCATACACATTGTTAGATGACATCCTTTTATTCTGTAGACGATTACTTGTTAAACCCAGTTAAGTTCCCATTAGGATCAAGAATAGAAGTCCTGTGTACTTTTGAGAGATTTATTGTGTATTTTCTGTTTCTGTATTCAACCTATTTGGGTTTTCTCCGGGCACTCCGGTTTCCCCACGACCAAAAATATCTTCGGTTAAAGACTGAACATGGAACATTTTAATAAAAAGCTATATATATATTTTTAAATAATACCTCCACGGGGTGTTTAGAGGTGTGCAGAAGGAATGTACAATTTTGCCTTTAGAAGCTATATTTAAAAAATACTAAAACATGTATTCTGAAGGGCACGACACTGGGTTTACGTTTACATCTACCAGTCACTAAAACTTAAAACAAAAATAAACAAAAAAAAACCTAAAATACATATATATATGGTTATATAAAGTTTAAAAACCTTAAAAAAGAAAACAAAAAACTATAAAAAAAAAAAAAAGATTGTAAACTAAAAAAATAAAACACAACAAAACAAACAATAAAAAATGAATGGAAAAAAGTTAAAAAAAAAAAAATCCCTTTCGCAGAATCGCCACCTTATCGTGGTGGAAGGGTTTGAGGAGCTCCATGATGCTAGAATCTGTGTTGTCAGGGACTTCAGCCCCTGTCACCCATGGCAACATGTTCTCAGCTCAGGGCTCGGACTAAGAGCGGTTCAAACACCTAGAGCAGTGGCTCCCAAAATATATTTTTGAGGACCCCCTTGCCCATGTCTAAGACAAGCCAGGACCCCCAACCCCAACATGCATAAACACATTAAATGTGATCATTTACAAACTTTATACAGACAGAGAGAACTTTTATATGGAGTTTTGATTATACTGTAGGGTGTGTTATTGGGATTTTATAAATGTAAATTTTACAAATAAAATCTTGCTAACCTCACAACCTCAGCAAAGACAAAATTGTGGGGACCCCCTGCAATCTTGTGGGGACCCCTTGGGGGTGCCGACCCCCAATTTGGGAACCCCTGACCTAGAAGACCACACCTGTGGTAGTGAAACAGGTCTGGGAGTGGACCAGATGGAACAAAGATTGTACTGTCAGAGCATTATTTTAATTAAGGGGCCTGCCTCTATGGCAGGGCCATTATTATTCTTCACCGGAGGAATTGTTCTCTTTATTATTGTTCTTCCGCGGATGTTAATGTGGCTCAAACGCAGTGTTGCGCAAGTTACTTCAAAACTGTAATGCATTATTTATTACTAGTTACTCACATTTTAAAGTAATTCGTTACATTATAATATTACTCATTTTAAAATGTAAGGCATTACATTACTTTTGCATTACTTTAAGTTACTTTCACTAAAATAATATGGATTTGGGAATCTAAATGTAGCTCATCCCACATCCAGTGGAAGGTGATGTGGTATCTGACTGGGCTAGGGGTTGTGGTTAAAACAGTCAGATATAATAACAGTTCTTTAGGTGGAGCACACAAAGTGCATTTGACTACAATGTTCTTCATATCCTTATTCTTCACAAACTTAAAGTAACGGGCATATGCCCATCTGGAGAATGTTCTAATGTTAGATCAGCTGCAGGTTCACTCATCTCTGCTCTGTCTGACTAAAGTAAGTGAAACATTTTGCGTGGACGTTTCTCTTCTGCTGATCTTGCGTAGCCTAGAAATCTAGACAGACCGAAGCAGGAGCAGAAAGATTTTGCTCTGCAGGTCCTCCGATCATCTAGCCTAGTGAACTAGACCAAATTCTTGCTTTGCAAAGTTTGGTCTAGGCACGCTTCATTGGAACCCTTGCAGCCCGATCCACTGCTGTGGCTGTCCAATCACAGCTCGCTATAGTTTTGGTTGGGCCAATCACAGCGCTCTATATTGTGGACCAATCACAGAGCGGGAGTAGCCGATGACGTCAGAGCTGCGGCCGCGAACACAAACAACATGGCGGCAACGCAGGAACCACGTTCGTTTGAAACGGCTTTGTCATCAACATTGGATTATTTAGACTCCAACGTGCGTAAGTCTGTCGGCTATACTTAGCTAGCCTGGCAAGCCATCCTATATATGTGAATATATAGTCTGGCCACGACCCATTGACGGCCCTCAGTCGTGAGGCGGGATCTACGGTTGTCTTTCAAAATGTCAGCACGCAATTGGATAGCACTAGGACCAATCAGACTAACGAACAACGTGACATAATCACAGCGACGGAAAAGCGGGAGGCAGTAATGGCGTCTAACATCAATGATTTCTGTCGTTTTTGTATGAAAACATGTGAATATCAGGTGTACTGGGACATTGCACTACTTTGTTTGATAAAAATAAGAAGCCGCTAAGTATAGCCGACAGACTTACGCACGTTGGAGTCTAAATAGTCCAATGTTGATGACAAAGCCGTTTCAAAAGAACGTGGCTCCGGCGTTGCCGCCATCTTGCTTGGGTTCGCGGCCGCAGCGCTGACGTCATCGGCTACTCCCGCTCTGTGATTGGCCGAAAATATAGAGCGCTGTGATTGGCCCAACCAAAACTATAGCGAGCTGTGATTGGACAGCCACAGGCTGCGAGGATTCCAACGAAGCGTGCCTAGACCAAACTCTGCAAAGCAAGAATTGGTCTAGTTCACTAGGCTAATACTTAGCGGCTTCTTATTTTTATCAAACAAAGTAGTGCAATGTCCCAGTACACCTGATATTCACATGTTTTTCATACAAAAACGACAGAAATCATTGATGCTAGACGCCATTGCTGCCTCCCTCTTTTCCATCGCAGTGATTACGTCACGTTGTTCATTACTCTGATTGGTCCTGTTAGTCGAGGTTGTTTTACACAACGGAATCAAAGTTGCACTGATGGAGGTTTCACTTATAAAAACTCAGACAGNTAAAAAGAGAAAAAAGCGCCACAGTAAACACTTTTTAGTGTCAGCTCATGACCCAGCTCATCTTCCTCAAAGAGGAAGAATTGATCCGCTTTGGCCTCAGACTCCAGCTGCGCGTCTCCTTTTCCCGTCTTCCAGCTAAACAGCTGATCTGTCTGCTGGACATCCATCCTCCTCATCCTCCTATATACATAAAAAAACACTAAACTACAGGGAAGTAACTATCTATCTGTCACAGATCGCTCCAATGTCTAAAGTTTTGCCATAAATGTCTGTCTCAGTGTTTTCTCCGCTCCGTGACAGCGCCTCAGCCCTTTTGACACCTGCTGTCAGATCACGCAGCAGCATCCTCTCCCTCAGCAACAAAACGCTACTGAACCCATTCTTAGTTGAATTATTTTAGTAGCCTATAACTCCGGTTTTATTTGGGCTATTAACAAAAATAAAAACTGGTGTGTAGTTTATAATCCGCATTTTAAACATAAGGTTGAAACGGAAACTCAGAGAGGCGGAGTCTTGCTGCTGCGGCGTCCCAAAGGTGTGTTTTCATTGGTCAACTGCAGACAGGAGTCGTAGGTTTATAAGCAGCGCGTCAAGACTGTTGGAGGGTGTCTTCTTTCTAATAATGAGACTCGTATCAATGCCTATGCTACACGCTATGATTCACCTGGACATAACGAGTTGAGCGCAGCTGAGCTTTTTTTTTTCAGCACCCCCTGCTGAAAATATGTTCCCGCGGCTATGTTCATTTATGTCTGAAAGTGCATCAAGAGTTAAAAAGTCCCCATGTGATTAGAGGAGTCAGTCAATAAACACAGCTAAATAGTTTCTCTTTCATATGAACTCCTGTGACTGGTTTTATATTAGGCTACTTTCACAAACGCTTAAAAACCTGAAAAATTCTACAACATGCAGGAAAAGCGATTCTGGAAGCTAGAAACAGGTTTAAATGGAACCATCACTGTCTTAATCACGTGACAGAAAGCTGCTAAATTAACAGGATCACAGCACAAATCGACTTATAGCAACAAGAGTAGCAGCAAACAGTCACAGCAGAGTGTTAAAGGCGTTTAAACACAAACCTAGAAGCAGACAGGATGTTTCAGCATGTTGGCTCTGTCTCGGTGTGAAGTTCCTGCTGCTGCGTCCTCCTCGAGCTCAACGGCTGTTTTTGACTGGTCTTAGTCACGTTAGTGAAAATAAAACCACGCGACAAATGTTTGAAAGCACAACAAACGTCAACGACCTCGTTAAGAAACCAGACAGACTACCCCGCAGGCAGGAAAGCCGGTAGTAGAGGCTGCTGCTGCTCTTATTGGCTGGAGCTGGAGCCGCACGGTTGCTAGGCGACGCAACATACGCAACGTAAGGGCGGAGTACGTGGGGGGCGTCTACGTCATCATCGATGACGTCACGATGACATCAGCATCACAGACAGTCTGACCTAGAGGATTCATTCACTTCACAAATTCACAGAGAGCAGTTTGGACGGACGCATTTCTCTTAGCAGCGACCTTTTCTGTAAACATGACAACGCGTTTGGAAATGACTTCAGCTCTTCAAATGAAGGAAGGCGTGGAGATTACCACTAAATCAGGAGTTTATCGTGTGGAAAAACTTCTGAAACATCGGACTTTTGGTGAAATCGTCGAGTGTATCAAACAGGACTCCGGTGAAACGTTTGTACTTAAATGTGTACAAAGAATTTACAGCGATAAATATATTCAAGAAGCAAGAGTGTTAAAATATCTGGAAAACCTTAACTCTGAAGAAACCAATTTGGTTAAGTTTAGTGAGTTATTTGTTTGGGAAGATCGACTGTGTTTTGCTTTTGAAAAACTAGATGTCACCGTATTGGACCTAATGAGAAAGCGAAATTGGGAACCCTTGAGTTTAAATGAAATCAGAGTGATTACACAACAAATGCTCGTAGCCCTGAACGCTCTGAAACAAGCGGGCATCACTCATATGGCTGTCAAACCGGAGAATGTTATGTTGATTAACAATGAATCCCAGCCATTAAAACTTAAATTGATCAATTTTGGAGCTGCAGGATTCACAAAAAAATTATCAGAGATGCAAATGGCAACAGCTGGCGACTATAGCGCCCCGGAAATGTTCCTAGACAGCCCATTGGACGAAAGTGCAGACATCTGGAGTCTTGCCTGCATGCTAGCTTTATTGTTTCAAGGTTTCCCTTTATTTCCCATCAAAAGCGAGCAGGATTATTTCAGATTTATTGCAAAAAACTTTTTTACGCTGAAACCTTGGACTCTTAGAAAAGCAGAAGGAAGGGATGAAGGAGAAGGAATAGATCCAATCGAGGAATGTCTGAATTTCTTAATAAATTCAGCAGCACCAGACATGGAAGATCCTTCTGAGTTTGAAGATCTGAAATTATTCGTAGATCTTTTAAAGAAAATGTTAGCCCTGAATCCAGCTGACAGAATTCATCCAGCGGACGCTCTAAAACACAAGTTTATTACTATGGAGCATTTTTCTCAGGACAACCCTTCTGTTTTAGTAGCAAAAATGTCAGGCGTTACACAGAACGACCCAGAGAGAACGCCATCTGTGGAAACGGATCTCACAGACTCTAAACTGGAGGAGTCAAAAGATGAGAGCATAGAAAAACGTTCAGATTTAGAAGAAATTGCTTTGAACGGGTCATTAAACGTTTACATTGTAGAGGATACGTTAGGATCTGGGAGCTTTGGACTTGTTACCAAGTGTAGAATACAGGGAACGGATGAGATGGTGGCAATAAAAATAATGAATAAAGACCTTGAATGGGCAGCTGAAAATGAAGTTGAAGCCTTAGAACATTTGAGTGAGTTAGATCCTGACAAATGCAACATTATCAGGGTTATTGAATGTTTTACGCAGGAGGAATACTTTTGCATCGTCTTTGAGCTGTTGGATTTAAGTTTATTTGACTTAATAGAACAAAGAGATGGCACACCTCTGGCATTGGCTGAAATTAGACCCATCGCACAGCAGATGTTGGTGACACTCAACGCTCTGAAAAGCCTGGGTTTCACTCATGCCGACATAAAGCCTGATAACATCATGCTGGAGAATCGGGAGTCACAGCCATTTAGGACTAAGTTAATCGACTTTGGTCTTGCTCGTCCAACATATAAATTAAAGTTGGATATGATGCAGGCTAAAGCTTACAGAGCGCCAGAGGTTCACCTCGGCATTCCCCGAGACGAATGTATAGACATGTGGGGTCTTGGCTGCTCTTTGGCATTTTTGTTTCTGGGTCGCAATTTGTTTCCACATGACGAATACGAATCGATGAGAGTCATTGTGAAGCTTCTCGGCCAGCCTGACGAATATTACCTTAATAGAGGTTGTTATGCCAGACGCTTTTTCCAACTGGATCAAAGTGGGCCTCAACGTTCCTGGAGGTTGAAAACAAGAGAGGAATACAAACAGTACACAAAAGACATTACAATCAGGTGTAACCCAGCTTTTGACAGGTTTGAGTCTCTAGATGATTTATTGCAGATGGCACCAAAGACAGAAGATCCCAAAGAAATCGAGGACCTAAAGCTATTTGTGGACCTTTTAAAGAATATGTTAAACATAGATCCAGCAGAAAGAATCCTTCCAGCGGATGCTCTAAACCACAAATTTATCACCATGGAGCATCTTGCTGAAGACATTAACACTCCTTCTGTCTCAGCACATAGAATGATAGCAGGAAGTGAAATTAGGAACCCAGAGAGTGTTCCTTCAAATGGCAAAATACACCACACTCCACCTCTTGGTCGTAATTTGATGCCAACCGATGAATCTGTCTTCTATTCATGTGAAGAATTTTTTAAAGAACCATGGGACACCAGCCTTCAGCAGGAACAACCAGAGGATAATCTGACAGAGAAACCCACAAACTCAGGCTGTTCCGAGGTTAAAACTGAGAAGAAACGTTTCCAGTGCGTTAGGGAATTCTTCTCCTGGCTCTTCAGACCCTTTTCATACAACACTGACTATCCTTGGAATAGTTTTCCAACACCTTCTCCTGACTGGGAACAAAGATTTACTAATTGCCTTTAGCAAAGGAATTTAAAGACTTACTTTTGTAAACCTATATATAATATATGCAATTTGAAGATTAGAAATACTATTGTAATATACACAAAAATACAAATGAACAACTGAAAAATATTTCTATGGGATTTCTGTAGGCAGTATTAGACATTCTCTCATACACACTGTTAGATGACATCCTTTTATTCTGTAGACGATTACTTGTTAAACCCAGTTAAGTTCCCATTAGGATCAAGAATAGAAGTCCTGTGTACTTTTGAGAGATTTATTGTGTATTTTCTGTTTCTGTATTCAACCTATTTGGGTTTTCTCCGGGCACTCCGGTTTCCCCACGACCAAAAATATCTTCGGTTAAAGACTGAACATGGAACATTTTAATAAAAAGCTATATATATATTTTTAAATAATACCTCCACGGGGTGTTTAGAGGTGTGCAGAAGGAATGTACAATTTTGCCTTTAGAAGCTATATTTAAAAAATACTAAAACATGTATTCTGAAGGGCACGACACTGGGTTTACGTTTACATCTACCAGTCACTAAAACTTAAAACAAAAATAAACAAAAAAAAACCTAAAATACATATATATATGGTTATATAAAGTTTAAAAACCTTAAAAAAGAAAACAAAAAACTATAAAAAAAAAAAAAAGATTGTAAACTAAAAAAATAAAACACAACAAAACAAACAATAAAAAATGAATGGAAAAAAAGTAAAAAAAAAAAAAATCCCTTTCGCAGAATCGCCACCTTATCGTGGTGGAAGGGTTTGAGGAGCTCCATGATGCTAGAATCTGTGTTGTCAGGGACTTCAGCCCCTGTCACCCATGGCAACATGTTCTCAGCTTAGGGCTCGGACTAAGAGCGGTTCAAAAACCTAGAGCAGTGGCTCCCAAAATATATTTTTGAGGACCCCCTTGCCCATGTCTAAGATAAGCCAGGACCCCCAACCCCAACATGCATAAACACATTAAATGTGATCATTTACAAACTTTATACAGACAGAGAGAACTTTTATATGGAGTTTTGATTATACTGTAGGGTGTGTTATTGGGATTTTATAAATGTAAATTTTACAAATAAAATCTTGCTAACCTCACAACCTCAGCAAAGACAAAATTGTGGGGACCCCCTGCAATCTTGTGGGGACCCCTTGGGGGTGCCGACCCCCAATTTGGGAACCCCTGACCTAGAAGATCACACCTGTGGTAGTGAAACAGGTCTGGGAGTGGACCAGATGGAACAAAGATTGTACTGTCAGAGCATTATTTTAATTAAGGGGCCTGCCTCTATGGCAGGGCCATTATTATTCTTCACCGGAGGAATTGTTCTCTTTATTATTGTTCTTCCGCGGACGTTAATGTGGCTCAAACGGCAGCGTGCACCCACACAAATTATACATGAAAACGAGTGGCTTAGTTGTGGGAGTTGTGCTATTACTTTTCTAAGCGTTTTGATTTGCCATGGTGACGTAATTAGCAAAAAAAATGCTTCTTTGATTAGCCTGCCAATTACAGTTTTTTACAGACGCTAGGACACATTTCTCAATACTTACGTCACTTTTGCAAAACTCTTCAGACAGTTCTCCTAACTGACTTTCAGCTTAGGAAAGCAGTTCATTTCACATTCAAAATGCACTACAACTACCAAAACACTTCATTCAGGTCTCAGATAAACTCATTCTTCCAGAACACTAGCAAAGGTTGACAGCCGACAAACACACTTTGTCACCCACAAAACAATGACCTAAATAACACTAACAACATGTAGCATTACATTTTCTGAACAAGGACACATCTCTGTTTATAACTGCAATAAATGTTACTGGAATGAATCAGACATGATGCAGAATTTGTCAATGTTTTATGTTGTTTATTTTATTTATTTATTTATTTATTTTTGCACTAAGTAATTCCAAAATACAAGAATACAAGTTTTCTGTTGGTTTTGCCAGACAACTCTAACTATAGATGCCACTGTAGAGCGTTGCAGATTTGGCTGCACTCTCTGACCAGCCTCTCTCATTGAGATGAGAGACCATGATGTACTACGTCAGGGGTTCCCAAATCGGGGGTCAGGACCCCCAAGGGGTCCCCACAAGATTGCAAGGGGTCCCCAATTTTGTCTTTGCTGAGGTTGTGAGGTTAGCTAGATTTTATTTGTAAAAATGACATTTATAAAATCCCAATAACACACCCTACAGTATAATCAGAACTCCATATAAAAGTTATAACTCTGTATGTCTGTGTGGCAAGGTGGACAAACAAGGGCCCGGGTGGGATTTGAACCTCAGACCCCCGGGTGAGAGTCATGCGCATTAACCAGTCAGCCAAAGGGATATCCCTGTGGCCAAGCAGCCCAGGCGCATCATCAATCAGGATACAGTGACGGCATGCTCACCCTGTCACATCTGTATAAAGTTAGTAAATGATCACATTTACAGTAATGTGTTTATGTGTGAAGGAGTTGGGTTTGTGGGTCCTGGCTTGTGTTGGACATGGGCAAGGGGGTCCTTACAGTAAAGAAAAAGAAAAATGGGAACCCCTGTACTACATGATCACTTACAGTAGCTCTGATCTCATCTGAGACTACAGCTCTTGATCTTCCTCGTATTCTTCTTCCACCACGCATACGTATTCCTCGCCCTCTCCCAGCCTCTCTTCTTCCTCTTTCAGCCACTTCTCTATTTCTGGCTGGGTCCATGTTTACATCACAATACAAACATATTCAGCAGTTGTCTCCTTTTGTAATGAAATTGAAAGAGTAACACCTGCAGATGTTCATCTATGAGAATCAGCTGTGGCTGGTTAAACTGCATTTTTAGATTTAAAATATGTTACAATAAAATATTGCTGTTGAATGTTGCTCTTATTCAGTTTTGCATCATGTTATTGTTTTGAACATAAGTTTAACAGTTTTGTAAACAGTATGTAAGCACGTGCAAAATGGCCTGTTAGTACAATGATTTTTGGCAGTTGTTGTGTCTGAGTGAGAAAAGAATTCATGACATTTGAGAGATGTAGTCATTGAATGCATTTTGTACCAAAACAATGATAATTGATCCTCAGTTTAGCCCACATAGACTTCTGTTGTGCACACTGTATGTAGAGTTTTGCAAACGTGACCTAAGTATTGAGAAATGTGTCCTAGCGTCTGTAAAAAACTGTAATTAATTAATTATGATGTCATCAAAGTGCACAGGGCTAGAGGCACTACTTCAGCTGACTTCTTGCTTTCTTTCTCTCTCTCNTGTAAACCTATATATAATATATGCAATTTGAAGATTAGAAATACTATTGTAATATACACAAAAATACAAATGAACAACTGAAAAATATTTCTATGGGATTTCTGTAGGCAGTATTAGACATTCTCTCATACACACTGTTAGATGACATCCTTTTATTCTGTAGACGATTACTTGTTAAACCCAGTTAAGTTCCCATTAGGATCAAGAATAGAAGTCCTGTGTACTTTTGAGAGATTTATTGTGTATTTTCTGTTTCTGTATTCAACCTATTTGGGTTTTCTCCGGGCACTCCGGTTTCCCCACGACCAAAAATATCTTCGGTTAAAGACTGAACATGGAACATTTTAATAAAAAGCTATATATATATTTTTAAATAATACCTCCACGGGGTGTTTAGAGGTGTGCAGAAGGAATGTACAATTTTGCCTTTAGAAGCTATATTTAAAAAATACTAAAACATGTATTCTGAAGGGCACGACACTGGGTTTACGTTTACATCTACCAGTCACTAAAACTTAAAACAAAAATAAACAAAAAAAAACCTAAAATACATATATATATGGTTATATAAAGTTTAAAAACCTTAAAAAAGAAAACAAAAAACTATAAAAAAAAAAAAAAGATTGTAAACTAAAAAAATAAAACACAACAAAACAAACAATAAAAAATGAATGGAAAAAAGTTAAAAAAAAAAAAATCCCTTTCGCAGAATCGCCACCTTATCGTGGTGGAAGGGTTTGAGGAGCTCCATGATGCTAGAATCTGTGTTGTCAGGGACTTCAGCCCCTGTCACCCATGGCAACATGTTCTCAGCTCAGGGCTCGGACTAAGAGCGGTTCAAACACCTAGAGCAGTGGCTCCCAAAATATATTTTTGAGGACCCCCTTGCCCATGTCTAAGACAAGCCAGGACCCCCAACCCCAACATGCATAAACACATTAAATGTGATCATTTACAAACTTTATACAGACAGAGAGAACTTTTATATGGAGTTTTGATTATACTGTAGGGTGTGTTATTGGGATTTTATAAATGTAAATTTTACAAATAAAATCTTGCTAACCTCACAACCTCAGCAAAGACAAAATTGTGGGGACCCCCTGCAATCTTGTGGGGACCCCTTGGGGGTGCCGACCCCCAATTTGGGAACCCCTGACCTAGAAGACCACACCTGTGGTAGTGAAACAGGTCTGGGAGTGGACCAGATGGAACAAAGATTGTACTGTCAGAGCATTATTTTAATTAAGGGGCCTGCCTCTATGGCAGGGCCATTATTATTCTTCACCGGAGGAATTGTTCTCTTTATTATTGTTCTTCCGCGGATGTTAATGTGGCTCAAACGCAGTGTTGCGCAAGTTACTTCAAAACTGTAATGCATTATTTATTACTAGTTACTCACATTTTAAAGTAATTCGTTACATTATAATATTACTCATTTTAAAATGTAAGGCATTACATTACTTTTGCATTACTTTAAGTTACTTTCACTAAAATAATATGGATTTGGGAATCTAAATGTAGCTCATCCCACATCCAGTGGAAGGTGATGTGGTATCTGACTGGGCTAGGGGTTGTGGTTAAAACAGTCAGATATAATAACAGTTCTTTAGGTGGAGCACACAAAGTGCATTTGACTACAATGTTCTTCATATCCTTATTCTTCACAAACTTAAAGTAACGGGCATATGCCCATCTGGAGAATGTTCTAATGTTAGATCAGCTGCAGGTTCACTCATCTCTGCTCTGTCTGACTAAAGTAAGTGAAACATTTTGCGTGGACGTTTCTCTTCTGCTGATCTTGCGTAGCCTAGAAATCTAGACAGACCGAAGCAGGAGCAGAAAGATTTTGCTCTGCAGGTCCTCCGATCATCTAGCCTAGTGAACTAGACCAAATTCTTGCTTTGCAAAGTTTGGTCTAGGCACGCTTCATTGGAACCCTTGCAGCCCGATCCACTGCTGTGGCTGTCCAATCACAGCTCGCTATAGTTTTGGTTGGGCCAATCACAGCGCTCTATATTGTGGACCAATCACAGAGCGGGAGTAGCCGATGACGTCAGAGCTGCGGCCGCGAACACAAACAACATGGCGGCAACGCAGGAACCACGTTCGTTTGAAACGGCTTTGTCATCAACATTGGATTATTTAGACTCCAACGTGCGTAAGTCTGTCGGCTATACTTAGCTAGCCTGGCAAGCCATCCTATATATGTGAATATATAGTCTGGCCACGACCCATTGACGGCCCTCAGTCGTGAGGCGGGATCTACGGTTGTCTTTCAAAATGTCAGCACGCAATTGGATAGCACTAGGACCAATCAGACTAACGAACAACGTGACATAATCACAGCGACGGAAAAGCGGGAGGCAGTAATGGCGTCTAACATCAATGATTTCTGTCGTTTTTGTATGAAAACATGTGAATATCAGGTGTACTGGGACATTGCACTACTTTGTTTGATAAAAATAAGAAGCCGCTAAGTATAGCCGACAGACTTACGCACGTTGGAGTCTAAATAGTCCAATGTTGATGACAAAGCCGTTTCAAAAGAACGTGGCTCCGGCGTTGCCGCCATCTTGCTTGGGTTCGCGGCCGCAGCGCTGACGTCATCGGCTACTCCCGCTCTGTGATTGGCCGAAAATATAGAGCGCTGTGATTGGCCCAACCAAAACTATAGCGAGCTGTGATTGGACAGCCACAGGCTGCGAGGATTCCAACGAAGCGTGCCTAGACCAAACTCTGCAAAGCAAGAATTGGTCTAGTTCACTAGGCTAATACTTAGCGGCTTCTTATTTTTATCAAACAAAGTAGTGCAATGTCCCAGTACACCTGATATTCACATGTTTTTCATACAAAAACGACAGAAATCATTGATGCTAGACGCCATTGCTGCCTCCCTCTTTTCCATCGCAGTGATTACGTCACGTTGTTCATTACTCTGATTGGTCCTGTTAGTCGAGGTTGTTTTACACAACGGAATCAAAGTTGCACTGATGGAGGTTTCACTTATAAAAACTCAGACAGACTCTAGAAGTACTCTTTTGAGCTTGGTAGCAGACAGCCAGTAGCTTCCATCCGGGCTCCACACACGCCCACACACGCTGGCTCTGCTAAAGCTCTCCTTTTATTTCCTCATAGGTCAAAGGGTAACACACACGTCACTTCCGTTTTCCTGACCCGTAGCCAGAATAAATCTAATATAAACATATATACACACATAACATCAGAACATAATACTTAACACTCCCACTTGTTCTGAGGTTTTGTTGTCCCGTTGTCTCTATGAAACTTTAATGTCAGATCCAAATAAAAAGTTGTTAAACTTAACCAACTTACAGGTTGTAACTGGTTTAGTCATGATATCTGCAATCATTTGATCAGTTGGACAATAGCTCAGATGTAATATTCCATCCCTTACTGTTGATCTCACAAAATGATACCGTATATCAATGTGTTTACAACGTTGTCTTTGTACAGGATTTTTAGCTATTGCAATCATCCCTTGGTTATCTTCATAAACCTTTGTACTTGAGTATACACAATCATCAAGATACTTTAGAAAATGCATCAAATACAAACACTCCTGCACAGTGGCCGCTAGTGCTATGTATTCGGCCTCACATGTTGACAGTGCGACAGTGGACTGTTTTCTTGTCTTCCATGAAACTACTGGTCCATTTCTAGACAAGCTCACACAATAACCTGTTGTGCTGCGCCAATCATTTTCATTAGTAGCCCAGTCAGCATCACTATATGCATGTAATCCAAGGTTTTCATCCTCACTTTTCCTGTAGCATAATTCCTTACTGGAAGTATTTTTCAGGTATCTTAACACGTGTTTAACAGTAACCCATTGCTGCTCTGTAGGTTCTGCAAAATACTGTGACAGCTTACTTACGATGAAACTCAAATCAAGTCTGGTACATGTGACTAAGTAGATGAGACTGCCGACAGCTTCCTGATATTTTCTAACATCATCCATCTTTCCGGCGTCACCATTGTAGTTCAGTTTCTGTTCGCAAGGGGTAGATCTAGGCTTGCAGTCCTGCATGTCGAACCTTTCTAAAACACTTTCTACATATCTTGTTTGTGACATCTTAACATAGTCTTTGTCCTGTTTGAAATCAATGCCTAAAAAATAGGTCAGTTGTCCCAAGTCTTTCATTTTGAATCTTGAAGTCAAGATTTCTTTGATCTCTTTTAGTTCCTTCTCGTCTGAGGCTGCAATAATCAGATCATCCACCCATATGATGAGTATGATTTTGTCATTTTCTGTTTGTCTGGTATACACACAACTGTCTGCAGGATTTTGTACAAAGTCGTTACATAGAAAAACATGCAATGTGTGGTTCCAGTTTCGACCAGCTTGTTTGAGACCATATATTGACTTGTTTAATTTAAATACCATGTTATCACCTTGTGACTCGTCTTCATAACCTTTGGGTTGTTCTAGATATATCTCTTGGTCTATCGGTGCATGTAAATAAGCACTTTTAACATCCATTTGATGTAGACTCAGGTTTTCTTGCGCTGCTTTTTGCATTAATACTCTTATGCTTGTTGGGTTTGCAGTCGGTGAGAATGTTTCCTCATAATCAATGCCCTTCTTTTGAGTGAATCCTTTAGCTACGTATCTTGCCTTGAATTTTTCTTTTCCCCCTGTATCTCTTTTTAATGCATACACCCATTTTCCTCCCACTGTTTTCTTGCCTTCTGGTAGGATCGTTAGGGTAAATGTGTCATTTTCCCTTAATGATGACATCTCTTCCTCCATTGCATCCTTCCATCCCTGGGCGTTTTGTGAGTGTACAGCTTCCTCATATGTCAAGGGTACATTACATAGAAGCCTGTAACAATAATCTACGTTTATTGAAGCTTGATCCTCAGATACCTCTGTCACATAATCCCGTAGATAGCTTGGTTTTTGTCTTATCCTCGTGGGGTAACGGGCTGCAGCTTGGTCTGTATCAAGGCTAGGGCTGGTCTGACTGCTTTCCTCTGTCTTGGTGATCAGTACCTGTTTTGGCTCTCTTGTTTCGGTCCCAACCGCTCCTTTTCTGGTTCTGTGTACTATGTCAAACTCATCCTCATCTTCTGGTAACATGTCTGTTTGCGATTCCTGTCCTGGTCCGCCTTCTGTACAGAATCTCACTAACCTGTGCTTTTGAACCTGTCTGGTTTGTGGATAATAAACCAGGTAGGCAGGGCTGTTCTTGTCATGTCCTACAAAAAGTCCCTCCTCACATCTCGAGTCTAGTTTTCCCTTCACCTGTTTGTATGAATAGCACTTGCTACCGAACTTATGCATTCTAGAAAGATCGGGTGGTTTACCACGGATTGTTTGGTAGGGGGTCTGCTTCGTACGGTTATTAAAACACCTGTTTCTTGTTACAACCGCTGCCTGGACAGCGTAAACCCACAGAGTTTTAGGTAAGTTGCTATCTAGCAGAATTGCATCTCGCCATGTCAAAAAGAGTTTGCCAGTTCCTCTCTGCGGTGCCATTCTGATGAGGCGAATATGGGGCTGACGTTTCATGTCTTGTCCCATTTCTAGTCAGTAGCATTTGGTAACTCCGTCCTGTAAACTCAGTGCCATTATCTGATCTTATACACAATATCTTGCCAAATGGCGCTGTGTCAGCTATGAACTTTTCAGTAGCTTGTACAGTGTCACTCTTCTGTTTTAAGAAATATATAAAAATGGCTCCTGAATAATCATCCGTGAACGATAGGGCATACCTGTAGCCTTCTTTAGTCTCAGGGCTAATTGGTCTGGCTTAGTCTGTATGAACCAGCTCTAATATTGCTTTGGCCCTACTATCTGGCTTTCTGTTTCTCTTCTGAATGAATTTCCCCTTAATACATGTTTCACATTCATCTTTGTGTTTATCATTCATATCGGTGATATTCATCCCAACAACATTTTGTAATCTCCGTAAATCATCATGATTACAATGACCCATGATTTCATGCCAAGTTTGTATGTCGTATGAAGCGTTACATTGATCATCGTTACTCACAGTCTGTAGATAGTACAATCTGTTGTGTTCACCCTGTTTGAAGAAAACTGTTGCGTCGTTGCCAGTAGCTGTTTTCACTGAAAAGATATCCTGTGGATAAGACGGGATGTACAGCGCATGCTTCAGCACTGCTTGGTGTCGTCGTCCTCTGCTGTCTGTCAGAGTTACCACAGCCTCTCCTCTTTTCTCCGCTACGCCCTTGCATCTTGTTCCATCAGCCAGCTCGATGTGATGAGTTTTAGGCTTGAAGTCATCATCGAACCTCCGGAAGTTGCCCAAGTTGGTGATGATGTGTGATGTTGCTCCCGTATCCACCATCAACCCTTTAACTCGGCTAGTCGTCTGGATTTCCTGATCCTCGTCCCTCAGTCGGAATACGAATTCGTTGCTGTTGTCTTCATCAGCTGCTCTCCTAGCGACATCCTTTTGCGGTTTCTTTCTGCATACTTCACTCTGGTGTGTGTTGCTCTTGCAGTAGTTACACCATCTTGCGGTAACAGGTTTTAGCTTTGTGTCCTCTTTGACCGCATTTGTAGCAAATCACCTCAGCCTCGACAGAGCTCCAGCTTCCCACACCTGACTGTGGATTCTTAGCTTTTGCCTGGACTCGTGCTTTCATGACATTATCTCCTCCTGCTACTGCTGCTGCTCTTATTTTCTCGGTATCCTCATAGCTCTTTAGCTTTACTTTGAAGTCAGCAAAAGTCATGGTTGTCTCACTTTGAGTGATATGAACAATGAAAGGTTTAAAAGACTCTGGTAGTCCCTTCATGACCATAGCGATGAGTAAGCTGTCACTCAAAGACTCACCCGCACTCCTCAGAGCAGTAATGGTGGCTTCCGCTCTCAGAACGTAGTCCATCACTCCTTCACTGGTGACTTTCAGTAGCGACGTCAGCTCCGTATATAGACTTATGATTCGGGGCTTCCCTCTCCCGGCGTAGTAGTCTCTTAATATTCGTAGAGCCTTCCGCCCGTTGTCGGTGGCGTCGCGCACAGTGCCGTGGGAACATATTTTCCTTTGGGGGTGCTGTGATCAGCCACACACACACATGCGCACACATGTTTATATAGATATATATTTATATGTAGTAGCTATATATAGCCTAGTAGTAGTATATAGTTGCATTTTTATTCTTGGTTTATTCTTCGAAATAACAACAGCTTATTGCCATCAACACTGAGGGAAAACCCCACAACGACATGTCAGAACTTCCAGAATCCACACCGAACCGCTCACTCTGCAGCATCCACCCCACCCCTTCACACACACGTTGCCTATGCAACTAACGGACAGATGCTCTGCAGGCTCTTCACTCAGCGGAGTGCACCAGCTGGGCGTACGCTCGGGCTTAACCTTAAGTCCGACGTAGATTTGAAAGTAGCTCGTTAAGACGAGTGCACCACTCAGGCGTAAGCCCTTCAGCCGCTACGCCCAGGTGTAACTTTTACACCTGGTCCAAACCAGGCGTAAGTTGGAAGATCTAGCCTAGAGTTATGAGCGTGTAAATAAGAAACAGATATATGTACAGACGGAGAACCTGGCACAGAGATTCACTGAGGATGCAGCTGATTCATTTGTTCTGTGCGTAAAGCATTCATGAAAGACAGGCTATCACCAGAACTGTTTTATTCATTAAATAGCAGAGCGTTGTGTAATGTCTATAATAATATTCCATATGATAGCTGACCTATTCCGATCATTTTCCTGGATGCAGCGTTCTTGCGCTGAGGAAGTGTTGCTGCGCACACAGCAGAGGAAATCTGTGCGTAATGGCACCATCGTCGAACCGTGTCACTGTTAAACAGCAATATAATCACAACATTGTGAAGAAATAGGTGTGTTAAATTTATAGGATTGAGTACATATAAAAAAATAAACAAATAACAGTGAATGTGTCATTAAATATAAACATTAACATTAATCGTCTAAAGTCGATTAGAAACAAAAATAACATCAAATGAACATGAACTATGCTCTAAATAGAATATATGTTCCGACACGCTGTAGCTGCATCATCTGACGCTGGAGGAGTTTAATTTCTAATTTTAATTTTTCTGCAAGTTCCAGCTTTTCTTGTTGAGTCTTTAACTTTGATGTTTCCATTGTGTAGATCTGCTTTTCCAGAAGTTTTTTAACTTAGCTCACCCTCTCTAGTCTCTTCTTTGTTTCTGAGAGGAACACGGCCTTTTTGGGAAATCCTCGTGCGTCATTAATGTGCGGCTTCCCTCCTCCGGTCTCTCATTTGAATCTAAAATGTTTAATATTGTTAATAAAACATAGGTGTGGATAATTTAGGACTTCTTCATGAAAGACCTGGCTGTCAGATCGGTCCCTTCCTCAGCGCAGCGCTCATCCTCCGAGATCTATCAGGTGACATGTCGGAGCTGAACAACGCCATAAAGGCAGACAAAACCAGGAGAATCCGCTCCAAACAAATGCATAATCATAGAGCTGTATGGCAAAGCTTTGGAAGAGGACTCCCGCCAGTCTGGGGATTTTTAAGAGCAGACTGGTCTTTTTTGTTCGCTACAGATCTTTCCTTTTTTTACACCTTCTCGACTGTACGCACTCAGCCAACACACTTTTATTTATGGCAGCCGTGATTTTTATCCAAACAGCGGGGGGTTTTGTGTTTCTTTTGTATTTGTGTTTTTAAATTTTGTAGAAAGATGCCTCCCTCTTCCATCCTTGCAGCGCTTGGCCTGATGCGTTGCAACGAGCACAGCAACACTTGTATCCTCGTCAGCGCACGCGAGGTGCAGTGTGTATGACATAAATCAAATGTAAAAAATAAACATTTACATTTTTGGGGAAATAATACGTGTAGTAGTGTTCAATTAAATTCAAAATTAAATCAAGTAAAATACTTTGGTTTAATTTTGCCTGCAGAAATTCAACATGCATATCATTTGTCATCCACCAGGGGGTGCTGCAGCACCCTCAGCACCACTACTTCCCACGGCCTTGGCAGGAGAAGTAGCTCCGGTTTTCGCCGTTTTGTTACGCTAGGAAGCTGCTTCGTTACCAGCGATTCTGTTGAAAAAGTTAAGAGTTTATATATCACTTGGTTCTTTTTTTTAACACAGAGAAAAGTTAGTTTTACCTTTCTTGCTGACGTTTCGACCACCAGCTGTGGTCATCCTCAGAGCTAAGTCGCTGTCGGCGGCTTCACTTCGGATAAAGTGAGAAGGAAGCCACCGACAGCGGCTGTGAGGATGACCTGGTGGTCGAAACGTCAGCAAGAAAGGTAAAACTATCTTTTTTCTGTTAAAGAACCAAGTGATATATGAAGAAACGCACAGAATGAACGCACAAAAGAAGTTAAAAGTTTGTAAGGCGTGGGTTACGCCGACAGTAGCCCTAAATAAATACCCATAAAAGCGCAACCAGTGTCCGAGTCATTACGATCGCTGATATGAGTCAATAATGTGATATTCCTGCCATGTTTGCCTTAATAACTTTTAATAACTCCGTGCTGCATGAGCCACGTGACTGAAATCCTCTGAGTAGTTGATGTAATTACATCATGAATTTAGCTTAACATGATAGATTATTTTCGCTGGACACTGTGGGATTAATAAAGTCTATTATATTATATTAATTATAAATATATAATAAAAGTGTCTGTGGGACATTTGAGACACCTATCTCTAGCTTTAACTGAGATGGAAAGATATTATTACAGACTCAAGGTCCAGTTTACATTAAAACAGTAACAAATCCAGTATAAAAATGAACCATGTAAAACACATAAAGATATAACCGACGTGTGTGTTAACAGACAGCTGTACCAGTGTTTCTAAAGCTCAGACTGATAGAGAATGGCACTAAGGTTAATGTTGGACAAGAATCAATAAATTTTTATGCATTTAATCTGCTGATTAATTTATGTATAAAATTTCTCAAGACAGCTTGAAGGGCGTTAACTTGTAAATATTTTACAGGAGGAAAAATATCGAGATATATATCGTATATCGGAATTCATCTAAAATATATCGAGATATAAGTTTTGGTCCATATCGCCCAGCCCTAGTCACGATCAATGACGTAATGCTCAGTGTCCCAATTCGGCAATTATTTGCACACTTGTGTACTACGCACTTGAAGCCTTACTGTGCACTTCCTCTAACCGCACTTCACAGAAGGGTGTAGGGCGCAGTGTGAGTATTGAAATTGGGCCATAGACCCACGCCCTATGTATTTTAGACCAAATTTTTATGGTTATGTTACGAAGCCGCCAATATTTTTCAACGACTGGACATCATTTTATTCATTTTCAACAACATTTCAATGGATATTTCCAGAGGTTAAAGGTAAAAACTACACATTGTCACTTTAATGCATTTGTGATTAAAAAGATGGCAGAAGAATATTTTTTGTTTATTGTCAACTTGTACTATTTAGAGTAAAGGCCTGTGGGCACCTTAAATAGTTCCTGGGGGCACCATGGTACCAGCATGCACCAGGTTGGTGAGCCCTGCTTTAAAGTATGCAGTACTTCCTTAGAGTCAGAAGGTCTATAACAACAAACAACCATTATACAAATACAATTTGAGTTATTAAAATTGTGAAAAAACAAAAAAATTAAAAGCAGAGACTCAAAAAAAACACTCAACAATGAGCATGCTGCTGCTGCCATCTTCAAATTTCAGGTTACTCTGCAACAGAATATGAGTACATGTGCATCATTTAATGTGTAAACCTGCATTTTTCATTATGGTTTACATTTTCAATGTGTTTTCTACCTTTTTATTGAGGGCCAATTTAAAGCACTAACAACAGGATTTCACTCAATACTTTATTACATCTACTATTAGCTGTAGGTCCATCAAGTTATTGTTGGTCTTTAAATTTTAACTTATGGAACCTCCCTGGGCTGCCACCTTACTGTGGTGAAGGGGTTTGAGTGTCCCAATGATCCTAGGATCTAAGCTGTCTGAGGCTTTATGCCTCTGGTAGGGTCACCCATGGCAAACAGGTGAGGGATCAGGTGAAGCGCAGCCCAAAGACCCCAATGATGAATAACATAAATGGAAACGGTGTTCCCTCGCCCGGACGCGGGTCACCTGGCCCCCCCTCTGGAGCCAGGCCTGGAGTTGGGGCACGTTGGCAAGCGCCTGGTGGCCAGGCTTTTATCCATGGAGCCCGGCTGAGCATAGCCCGAAGAGGAGTCGTGGGTCCCACTTGTGGAAGGAGCCAAAGGCGTCGGGTGCATTGTGTGTCAGGTGTCAGCCGACGGCAGGGACCTTCGCGGTCTGATCCTTGGCTACAAAAGCTAGCTCTCGGTATGTGGAATGTCACCTCTCTGGTAGGGAAAGAGCCAGAGTTGGTGTATGAGGTTGAAAAGTTCCGGCTAGATATAGTTGGACTCGCCTCAACACATGGCTCTGGCTCCAGAACCAGTTTCCTCAAGAGGGGTTGGACTTTCTACTCTGGTGTTGCTCCCACTGAGAGGCGCTGATGTCTTTTGGTATTCTTATATTTAAATAAGTTCTTTGTGTCCTGCATGAACTCTCAGGTGTCTGTTTAAATGTGTGTTTTGGCTAAATCTTTGTCCACAGAGCTCACAAGCAAAAGGTTTCTGTCCTGTGTGGACTCTCATGTGTCTGTTTAAAGTTGATTTATCGCTAAATCTTTGTCCACAGAGCTCACAAGCAAATGGTTTCTGTCCTGTGTGGACTCTCATGTGGCTGTTTAAATGTGTCTTTTGGCAAAATCTTTGTCCACAAAGCTCACAAGCAAAAGGTTTCTGTCCTGTGTGGACTCTCACATGGCTGTTTAAATGTGTCTTTTGACTAAATTTTTGTCCACAGACCTCACAGGCAAAAGGTTTCTGTCCTGTGTGGACATTCACGTGACTGATTAAACTACTCTTTTGACTAAATCTTTGTCCACAAAGCTCACAAGCATAAGGTTTCTGTCCTGTGTGGACTCTCATGTGAATGTTTAAATTTGTCTTTTGGCTAAATCTCTGTCCACAGACCTCACAGGCAAAAGACTTCAGTCCTGTGTGGACTCTCTTGTGTCTGTTTAAATTTGTCTTATGTCTAAATCTTTGTCCACAGACCTCACACACAAAAGGTATTTGTCCTGTGTGGACTCTCATGTGTGTGTTTAAACTTGATATTCTGCTAAATCTTTTTCCACAGTCATCACAACTAAAAGATTTTAGTTGTATCTGGACTTTCTGGCATGAGTCTACATGTTGCTCGAGGCTAACACTTTTTTTATTTACCAAAAAGTCTGAAGACCTTTTTGCTGAATGACTTGTCACTCTCACATGTTCCTGGAGAGACCACTCGTGGAGAAACCGTTTACCACACTCAGGACAGCTATAGGATTTGACAGTCTTAACATCTGATGCAGAAGACCTGCTCTCATTCCAGTCATTATTTGCGTCTACAGTTTCAGGCCCAGAGTCTGACAGCTCAGTGTCTTCATCATCTCCACTAACTTCAGTCTCTGAAGAATCAGAGGTCTGTTGATGATGGTTTTGATCTGGGTTCCAGCTAGTTTCTGCTCCTCCACCAGTTTCTGCTGTCATCTGGTCAGCTGAGCTGCTGGTTGGAACATCTCTGTCTTCCATTTGCTGCTGATGAAGCTGTGAGAAAAGAGGTTTCTCTTCATCATCCTCACTCTTAATACAAACTGCAGTAAATGGAAACCTGGCAGCATCAGTCTCCTCCTCATTCAGATGGAGCTGCTCTCCCTCCAGACTGGTCCGGTGTTCTTCCTGTTCTTCCTTTATATGGAGGTGGTCTGGGTCCTGCAGGTCCACACTAGCACTCTGCTCTTCAGGAGGTTCTTCTTTAACCAGCACCATCTGTAGAACATCTGTAGGAAACACAGAAACACATGATGTGAATATAGCTTTCTACAGTAGCTAAAAATAGATTGTGACGTAATGTTGCAAAGCACTCTGGGACGCAGGGTCATACAAGCAAGCGGGCAGTTATAATAGATTCCTATGGGTCTGAGTTACTCCGATCTGACTAAAGTTGTTTTTTTGTCTCCTAAAGATTTTCGAACAGCAAGGAACTAAGCGCTGCTGCTGGGGGAGGTGCTACTCGGACTCTAGACGCCCAGATCGGATGTTGGAGAAGACTTTTATTTATTTATTTACTTATATTTTATGAGGATTAACGACTTGAGATGAACCATCTCATTTACAAGTGGGTCCTCCATTTTATCCGTTTTCCAATGCCGGTATTGTCCGCGACCACATGAAACAGCTTGAAAGCGACACGGGCTAAGCTAAATAATAATAATAATAATAAATTTTATTTGAAATGCCTTTCAGGGAACTCAAGGTCACTGTACAACAAAAAACAACAAAAGATTAAAGAAACAAGCTAAAACAAAACACTCAAAAGGACCCAATTAATACAGAACAAAGTCAATAAAAACAAAATAGAACTGTCTCAAACTGTATGCAGTCTGGAAGAGGTGAGTTTTTAGTTTAGATTTGAAAATGGGAAGGGAGTCAGAGTTCCGGATAGCTTGTGGCAAAGAATTCCAGAGGCGGGGAGCAGAGCAACTGAAGGATCTGAGGCCCATGGAGGTAAGACGAAAAGATGGAACGGTAAGGTGGACAGAGGATGATGATCTTAGGGAGCGGACTGGAGAAACAATGTGAATGAGATCAGATAGATATGGGGGAGAAAGATTGTGAATGGCTTTGAAAGTGAGAAGTAGAACTTTGAACTTGATTCGTTGTTTAACTGGGAGCCAATGAAGTTGCTGAAGGACCGGAATGATGTGATGAGATAGGGGAGTGTTGGTGATGACCCGTGCGGCAGAGTTCTGAACTAACTGGAGCTTGTGGAGATTTTTTTGAGGTAGGCCAACAAGGAGTGAGTTACAGTAATCGAGTCCGGAAGTGACTAAACTATGGATGAGAATAGAAGCAGAATGGGGAGAGAGAGAGGGTCGTAGGCGATTAATATTACGAAGATGAAAATAGGCTGACCGAGTGACAGAAGAAGCAAAGCGGTGGTAGTTTTTATGTGGACGAGCGGATTTTAACTGTGTGGAGCAGATCAAGAAAAGCACGTATATATGTGTTCCTTACATCTTCCCGGAGGGAAAGGTCCTACATCCGAAAATGACCAGCCGCTGGTCCTAGTGACGCTCTCAGACGTGTAGTTATCCAGGAGGAGCAGCAGCGGAGGAGAAATATGCAGGACGCAGCGTTGTTAACGGAGAGTTAGAGGCAGCAGTGTTAACAGAGGGGTCCAGCTGAACGTCTCGGCCAAACAGCATGTCCACCCAAACGTCCACGACAAAGGCTTTTGACCGGAGGTGAG
Source organism: Aphyosemion australe (assembly GCA_006937985.1). NCBI lineage: Eukaryota > Metazoa > Chordata > Actinopteri > Cyprinodontiformes > Nothobranchiidae > Aphyosemion > Aphyosemion australe. The sequence goes on from SSNS01000373.1 coordinate 495,389, forward strand.
TGGAATATAAAAAGTAGGGACACAAATGATAACCTGACAGTTAAAAAATTACTTTGACAAAATGTTACTTGAGCACTGTGAGTAAATAACTTATTTTTATATTACTCAAGAAGGAGCCGTGATGGGAATAACGGCATTTAAGACAACAGCGCTAACGGGAGTTAGTTTTTACTTTAACCGTGACATTTGAGCTAGCGCTTCAGTTCTGGCGATCGATAATCATCAGGATCGCCATAAAGAAAAGCTCTCTGGTATGTTTTTCTCCGTCAACACAACTTCCTCCATTTTATGCCTTCACATCGATGTCCAAGCGCTCTGAAACTGTATATTTTCTATTGTCAAATGCGGCTTGTAAGTATGACCCTACCCAGAAGCCTTTGCGTGGTGACGTCAACTGTAGAATACCCTATTACCAATCGATGTAACATTAGATTCACACATAACAGTTGTATTCTTGCTTTAAGTTGGTGAGATCAGAACTGACCCAATAAACATAAAATAACTTTTGAATTGAATGACTTTTTCATGGAGGTGAAAATACAATGATTTAAAAAAATGTAGGCTTACTAGTATTAATCAGATTTTTATAATATGTTAACAACCCGAAACATTGATTTAAAGTATTTATTTCACACAGAATGCCATAAAAAATGAATCATTTTACTTTCTTTGACATAGGATGAACTAGTACTAGTTCATCTGTTGAATTAGTTACAGATTCACTCCGATAAAGACAATAAATTTATCTGTCTGTTTGTGTGCGTGTGCATGTGTGTGCGCGTCTGCGCCGTCTTCTCAAACCTCCAGTCAGTTGCAGTGGATGGCTGCTGAGCCAGGTTCTGCTGGAGGTTTCTTTCTTCTCTACTGTCGCTACATGCTTGCTTAGTATAGGGATTGCTGTAAAGTCACTGACACTAGTCAATGACTCGCAATCTGCTGGGTTCCTTATATAGGAAACTTTTAACTAATTGACTTCATGAACTGAACTCAATTGGAATGTTTACTTTGTGAAGTGCCTTGAAACGACTCTTGTCGTGATTTGGTGCTATTAGGGCTGGGCAATAATAATAATAATGGATTGGATTTATATCGCGTTTTTCAAGGCACTCAAAGCACTTTTCATTATTCACGCACTCTCACATTCACATACTGCTGATGATGGTAAGCTACTATGTAGCCACAGCTGCCCTGGGGCGGTCTGACAGAAGCCAAGCTGCCATTCTGCGCCATCGGCCCCTCTGACCACCACCAGCACAGGCAAGTCGGGTTAAGTGTCTTGCCCAAGGACACAACGATGGTGACAGACTGAGTGGGGCACGAACCTGCGACCTTTTGATTGCGTGGCGACCACTTAACTCCTCTGCCACCATCGCCCCTACTAATCTACAATATATCGATATTTTAAAAATATGAAATGTAATTTCAAACAAGATATAAGATGACATAAAAATAGGAAAAGGCCAGATCACTCACAGTGAATATATTTAATGGGTACGAGCACACAAAACTAACGTTTCGACACAAATGGTGTCTTCGTCAGAGTAACTGGCCTTTTCCTATTTTTATGTCATCGTTCTTTGGCTGTGGAGCACCATTTTGTGAGTGGATTATGCGCAGAGGATCCTTTATTTGAAGATATAAAATGAGTTTCAGGGTTTCCCCCAGCGATATATATTGCTTGACCCCCCAGGCAAAGCGTTAATTATTTATTTATTTTAAATAGTTTTTTAATGCACAAAATTAACATTTAAATAATTTAAATGAAAAGGGGTCTTTAACCTGAAAGTCCAACTTCAATGGTTGAGAGCGCAATAGCGCCCTACACCTCACCTCTCAGTCAGCTGTAGAGCATCTCTGGAATGTGGTCGGAGCAGCGGATTTAATCCAAACTGGTTAGCTGACCCTAAATTTAGCGGATGGCTTTGCAAAAACGAATATGGTAAACACACCTTAAAGGATGTGTGCAAAACCATGAATCTACAAGCGGTTCTGTTGAAAAAGTTAAGAGTCCAAGTCATTACAATATGATCACTGATATGAGTCAATAATGTGATATTTCTGCCATGTTTGAATTAATAACTTTAATAACTCTGTGCTGCATGAGCGACGTGACTGTAATCCTCTGAGAGTTGATGCTATTACATCATGAATTTAGCTTCAAGGGACACTAGTCAGTTTTGGCTTGTTTTTAGCACCCCCTCGTGTTCGTTGGCGAAACCGAAAGTAAAACTTATCTCTCCTCGCTGCGCATTCGTCTTTCTAACACCTTAATCTAACTGCTAAAATGTCCTCCCAGCCTTCATTTTTGTCTACAGGAGCGGTTCATCACTAAATTAAACAAATCAGCTGTGTTCACGATCCAAAACATGCAGGAAACATGCTGGAACCAGACTGCAGATCCAGGTATGTCAAGCTCAAATTTTTCTAAGTCCCAACAGACCGGACCGGCAACTGTGAATTTGCAAGTGGAATATTCTGGCTACAGGGGGCGACAGGGGCTGGGTGGCCTTTCATTAACCCTGTAAAGGGTCATTTTAGCACATACTGGCTCAAGAACATGATTTAAAAATATAAAAAAGTTGCAAAGTGTCCCTTTAACATGATAGATTTTTTTTCTCTGGACAACAATTACTGGTAATATTGTGAATAATAGGATATATGAGCCACCTCTAGATGGAATTTAAATGATGTTACATTACATTGACGGTTACAATAATAGCTTACTGCTTATATGTGTTTAACTGTACTTTCTTCTTTCTCTGGGCTGCTGTAACAAGTGAATTTCCCCACTGTGGGATTAATAAAGTCTATTCTATTATATTCTATTAATTATAAATATATAATAAATAAAGGTGCCTGTGGGACATTTGAGACACGTATCTCTAGCTTTAACTGAGATAGAAAGATATTATTACAGACTCAAGGTCCAGTTTACATTAAAACAGTAACAAACCCAGTATAAAAATGAACCATGTAAAACACATAAAGATATAATGTGTATTAACAGACAGCTGTATCAGCTGTATCAGTGTGTCTAAAGCTCAGGCTGATAGAGAATGGCACTAAGGTTAATGTTTACAAGAATTAATATATTTTTATTAGGGCTGTCAATCGATTAAATTTTTTAATCGCGATTAATTGCATGAGTGTCCATAGTTAACTCACGATTATTCGCAATTTTTTTTCTTATTCAACTTTTTCTTATTTCAACTATGGAGTGGACAAATGTACTTTTTTAAGAAAATATGTTTTTTTTATAACTGTACCAAACAAACATGATAAATACACTCCAGTATCATCCTCAGAAAAAAAAACATTCAAAAGTGCAATTAGGCATTACCTCCCACACAACACCTTATATGGTTCCACCATAAGGACTCACAAAATCAACACATGTGGTACTAAAACAAGGACAAAGGGAAGAGTGTGATAAAGAACTAGGACTCTGCCTATTTAGCACATTTTAAATATATCTTATTATTTTTAACAAAAATATAAGGCAACACTTCTGGGTTTTTTTTTTTGTTTTGTTTTTGCTTTCTTAATCCATTGAACTCAGACAAAAATAATGCAACAGGGGCCAAACTCAAATCAGCTGATGTTGCTGAACTGTGGCACACACACACACACCTTCGGTGCCCTGCTTCACTCCAGTCTTGATTTCATAACTAATTATTATCACAGAAGAACCCGCTGGATCCCAGACACAAACCAGAGCTCTCACGCGACTAGCATAAAGTAGGTCTGCTCCATAGCGACGCCAGACGACACCGCCGGTCCAGCAGCTGGTCTCTGTATTAGGAGGAATCTGCTGTACACACACCGGCGTGACAGAAAGGAGCTGACCCTCTTAGAGCAGCCATGTTTATTAAAGGCGAAATAATCGCTCTCTAGTTTTTAACTGACCAACAAACAGCGTTACAACAAGCACCGTATTAAACCCTAATAAATTTATAATGTCACGGTAAAGAGTATATGTTTATACCAAAGTTTAAACGATGGCTAACTAGCTACTTTGCTAAGCTAAACTAGCTTCAGAACGTCAGTAGTCGAAAATATAAAAATATAACTTTACTTACCGATACAAATGGAGCGGAGAGTTCTTGGACCCTCTGTTAGTGCAATCAATGCCACAACAAGCCATTTCTGCCCAACAATATCAAAATTACCCAGACGACACAAGAACTGGCCGAACACAGCTAATGTGACGCCCAGTGACTATAAAGTACGCCGGGGATGAAGGGCCCTGTGTCCTTCCGGTTTTTCCCCGAAGCAAAAAGGCTAGTTAGCTCCACGACTCTTCCGACAATCCAAAAGACTTCTGCATATCCAGGCCCGGAGTGGCTAATCGGGAGGGTCTGGAGAATTCCCGGTGGGCCGCATGATGTTTGGGCCGCATGGGCCGGTGTTATCTTTTTTTTTTATTATTATTATTTTATTTTTCTGTGCCAGTGTTCAGTCATGGCACTGGGGCCGCCGGGCTGATCTCATACGCTCCCTGCTGCTATAGGGCTGCCTGCCTCTGAATCCACCTGCAGCTCTCGTTTTTTTCCTTGCAGGCGCGCGGTGCACCACGTGACACGCAGTGCACTCAGCCAGTGGTGATGGAAAGATGGAAAGTAGAAAGAGCAAGGGTGGCACGGAGAAGGCAAGAATTAAAAAGAGGAAAGCGCTGGAAACAGATGCAGCTAGATGTACAAAAATGAGCACCTTCTCTCAAACGAGCTCGCGGTCTGTAACGTCAAATGAAGATGAAACAGATAAGGCAAGATGTTAAACTTTACCTGCTAAACCAGTGCTTTAAGTGGGCTGGTACGCACCGGCACGCAGTACCGGCACGCGGTACCGGCACGCAGTACCGGCACGCAGTACCGGCACGCAGTACCGGCACGCAGTACCGGCACTTCTTTTTTTAACCTCTCAGCGTACTGGGACTTTTTTCCAGGGTACGATGAGTACCGGTACATTTTCCGGTCATTTATTAGTTGAAATCTCTGCAAAATATATGTCCGTCTCCAAGTAAACACCAGGCATCCACAGTCCCGCTGACCTGCCCCTCCCGATATGCAGAACACACGCTAAGAGGGGCCTCATTCATTTAGTGCATTAGGACGCAGTCTCTCCAAATGCGCAAAGGCGCATTCCGTAATGCGCGCCGCGGGTACAGCCCAGTCAGCTTATCCGACACCGTGCAAGTTCCTGCAATGATAGACAACAGCAGCATCTGACCAACTGTGGCTTCCTATATATATTATATTTTAATCATATTAATAGTTGCTGTAGTTGTATTTACAATCATTTAATTGTTTAATTTCCCATTTAGACCAGAACAAATCTTAATTTGCTAGTATGATGGATTTCTGGTGCCAACAGGGTCGATACTGAAGTTAGAAGTGAACCCTAGCTCTCCCTGTTGCTTCTGCTGGCTCATTTATAGTAGAACAACAAGAACACCTGAATGGTCTGGCCATCAAAGTTCAGCTCAGCTTATAGAAACACAGCATCAGATGATCAGATAATAGGTCATGAAGTGGGCCGGTCTGGGGTCTGAAACTCCAGGGCTGATAATGTGTCCCACTCCGGCCCTGCGCATATCCATATCCCCTAATTATTCTCAATTTCAAGCTTTAATTACATCTAAACGGATGTGGTACAAAAAAATTCACCCCCCTCAGAGTTGTCATGGCTGATAACTGGACCTATTAAACCTAAAATGGTTTGTTGTACCAGGCTGTAAGACGTTCTATTTCTGCTGTGAAATTGGCATTTTTAACACGAGAGTCAATGAGGATTTGCTCACTTCTGAGACCACTCCCAGTGGGGAGAACTGCAACTTTTTATCACTTCTTGGATGTTTCAGGAACTAAAATTAAATGTGGTCCCTTGGTTGCAGCGCTTTGAACACAGGAATTAAATACTCAATAAAAGTAAACAAACTGTGCCCTCCTCCTCATCCGTTTCGCCACCGATCATGTTCGGTTGAACTTCTCCGGTTATCCGCCTCGTCGTAATCCAGAGAAAAATACCGAGCTGCGGGTCACTTTCTACACACTGTTTACACTCGCTTTCTGAGCGGTTACGTCATCGCCGGCTTTACGCTCATACTGAAAGCCTGGTAGGCGTAGGTCCCCGCGCGATTTAAAAACACTGTTTTTATCTTAGAAATCCAGCCGTGGAAATCCTAAAAAGAAATTAACTTGAGGGTTTAATACATTTTTACACATGTGATTCAAAGGAAATTTGCCGCTGGCCAATGGCTTGTTCCTGCTTCTTATTTACGTCAGACTATGGAACGCGAGGAGGGCCAAAACAAAACTACGAAAGCCTGCGCGTTAATCGCGCGTTAAAAAAATGAATGCCGATAAGGGGGCTTTGCATTAACGCATTAAAAACGCGCTAAGTCTGACAGCCCTAATTTTTATGCATTTAATCTGCTGATTAATTTATGTATACAATTTCTCAAGACAGCTTGAATGGAGTTAACTTGTAAATATTTTAGAGGAGGAAAAATATCGAGATATTGGAATTCATCTAAAAGATATCGAGATATAAGTTTTGGTCCATATCGCTCAGCCCTAGGTAAATAAATAAACTGAATTGACTTGATCGAAACTCCTGATTTGGGATTTTCTGCACTAAAAGTTAAGTTCCAGGCCAACAGAACACCATTTGTAGAGCTGTTTTTACCTCTCCATCTGTGGAGGTGCTGAGACATGCAGCACCAATATACATCAATGCAAGGGCTCTCTGATAGGCACACAAGGACAGATGGCGTAGAGCCCAATTTTTTAACTATCTCTCGAATGAAACCGAGAGCACACACCTGTGATTTTACTTGAGGTTTATACTTGTGCATGGTTGAACTACAGTCTAGACCAGGCCTATTCCATTACTTTCTCTACTGGGCCAGATTTCTAAATCGTGGATCAGCTTAGGGCCGGATACCCAAATCTTTATTATGTATTTTACTGACAACATTTAAATATTAAATTTTAATCTTTTGACTGATATTATTACCTCCACCACTACTACAAATACAACTAAAAATAACAGCAATGCACGTCTTCTTATTGTTTTAATGACCTGCATCAATTCAACAGTTGCAGAGCTGGTAATACAAACATTTTTATGGTTTTTAACCTGCATTAACTCGATCGCAGCTACTAAATGAAAATTAACAATAATAGCATAGCAGCTATGCAAAATAAACATATGTGGCAAGGTGGACAAACAAGGGCCCGGGCGGGACTCGAACCTCAGACTCCCCGGGTGAGAGTCACGCGCGCTAACCAGTCAGCCAAACAGATATGCCTGTGGCATATTTTTCCATCCAAGCTGGATTAAAAGCAGATTTTAGATTTTTTTGGGAAGCCTCCAGAAAACAAAAGAAGATGCAGCAACAGTGAGTTATGGGGTAAAGTGTCATGTATGCGGTCCAATATAGTGTGTTTACAGTTTATATTCAGTTTATTTTGTGCTTTTTTTGTATTTCAGAGACTTTTTAACAAGGACACATTTGTCCCTCACTCTCCACCTCTTCATTCGCTCGCCACCTCTAAACCCACGTTTCCCATCATTTCCGTCCACGAATAAAACGCTTGCTGCTTTGGCCTCAGACTCCAGCTGCCGGTCTCCTTTTCCCATCTTCCAGCTAAACAACTGATCTGTCTGCTGGACATCCATCCTTCTCATCCTTCTTTATACATAAAACCACTAAACTACAGAGAAGTAACTATCTATCTGTCACAGATCGCTCCAATATCTAAAGTTTTGCCATCAATGTCTGTCTCAGTGTTTTCTCCGCTCCGTGACAGCGCCTCAGCGCACCTTTTGACACCTGCTGTCAGATCGCGCAGCAGCCATCCTCTACCTCAGCAACACAACGCTACTGAACCCATTCTTAGTTTAATTATTTTAGTATAACTCCGGTTTTATTTGGTCTGTTAACAAAAATAAAACGGGTGTGTAGTTTATAATCCGCATTTTAAACATAAGTTGAAACCAGGCAGAGTCTTGCTGCTGCGGCGTCCCAAAGGTGTGTTTTCATTGGTCAACTGCAGACATAGACATGAATACGTAGATGGGCAGCTCCAATAGTCCACGGGTTGTCTACGTATATATGTCTGTGATTGCTAAGATGGTGTTGCGTTCAAGTGCAATATCAGTCTGGGAATTTTGAAACTTGCACGCAAAAACAGTTTTTAACTGGGTTTTTTCTGTTGGTGGTTGGGGGATAAGGTCAGGTGGCCACCTGGTGAGGGCCCGCGGGCCGCCATTTGAATAGCCCTGCTCTAGACTATAGTCGCCTCAACCACAGCTCATGATCATTTCTGGCTTAACGCCACTTCTTACAAATTTGTCTACAGCGCAGGTGTTGACAAAAGTACCTGAAGTGCATTTCACCATCAATGTCCCTTAAAGGTTGTAAAAGAGCTGCATTTTCGTCTGTCCTCTGCCTTGACCGGTCTGCTTCGCTCCATTGAATTCGTTGTAACAAAAGTTTTTGTTCCTCCAAAGCATGCAGTTCTAGCTCAATGAAAACTCGCTCTTTGTTGGCCATTGCAGTGTCATTAACTCAGTTCTTTCTCTTAGGAAAACCCTCTCTCCTCAACTGGCCCTTTGTGTTGAGTTTCAAACTATTTCCTGCATAAAATTCAGGGTATTAGGTCCAGATTTTTGTATATGGATATGGTTACCTGTGAGGAGCCACCTTGTCCTCCTCCATTTATTGGTTTTAATCATGTGTCACTTTCTGCTCCAGAGGATTTAATCAGAGGCCCTCTGGTTCTCCAGAGGAATGCCTTCCTCCCAAAATACTGCTTGAGGTCCTCCCTGTGGTGACCCCTGCAATTCTGAATATTGTCAACAGCAGTCTATTCTCAGGAGTGTTTCGTTTGGCATTTAAAAATGTAGTTGTTCAGCCGCTATTAAAAAAACCTGACCTGGATCGCTCTGATTGTGCCAACTTTTGTCAGATCTCTAGACTCCCATTTATCTCTAAGGTTATTGAGAAAGTGGTTCACAATCTGCTTTCTCTTCACCTGGATAATCATGGCCTTCTTGACCCACTTCAATCTGGTTTCAGGCCCAACTTCAGCACAGAATTGGCCCATGTTTCCGTGCTAAATGATATTCTGATGCCAACCGATTCAGGCTCTTACGTGTTGCTGTTACTACTGGACCTGACCGCAACCTTTGATACGGGAGTAGACCATTCAATCTTGCTGAACAGACTAGAGTTTAGGTGGGTGTAAAAGGAACCTCACTTGGTTTAGATCTTACTTAACTGATCCAACCGGGGCGACGGTGGCATAGGAGTTAAGTGGACGCCCCGCAATCGGAAGGTCGCGGGTTGGCGTCCCACTCGGTCTGTCACCGTCGTTGTGTCCTTGGGCAAGACACTTAACCCAAATTGCCTCTGTTGGTGGTGGTCAGAGGGGCCGATGGCGCAACAATGCAGCCTCGCTTCTGTCAGACTGCCCCAGGGCGGCTGTGGCTACTCAGTAGCTTACCATCATCAGCAGTGTGTGAATGTGAGAGTGCATGCAGCGTCTTTGAGTGTCCTAACAAAGCGCTATATAAATTCGATGAATTATTATTATTATTATTATTATTATTATTAACGTTTCAGTGTCCATACTGAGGACTGCTCCTCCTCCGCTGTGCCACTCCCTTGGGGAGTGCCTCAAGGTTCAATCCTGGGTCCTCTCCTCTTCTCAATCTACATATATGCTTCCACTCGGGAAGATTCTAGCCAAACATGGAATGACCCTTCTATACACTGATGATTTTCACATTTATTTTGCACTAAATCAACAAAACTCAACAACTCAGCTCTCTGAATGCGTCTGAGGTAAAAACCTGGCTTGCCTCAAATTTTCTGCAGTTAAATGATAGCAAGACTGAAGCTATCCTTTTTAAGCCCACAAATAAAACTGCTCTCCTGGAGTTCCCTCACTTCCTTCAACAATCTTCAAACTGTGTGTAACCAGACTGGGGGTTAAACTAGACTCTGACTTGTCGATGTCCTCACAAATTAATGCCACTGTGAGGTCTTATTTTCTTCAACTTTGCGGCATTACAAGGTTAAAATCCATCCCAATGCGACCACATCTGGAGTCTGTCATACCATGACCTCCTGTCTGGATAATGCTAATTCAGCTCTGATTGGGTTTAATGTATCCTACCTGAATAGACTGCAGAAAGTTCAAAATGCCACTGCCAGGTTTGCCACCAATACTGACAGAGGCAGTCACATAACACCCATCTTAGCTGTTCTACACTGGCTCCCGTTGTCTACCGGATTCAGTTTAAAGTATTAACCTTTGCATCTGTTGTGTGTTCATTCTGTGTGTCCTTTCATATATCACTTGGTTCTTTTTCTAACACAGATAAAAGATAGTTTTACCTTTCTTTGCTGACGTTTCAACCACCAGCTGTGGTCATCTTCAGAGCTAAGTCGCTGTCGGCAAATTCACTTTCTTCCCCGTTTATCTGCAGGTATCAGAGGACGGTGTCGCAGGCTCAAAGCTCTGTTTTAGATTGTTGATTAACTGCATTCTAGGACCACTTTAAACTAATGAAGAAACAAGTGGTTATCTAAAGCACACAGCTTATCAAACTATCAAGTCGCTGTGAAACAAACGCAACCCACGCACACTGGTCGCAGTACCTGCTCCTTTTAAAAATGTCCACTTCCCCAGGTCCACCGATAGGGGGAAAAACAAGTCTGTTGTCAGCTGGTGTAGGCTGAAGGGCGTCTGCGCTGCTTCTCACACCAAACCATCTGTCAAGAATCTATGTGACCTTTGACCCAGCTCTTTTGTTATCTGGTTCTGGTTTTTAGGGCCTTACATGGACCAGCACCATCATACATTGGTGATCTTCTCAGTCCCTATACCCCCAGCAGGATCAGCATGCTGGAAGGTATTAGATCTCCTATCACTCCATCGTTCATTCATTCATTAACACACACACATGCTAGTAGTTGTGTAGCAGTACCTGTATTCATGCTGTCCAGGTCCATATAGTGAGGTACACACGATGAATCAGCTGATCGATGATCCCGAAATGGTAGCGCGTTTTATTTAGATGTGTTTTGCTAACAGCTGCAATGGAAACAAAGCAGGGGAGTTGATTAAGATGCTGCAGAAGAACGCAGGAGTTTAAAGATCACACGGCTTGGTCCTACACAGCTGAAGGTAGATCCAGTCTATGGAGGAAACAAACTGCTGCTCTTGTATCATAAAATTAGACTTGCTCTGAAACGTGCTACGGATATTATTTGAGTTCATCTAGAAGTCATTTTCTCACACTAGGACTCACATAGCTGAGACGGTTGGTGGTAGTGTTTTACATTGTTTTTAATTAGTACTTCAACATTACACCGTTCTGTTTTACCTTGTCCTTCCATCAGATCCAGATCAGATTACCTGAAGAAAACAAACATTTTTTGTAAATCTTCTAACCTTTGTTTGATACTTCTTGTCCCTTCCCCTCCGTTTGTCTAATCTAAACACTTGTGAATTTATCATTAGAAGAGGTGGGGATGATAGATGTTTGGAGAAGCTAACACTCCCTTTTCAGCAGTACATAAACTTTACTAAAGGATATTTTTAATGAAAGTTTAGAGGAAGTAAGTCAGACCATAATCCACTCTACTGAACAATAAGTTTAATATATCAGAAAACGATACATGTTGGGCTGCTGGGCAATATGGAAAAAAATCCTAGTCCTATTATAATAATATTTTTTATAACAGTTGAGATATATATATATATATATATATATAATGATATTAAACAAATCACAATTTTTGTCAAAGTTTTAATGTTCCCTGGTACTTTTAAGTAAGGGTGGGTGATATATTGTATATACTCAATGCAATGCAAGTTAACCATCGAGTATAAATTGTCATGGCAATTTTAAGCTGTCTGCTTGTAGCAGTTATTAACATGTAACTCACGCTGGATTAGACTGTTTTACAAAAGATGAAAAATTGAAATGTCCACCCTCCATTCAGGCTGCATAATGCAATAAAAATACTCAAAAACCTTGGAGGAAAACATGTTGGGTGGACATTCGCCTTCCAGCAGGTCAACAGCTAGATCAAATCCTGTTCATGTATTAAACAAGAGTCTGAAGACATAATGGAAATACCTGTGGCAGATACGCAGACATCATTTTATTTCAATGAGTGCCCTTCAGGTGACATTAGAAGAAATGTGAGCTAATCAAGGTTTGCAACATCTGGTGTGGAACAGTGATCATTTTTACTTCACTATTTCAGACAACATGATCACCCATCAGCTGAATAAACTCCTCACCTTTTGGAAGAAAGTTGTGAAGCTGCACCTGCACTTCTATATTCCTCTATGTGGCCAGGTAACAATTACCATCATCAGTCCTGCCAGAAACTGACTGGATCCTTTAAGGGCCAGTCCTCCCTCTACCAAAAACTCTTCAGACCAGTATTAACACTCTGATTCAGATTGTTCCTCCAGTTCTGTATCTATCCTTCCAGCAGCTGACCCAAGCAGAGCTTTTCTGTGATGTTCACTGTTTAGTGCTCTTTACTGTGCATTTACTCCACTACCTTATTCATGTAAAACTGAACACATACCCAACATACTTTTGCATGAAATCTGCAGGAAAAACGTGAATATTTCACACTTTAGATAAATAAAATTATATTTATAATTGTTTTAGGAAAATATCACGGCATGAAAACCCATCACTGACCGTCGTGAACGTCAGAAATATCCAACTTCAAACTCACCTCACCGTGGTGAATACAACAGATCTAGTAAACACGACTCTGCTCTGAGACTTGTAAACATTCATTCAGCGTTTAAATAAGTGTAAACTGTGTCTCACCCTTAGACTAACATATAAAGCTGCTTTTTGTTACACTCACATCGTCTGTAGAAACAAAAACATTTAAACCCAACCAGAAAAACGTACCAGCTCTTCCGCTGCCTGCCCTGGTGCAGAGTGACAGCGGCGCATGCGCAATGCTGTGGTCTTCTTTGGTGTTTTATGATGGTTGGCAAACAACATTACCGCCACCTACCGATTAGATTAGTGTATAACACACCCTGCGAGCTAAATAAAAATTTAATTTAATTTAATTACTTGTAATCTGTCATTTTATTTGATTGATGGCTACATAGCATGTTTTTAAGGGATTTATGTGTTTTATTTAGGTCAACTAAGTAAATTTAGGTTTTATTTAGGTCAACACGAGAACTTAATCCTTTAATGTCGGACTTTCGAAAGTAAGGATTTTTCCGCCCTCTTGCGGACGAACGCTGTTACTACATGCAGCGTTCATAAAGCTAAACAAGACATAACTCATTAGCACTTCCTGCAGATTACTTCAAAATAAAACATACGATTTACATACAAATTACTACGGGTTTTAAATAAGTGTTAACAGCATAGTTGGTCTATCACAACAGTTGATTTAATTTGATAAACTTGTTTATTCAAATAAATGAAAATTTTAAATTATATGCAATATATCATAATTATAAAGTTAAACTCCCATTAGTCGTCACACACTGGTGAAATTTTTTTCTCCGAATTTGACCCAACTCCTGGGGGAGCGGTGAGCTGCAGACACGGCTGCGCTCAGGAACTATTTGGTGGTTAACCCCTCAATCAAACCCCTTAATGCTGAGCGTCACGCGACAATACAAAAGCTTAATATAAATAGTTTTAATATAGATCTACCCTATGCATCTGTCTTTAATGTTTCTTACTTCCAGGGACCCATGTTTTGGAAGTAGATGGGCGTCAGGGGCATGGCCTGGGAGTGGCCTGGGGTAGCCACATAGACATAATAATTGATTAATTCAATGTCTATGGTAGCGCATGCCACCTTTGGAATCTGATTGGCCACCCTAGGTGACCCCCCTGAGTTTTGTTTAAATCGACTTTACATATACAGTCACTGCCCCAGACCTACAGAATAGTGCTGGATTATTATTATTATTTATTATTTTTTATATTGACATAAATGGTAATTAGAGTCCCGGTCCAGGAAGAAGAAGAAGAAGAAGAAGAAGAAGAAGAAGAAGAAGAAGAAGAAGAAGAAGAAGAAGAAGAAGAAGAAGAAGAAGAAGAAGAAGAAGAAGAAGAAGAATGGACATGGCAAAAATTGGAGATCCCAAATTCACTAGAATTAAAAAAAATAATGATTTTGTGAAGGGTGCCCCCCCCTACAAAAAAACCCATAACCATTGGTGCCACCCACGCATAAATAAGTGCCCCATTTGGGTCACCCTGTTTTAAAAGTCCTGGACACACCACTGACGGGCGTGACTAGGCTTAGGCATCATGCTAGGACCTAGGTCAAAAGAAAAGAAATTTTGGTCACATTTCGATAATAAAACATCATAAAGAGAAAAGTAGTTTAACTTGCTGTAAAATAACAATCGTACGTAATATAACAGATAAAAAATAATTTGTATTTTCTTTAAATAATTGCCTGAAGACGTTTAGACAAGTTATGTGTGATTTATTAGTCTAAAACAAGTCATTCTGTTTCAGACTCCAGTCCAGTAGGTGGCGGTAATACACCTTTACGTTGATTGCATCCCCCAAAAAGCAGAAGAAGAAGAAGAACACGGAAGCTGGCCTGGGATATGGGCATTTGCATGTTTGTCTGCTGCAAGTACACTTGGCTGCAGCTTATCTGCAGTCTGCACCACATAGGTGTCCGTGAATCTTGGCGTTTTTTGTGCTGAAACAGCTGTGGCAGCAATACGGCTTGGAGGCGCCCAGCCTGTCTGACTAAAGGACAAGACGGAAGCTGTTAGTGAGGTGAATATTCGAGTCTGCAGTAAAAATGTCTTCAGTCTCTGAGAGAGTTTATTAGAAAAAGCGACTAACTGCTGCTGCTGTAGAAATATTCCTATCAGACTTGGTCGTTTTAGTTAGTCATAATGCAGGATCGCTGCTCGTTCTCTGATCCATCCAGCTCAGACTCTCCGACCCCGAAACCCAAATCTTAATTTTACCTAGGAGGGAAACACTCCGTGTACTCGAGTGACCAAACGTCATGTTTTCCAAACGGGATGTCTCCTCGGCTAATTAGAGCCAAACCATTGGATGTTTAATCTCCTGCGTTCTTCAGAAGCAGCATCTTAATCAGCTCTCCTGCTTTGTTTCTGTTGCAGCTGTTAGCTAAATACGGCTAAATACCCAGTGCTAACACTTCAGGATCATCAATCAGCTGTGACGGACTTCACCATATGGATCTGGACAGCATGAATACAGGTGCTGTGTGTGTGTGTGTGTGTGTGTGTGTGTGTGTGTGTGTGTGTGTGTGTGTGTGTGTGTGTGTGTGTGTGTGTGTGTTAAACTACCACATTTATAGGTCTCTGCAGACATACTTCAGTGCACTAACTCAAGAAAACATTAACATTGGCTCCTGAAAGCAGAAATCAACTCCATCTCTTCTTCCTGCCACAATCCAGTTAGTTAAAGCACATAAGGAAGCACGTTTTTTTTAAATAACAAAAAAAAATCATCTAAGGTAAAGAAAAAAAAAAAGTTACTTTGGTTATCCTCCCGGGTTTCCAGATAACTAGCAGGTGTTTAAAGTCATTGGCCAGACTCAGCATGAAAATGGTAAAATATCAGTTTAACTACACTTTAGCATCTATAAAAAAATAAACTGGGTTCAGTTTTTCATTTTGTTCAGCAGTTTTGTCATAAATCATTATAGAAAATCAAAATTCTCTCCTCTAAACACTGAAAAGCGCTGGTTCTGCACACATCACTCAAATACGTGTAAGAAGGCACTGCTCCTGCTGCTTACTAGGAGATTAGTTGTGTTTTGCTCTACTTTGTGCTCTCAATGCTTACGGATAATCACGTTTACAGCTGCAGCAAAAAGTCTGAGCCATATGTCAGAGTCCTACACGCATTTTTCTAACTAACGTAGCAACATTAAAGTAACTTACTGTTTGTGAGGAGAATCTTAGCGAGCTGTAAGCACAACGCTAGCTTCAGTCAGACCTGCGTGACCATTACAGCACAGCTGATGCACAGACTGCAGGGGCTGGTCAGGGCTGCTCACTCAGAGGTTTGATCTAAAATAATAATCTAAATATTCCAACTATAAATCCATCTGGAACCGCTACCGCTCCTTTTGGACTCCTTAAGTCCCGTTAGCATGACGGTAGCCGCACGGCTAACAGTGTTAGCTCCGGTAAGGAAAAAATAGGTCATTTGGGAAAGCTATGACACACACAGAGGTTGGATCTTAAAGATGATCCACATATTTTAACAACAGATCATCCTGAGACCAGTAGAACCTTCGTGCCATCCTGGATTACAGCCAAAACAACAGCCGAGTTAACGAGAGACAGCTGCGAGTTAACTAGCGGCAGCTGTGAGGGGCCACCTTTTTCACACCTTCCGAGTTTGCAGGTATGCAGGAATTAAATATTCAATAAAAGTAAATAAACTGTACCGATTTTAGTTCTGAAGACGTTCATCATCCTCCTCCAGAATAGTTTCGCCAGCGGTGTCCAGATCAGCTCCCGAGTCTTCTGAGGTAAACAGTATCAAACATGTGTGCAGCTTCGGTTATCCAGATTGCTGTGTTAGGAGTCAAACTCCGGTTGAACTCTTCGTGCGCTCCAATAGCCGTTCTCCTCGTCGTAATCCAGAAAAAACAATCTGACCGACTAGCAGAGGTTTCAGAAGCTACATCTGACTGATAAAACATTGTTGTCTGCTATAAAGCTAACGCAGAAATACCGAGCTGCTCACTGTTTTACACTATAGTTTTCTGAGGATCTCCTTGTGAAACGTCATCGCCGGCTTAACCTCAGACCGGAAGCCTTCCTCTGTTTTTTCCCGCGCCGTTTAAAAACACTGAATTTTCTTAAAAATCCAGCTGTGAAAATCCCAAAAAGAAACTGACTTGAGGTTTTAATACATTTTTACACATGTGATTCAAAGGAAATTTACCTCTGGCCAATATCTTTAAAAGTACAAAATCAAGGGAAGAGAGCAAGATTCCCAATTATCCAGGTTACATTTTGGTCATGCATGGTTTAACGGGATGGGGAAACACCCTACGGGGGATGATTTTTGTTTGAGGGATGAAACAGTGGAGCATGTTTTGCTAAACAGCCCCAGGTATGCTGCTGAGAGGAGGGAACTGCAATAGTATAACGCTGCAGACCCGGAGACGCCAGTTTCAGGCCGACACCACTTTCAGGCTTCTACCCTTCTGTTAAATACTTATTAAAAAATGTAATTGTTGTTAAAGCTTCAATTAAGTTGTTTTTCAAATTATTTACCCACTTTCAGGTTGACGCCACTTTCAGGCTTCTACCCTTTTCGAGAAAGCGACCTCTAATGGACAGATGTTTAACTGCAACCACACCAGATTCAGGCAGACGCCACTTTCAGGCTTCGTTGTTTGTGGATAAAGAATTTGGCTAAGCAGAGGATGATGTTATAGCAGAGTTCCTTATCTTTATCTTTGAGTAGAATTCCAAAAATGATCATATCTTTAGTAATGTGAACTGGGAAGGGTATTTTTGGTTTGAGCCACATTTCTAGTTTTTCCAAAATAATTGTGTTTTCTGACATTCATAAAAAATATGATCTATGGTTTCTATATGACTTTCACAGAAAGAGCAGTCACTGCTATCAATATTAAAACGAATTCTCAATATCTTGGATTGCTATGCTATTGCTATGAAACTAGTCCAGGGGGCGGCGCTGTCTCAAAAACAGTCGAAGCCTGGAAGTGGTGCCGGGCGTCGGCCTCAAACTGGCATCTCCGGGTCTGCTGCGATACCCTTCTCAGGAACTGGGGCTTGGTCTTCAGGCCACCAATCTACAGATGGATATTAAAGCAGTTGTCTGCAGTAATTTGTCTGATGGCACCATCTAGTGGCTGACAAGCATATCACACCAAGAGTCGTTCAATTTGTTTTTTTAAGATGGCGACTGCACATTTCTTGTTTATGAATGTGCTTCTGTAGCCGACAAACAGAGCTAAAACACATTGTTTTACAATTATTATTTTCATGTCATGTTGTGTTTTCATATATTTATATTTTAAAGACTTACTTGTCCGTGAAAAGTTCATCAACTCTGCATCAGCCGAGGTACTTCCTTAACTCTGGAGCACGTAAGCGGTAGTCTAACACGATTGGTTAGTTCTGACCGGCGCTCATTTCATATTACACAGAGCTCTACGGGGCGCATCATTTGGAATCGTAGGATGGCCAAGGAAGGTCCCGCCTTTCTCGCCTCTGATTGGCTGGAAGGGCTCTCCTACGATTGGCTATTTCATGTAACAGCAAACCGTCTTCCCTCGCTGCAGGGTTTTTATGTCTGCAGCCAGATCTTGAGGAGTTTTTTTGAAGAACATGTGAACATAGCTCTATAATAACCATTCTGTCTTGTTTTACAACAAACCAGCTTCAGTTTCTTTTAGAAAAGAACCTGAAAAACATCAAATGTGAACTTGTAATAAATCGTGTTGCATTTATCAAACTGTTGGATTGACTTTATATCTGTTGGCTCTCAAGCATGGGGTTATCTTATTACTATAGGCTATGTTATGTCTTCACTTTCTTAGGTTAAGGCAGTTTGCAAGTTAGGACACGTTTCTCATTTGTTTAAATGTGTATAATTAAATCAAAATATAATTCAAAGCTGATTATGATTTAGACCTTTTTTTTTTTTTTTTTTTTTTTTACAAATTTTCATTATTATAGAAGAGAAACAGACCTGCTGCACACAGCTGAGCAAAATAGGGCAGTTTTATTATATTTCATACCAGGTAAGGAACACATACTCCACTAACCTCAATGCTTGAGAGCCAACAGATATAAAGAAAATCCAACAGTGAGTGCAACAAGATTTATTATAAGTTCACATTTTACGTATTTCAGTTTTTTTTTATAAAAGGAACAGAAAAAAACTTTTTCAAAACAGAACAAAATGGTTATTATATCGCTAAATTCGCATTTTCTTTACAAAACTCCCCAAAACAGCTGTTCTGTTGGTGGCAGGAGGACAGTCTGCACTTAGCGAGGGAAGACGGTTTGCTGCTAAATGAAGTAGCCAATCGTAGGAGAGCCCTTCCAGCCAATCAGAGGCGAGAAAGGCGGGACCTTCCTTGGCCATCCTACGATTCCAAATGATGCCTACGGGGTGGGCTTAGCAAAAAAAAGACGAATTGCTTACATTATTTCACACTACATGATAAGACAATCACTTTTACGGATTTCTGAAAAATCATACATAATTCATGAAAGGGGAAAACTCCGGACAGCCGCTTTAATGTCATTTTGAACTCAGAGCCTGGTTCTCTTTAATATTTCCTTTTATTGGCATTCCTTGAATTCACAAGGCTGATCAACATGCTGGTTGTGGATTGCTGTTGTTTGTTATTGTTGGGTTATTGTCTGAAATTGTGTTATTATTAGTGTTTTTATTGTTGTTGTTATTATTATTGTACCTGTTGGTATTATATTTTATTTAGGTTTACTTTGATTCTTTGTGGAATTAGTTTTTGGTAGTTTTAGTAACGCTTGTTCACACTCCACCCCAGTAGGTGGCGGTATTGCTTGCCAACCGCCATAAAACTCTATGCAGAAGAAGCTTGGAGTCACGTGGCACGTGTATGACCTGGAAGAAAACGAACTCGACTCCGGTCATTTGTAGTTGCTGGTAAATCCAGTTCAGTTAGTTTGAAAATGGTAAAGGTTTGTTCATGTTGGGGTTGTACAAACTCCAGTTATTCTGGACATCGTGTCCATCGATTTCCAAATCAGAAAAACCCAGCTTTCCGTGCTTGGGTGAGATTTGTCGGGGTAAAAAGGCAGGATTTTACCACCAGCAGCGTGACGAACAACTCCGTGATTTGTGGTGCGCATTTCCGTGAGGAGGATTATATCGAGGGGGACTTGACAGAACACAAGATGGGGTTCAAGAACAAGACCAAAATCAGGCTGAAATCCTCTGCAGTACCATCGATACACAGAAAAGGCAACGAGGGGAAAGAACGTCATGGACTGGGAGCAGTCGCGCCTGCAGCAACAACAATGGCGGCTCCTTCCAGCAGCAGAAGAAACTCTGGAGCTAAACGGCGAACAGCCGCTCACAAACTGGAAGTCTCCAGAGTAAGTGTTTAATTTTTAAAGAACGTTTAATGACAAAAACCTTCAGTGATAGCAATGTGTTTGCACAAATAATGTCTATATTTACCGGTGTTTATGTAAAGTTGCGCAGCTAAGTGAGAGATAAACGGACCATGCACTCAAATATCTCTCCTAATTTTGTGTATTTTCCAAGTATTATTTAGAGAATTGTGCTGGGCTATTTCTTGGGACTTACATCCCCATGAGAGGCTGCTGACTCCTAAAATCTGAGAGGTTCTGACCCAAATCACGTGTTTGTGGGCTTGCATGTATTAAGCAACATTTGTGTCTAAATTCACCAGAGTTTTCTGATAAGCATTTGTAGGATGCATTTTAAAATTTTAATTTCATGTATATTCCTAAATGTTCTTTATCTTTACATAGAAGTAAATATTTTTATGCTTGTTTTGCAGATGATAACCGAGGTACTGTCACAAGTTGAAACAACAGAACGATTTCCTGAAGCAACTGGATCTCCTGAGATACAAGGTGATGTTATGGATGAATGCCTGTCTGGTCAGAAACACTCATTTATCACAGGTAACCATGTAATTTGGTGTGAATACAGACAGCTCATTTCTTATCGTTGCACAGGTAAATTGCAACATGCATAACACAAAAGGTTTTCAACTAAATCTTCACTCAGTTTTTCTACAAAAAAGATTTCCACATTCCTTCAGTCATTACTGCTATTTTATTAAGTTTATAGTCACCTGTTGTAACATATTCAGTGGCCACTTTTCATTGAACAATATACACAACCTGGGTTTTATAATCAAAGCATGTTCCAACCATTACCATAATCATGCAGTCAATCACAGTTTAACCCTGTGTTTCTCAGTGTGGGACCCAGACCAACGCCACCCAGCCTGTACTGGGCCATATATGGAAGCGCCATAACAGGCACACAAGGACGGGTGGAGTAGAGCCCAATTTTCTAACTATCCATCAAAAGCGACAAAGACCTGTGATTGGTCAGGTCGCTGCTTTTTTTAAAGCCTAATTTATACTTCACCATCAGCTCGACTGTGGAGTCACGCACACGCATTGACGGGGGTGTTTTCTCTTCAGACTTCTTCGTCACCTGGGCAGAGTTGCAAAACAATTCCCCACCATGACAACAGAGGGCGTAGTGGGTCCAGTGTTCACCCTTTAAAAGTAGCAGAGTTGCTTATATTTCAAGTTGTTTACGTCCTCATTATGCAGCTCTGTTGAGTGATGTGCGTTCCTGTGATAGGTCAGGCACGTGGCACCATGGCCGGCAGGCTACAACGCCTTTAGCTACCAGCATGGTCAGCTCAGGTGCTGCAGAATGAGAAACCTCAACGTTTTGCTGTCCGTCAGCAGTTTCTCTGTAGACGTATGTTTCACTGTTGGCTGGCTCCGTGGTTTTGTTAGAGATTCTGCTGAGTAGTCAATTGCATTTTTTATGAGGTGGGCGTCGGAACCATAGATATCATATATATTGCTAGATGCCTTACCTACGCGGTGGCCATCTTACTTCGGACAGCTGCCCCCTTTTGTAACATTGGTGTCAATGGTGAATGTACTATTTTAATAACTTTAACTTGCTCAATTTTCAACTGATTTTCAAATGATTTGATTTGTTATAAACGCCAGAGATGTGGCTGTGAAATATGACGGATTTGGCCCATTAATTTAAAGGAGTCATCACCTTAAATTTTCACTTTTCCACTTGAAAAAACGTATATAATGGCTTCCTAATGATTTTTCACTGGCCGAGAAGCCGATATTTAATATTGACATGTTTGTTTACTCTTGCCTTTTTCAACCAGCTCACATGCACCCCACGAGCATGCGCATTCCAAAACAAGAACTTGAGCTCTGGCCTTTATGTCGTCACAAAGGCCAGATATAACCAACTATGAGGCCAGCAGCGAACAAACCAGCACAACAAAGCTTGATTCATAACGTGAAACACATAAATTATGTCTTACCGTTGCTGATCCGTGTTACAGGCTGCGACCGCAGGTCAGGCCAATGCAGGCTGCAGACAGCGGGGCCAAATCCAGGGAGCTTAGAGGTTATACATACTTAGTATTTGAATACTCCTCGCATGTCGGGATACATTCTGGAACAAATCAAAAGTATAATTGAAGCACAAACACACAGACAAGACCAAAGAGTGAAAAATACGAACAGAACATTGTTCGCATTGATGCTAGTTAGCTTTGGGCTTTGTGGAGAGCACAGTGACATCTGCCTTTCTTCTTTGCTCAAAAATATTCTCACCACTGATGAGATTAGTAACTTAAAATTAAATTGACAAAACACTCACCATCATCCATCGTGGAATTCAGAACAGCAGAGGCTGTGTCTAGGTTTTGCTTCCTCTCCCATTGCTGCTGGTCTGTGTCCAGCACTTTCAGTTTCAGTTGGTCTGATCCGCTCCTTCGTAATCCTTTATTTATTGGTAATTGTGCTATTTTTTTTTTTTTTTTTTAACATTTTTTAAAGACATTGTTTGCTTGTTTGATGGTAGCTGTGAGACACCATGAGCTCAGAAAGCTCTTTTAAACCCTCTCATCACTAGTGGCTCCATCAAGCTCCCTCCTCTAATCGACCACCAAGTACAAAAATCTCTGTACCTCGCTTTTAATTTAGAGTATGATTTTCATCATGTTTGCCATCCTGAGTATTTGAAAAACCCATACGGCTGTTCGGATCAGACTGGGTTGTGAGTGAGTCACTGTAGTGACGCAACCAGTGACTCCACCCCCTAGCCTATCAGTGACAGACAGCCTTTTGAATATGCATCATGGTACCCACTCCTCAGAGGATGGTTCTGATAAGCTGATGCTTTGTACTAATGGAAGCACAATCCAATCACACAGATTGGAGTAGTGTCAGTCAAAACAGGTACTAATGTATTATAGCTTTTGACAGTAGAATAAAGTTTGATAAAAACAAAGATTCAGTTGTCAAAGCCAGCTTCTTCCAACTAGGGCTATTAGCTCGGGTCAAACCATTCTAGGGCTGAAACGAATAATCGAATAATTCGATTAAATCGATTAAAAAAATGTTCGACTTTTATTTTGAAAATCGACGCTTCGTTAACTTTCACTTCCGGGTTATACAGTCTTTTTCCGGTGTTTAACGCTACAAGTACGCTTGTTCTGCATACTGCAGCTCCAACAGATCATAGTTAGCAGAGCAAGCAACAGGGCAAATGCAAAAGGGATGATGACACCCAGAGAAAACCCCAAAACGTTTCCAAAGTGTGGGAATATTTCAATCTCAAGCCAATAGAAAAGATCGCCAGCTTAGCGCTAAGCTAATGTAGCGCTAAGCTAACATAGCGCTAAGCTAACGTAGCTAAGTGGCTAAGCTAGTGGTTCACAACAGCACATCCCAGGACCTCAACACAAAGCATCTAGGTGCTTCAGGCATCAGCTGCGGATCTAAGACAAGGTTTGTGCTTTAAAGTTTAAATGAAGATAAACTGAGTATCACCAGATATGCTAACAGACTGAGAAATATTTAGCCTCCACTCCTAAAAGTCCCAAGTCAGCATGAGACTAAAATGTTTGCTTTTCAGCTTTCTTTTTGCATGCTTGTTTTTAATTTTCAGTTATAGTTATTTGTAACATTGCAGTGTTATCTTTAGTGTAGAAAGGAAAAACATTTAAATGGATATTAACTGTTTTGGAGTTTAATTATATTAAAATAATCACCATTGTTAGCTGGTAAACTACATTTCTTTTCTCTATCTTACATCAGCTTCAACTGACAGACTGGCCTGGGCAAATCCATCCTTCTCAGCTGAACATGCTACTGAGTTAAAGACAGCAAATGAAAAGAAGCTGAATAAAAATAAATGTTATAGAAATATACTGGCTGACTTGTTTTTCACAGCTAGTATTGCTCTGTTTACATGTTTTACAGTGTTATCAAAGATAAGGAAATATAAAGTCTTATCCGATTATTCGATTAATCGATTGATTACTGTGGCAAATTAATCGATTACTAAAATAATCGATAGCTGCAGCCCTAAACCATTCCTCGACTGCCGTGACCTTGAAAAAAAAACACTTATCAGTGCAGGCTGCACTACTGTAACGCGCTGTATTGGGTCATCACAGGCCTAATTACATGTTTCTGTGTTTCCTACAGATGTTCTACAGATGGTGCTGGTTAAAGAAGAACCTCCTGACGAACAGAGTGCTGGAGTGGACCAGCAGGATCCAGATCACCTCCATATAAAGGAGGAACAAGAGGGACTCTGGACCAGTCTGGAGGGAGAGCAGCTCCATTTGAAGGAGGAGGAGGGAACTGATGCTGCCAGTTTTCCCTTCACTACAGTTTCTATAAAAAGTGAGGATGATGAAGAGAAATCTTTGTTCTCAACAGCTTTTTCAGTAGCAAATAGAAGACAGAGATGTTCCAGCCAGCAGCTCAGCTGACCAGATGATGGCAGAAACTGGTGGAGGAGCAGAACTAGCAGGAACAATCTCGCTTGTCTTATCCATCACTGTGGTTCCAGTCCTCCCGGTCCTTCTGCCCGGTTGTGGCTGCATCCCTTCAGGTCTCTAGTTTGTGTTCCTGCGAAGGGTTCTGGCAATGTTTACTCAAGTGTCCCTTTTGAGTAGGGCTGCAACAAACGATTATTTGGATAATCGATGAATCGGATGGGGTCTCGACTCGATTAATCGGGTTAAACGGGAACATTTAAAAACTGCTAGGGAAACATTTTTTCTCTCCTTCCTTTACTTTATTTAACAACAGAACACTATTAGAGAACAGTTCAATATCATGCAAAACAACATGCTATCACCTCAACTGTCTTACAGCTTTTGAGGTATTGAATAACATTTAATTTCTACTGGTAACAATGTAATGGTGGCATGTCTATTATGTACGGGCTGGCAATAATCCAGTTTAAACTCACCTGTTCAGGCTGGCTTTTGAGTGATCTTTGCTACCTTCTCTTCATTCTGCTCTGTCTACCATTTCTGCCTTTCCCATGATCCACTGATCAACCTTTTCTTATTCATTTATTATCTTATTCATTCCTTTATTCACATCCTTTTTTAATCACAATTTTTACTTTTCCCTTTTTTGATATTTTTAATTATTTGTTTTATTTTACTTTTTGTTCTTGTGAAGCACCATGTGATTTTTACCTTGAGAGGCGCTATAAAAAAGATTGTTTCTTCTTCTCAAATTACGTTCACAGATAGAAGCGTTTCTGAATTACATACTACAGTGGCTTGCCATAGGCTGGGAGCGGTGTTGCGCATGATCAATGTGCAGACTCATAGCAAACAATGTTGACTCCACTGCTGCGGCTCTGCTCCATAGCGCTGCAGACAGCTAAGAATAAACAGGATGGTGGGACTTTTCTTCCGCTTGTAGAGTTTAGTCATTCTTAGTTTCATGATCATCATGTTTTTTGGAACCCATGGCGTGGGCCTGCTATCCGCTAGCTTAGCATTAGCCAATCTGCCTGTAGCTGCGCGTTTGATCCCAAACTTTGGACCATTCCTGCCTTTGTGTCTTTGCTG
Source organism: Aphyosemion australe (assembly GCA_006937985.1). Lineage (NCBI taxonomy): Eukaryota > Metazoa > Chordata > Actinopteri > Cyprinodontiformes > Nothobranchiidae > Aphyosemion > Aphyosemion australe. The sequence goes on from SSNS01000373.1 coordinate 521,097, forward strand.
GATTCTCTATTTTCCTCCACAGCACCTAGATTACCACGCAGTGCGCCAGTAAAAGCATCTTCCTTACACAAAAACAAATAACTTACATTTGTTCAATAAAGTTCTGGGGAGTTGGGAAAATGACTTGAAAATATGTCACACAAGTGCTACGTCTAAAAATAGTTTATTCCTGTTAGGGATTTTCCCAATCAACCTAATTACCTGACGCTGAGGAGATAAGGCAGAAATACAAAATAAGACACAGACATAGAACCTTTTGCAAATGGTGACAGACCAACTCAGGACAGAGTACAGTCTGCCCAGAGCGGCTGCCAGCAGAGTTTATTTAAAGTATGAGATAAGGAAGTGGGTGTGTTTAGATGTGTGTGTGTGTGTGTGGGTGTGTGTGAGATACAGAATGAAATAGAGAAGCGGTACAGGATTCAGAAATCCTATAACAATTCCACAGAGCATTTTTTCATCGCATGTGCGACATATATGTTCATGTTTTAAGTGCGTCTGTCGTTTCTCATCAAAACACCGGCTTTCTCCCTCGTTCTGATCTGCCTCGGTCTGCTCTGCTGCCGCCGCGGCCTACAGATGAGCTGCGCGCATTGACTGTTAAATAAAGGTTGCACGACACGAAAAAAAGTTGCACAACACAACAAATCGATGACGAAAAGCATTGCCAACGCATTTATTAATCGATTTTTATAGATTCGTTGTTGCAGCCCTACTTTCGAGCACAGTTGTGACTGCAGTTCCAGCAATTCTGGCCAGAAGCAATTCTGGCTACTACTGGGAGCCCAAAGTTGGTCAGGACACCCATTCCTTCTGCCTCCAACTCAATCTCAGAGGAGAGCCCTCAGATTGTTAAGAAACAGCAGGGTACACCATCCTGCAGCTTTGTGGTAGTCTCTGTCCTTCTTGGCACTTTTCTTATGGTGCTGTTTTGTGGTGACATTTTTCCCATGTCCAACATGGTTGCAAAGTTCAATGAGCCTCACGCCTCATTTCAGATTCTCATACTGGCCATTGACGGTCAGCTTAGGAAGCATGTTGGTGGCCTCCGTGACATCAGAATCAGTCTGTAGTTGTTGTTTCAAGGTAAGGCCTGCTGGATCTATTAGTCCAACCATCGGTTACAGCCGTTCCCCCTTAAACACTAACGGGTTGAGAAAACCAACATTGTCCAAACCAAAAGGAGAAATGCCCCCCTCAGGAGGAGGACTAGTGAACCTTGATGCCCCTCCTGGTTCTGATTGATGAGTGCTGGTTCCAGTTGGGCCCAGTGCTGCTGCAGCTTGTTTATCGTAGATTGGGGTGGAGTTGTTGCTGGTGTTGTTACCGGAAGACAGGAGTCCAGATCTCAATGATGCTTTTTCGGTTTCAGAACTTGGACCTGCTTCTGTGAAAATAGCATGATTAAAGGGTGTTGTAACAGAGAGCCTACAGTCGGGTCTATTAATATTAGGACAGTGACACAATTCTAACATTTTTGTCTCTATACACCACCACAATGGATTTGAAAATGAAACAAACACAATGTGCTATAACTGCAGACTGTCAGCTTTAATTTGAGGGTATTTACATCCAAATCAGGTGAACGGTGAAGGAATAACAACCGTTTGCATATGTGCCTCCCACTCGTTAAGGGACCAAAAGTAATGGGACAGAATAATCATAAATCAAACCTTCACTTTTTAACTCATGCACTGCCATTGACGTCTTCAGTCATCATTTTTACGGGGCGGGCGTCGGAACAAGCCCCCGCACCGTGAGAACAAACATCACGTGTCTAAAGTGGATCTTCATCCGTGTATGTCACACATCACGTGATCAGGAAGCAGAAAATCAATGGATTAGGAGTTTGTTTGTGGCCGCTGCTGTGAAAAAACCGGTGCGCCGAACCGGAAATGCTTCTGCAGCGGCGGTTGTGCACCAGATTGTGAAAGAACGGATAACGCTAGAAATACGGTGATTCTTCCTGATGTAAGAAGTGAGTCTACTCTTTCTTTTGGCAGTTTTGGCGTTTACATGATCATAGAGCACAATGTTCTGTGACTCTTCTAAAAACAGTAAAAACGCTCAAAAACGCTGACAGTCAGGGGCTTTCTGATCAGAAAACGGCTGGCAGTTAATGAGTTAATACTTGGTTGCAAATCCTTTGCAGTCAATTCCAGCCTGAAGTTCGGAAGACATAGACATCACAAGATGCTGGGTTTCATCCCTGGTGATGTTCTGCCAGGCCTCTACTGCAACTGTCTTCAGTTCCTGCTTGTTCTTGGAGCATTTTCCCTTCAGTTTTGTCTTCAGCAAGTGAAATGCTGCTCAATCAGATTCAGGTCAGGTGATTGACTCGGCCATTGCATAACATTCCACGTCTTTGCCTTAAAAACTCTTTGGTTGCTTTCGCAGTATGCTTTAAGTCATCGTCCATCTGCACTGTAAAGCACCATCTAATGAGTTCTGAAGCAACTGTCTGATCCCTCACGACCTGTTTGCCATAGATGACCCTACCAGAGGCATAAAGCCTCAGACGACTTGGTTTCTAGAGTCATTAGGAGACTCAAATCACTCCACCGTGGTATGGTGACAGCCCAGAGATGACAGTCAGCTTCTCTAAATCCAAGACTATGGTCTTGAGTCGGAAAAGGGTAGAATGCCTTCTCTGGGTCAGAGACAAGAACAAGGAGTGGAGGCGTTTAATGGCCGTGATATACTTGCTGTTTAACCTCGCGTTGGCGCAGGCTGCATCTTTGTTCATTTACTTGCTGCTACACAGCGCTGCACTGCATGTAGTATTGGCGTGTTCCACTAGGGGGCAAACAAGAGAACTCAGACCGGATAGAGAGCCGGGGCAACCAAAACAGACATGGCTTCAATAAAAGAAATCAGTAACTGCCTAATTTTGAGACTACAGCAGAAAAAAGACAGCAGCGGTATCTTAGATGGTGTGAAAGACCTCTAAACCAGAGATGGAGTCACCATGGTGAGTTTGTCTTGCTCGTTTTGTCAACTCCACCTACTGGTTGCTCGTATATTACAGCATTCGGGCGCATCGTGTTGCTTCACATTAATTTCAGGGGATGCGCACAAACAACGCTTCAAATCGACGCAAGCTACGCGTGACAGCCATTTTAAACACGCATACGCGTCGCTAAACAGCAAGTATATCACGGCCCTACGTATCTCGGGAAAGATGGAGCAGGAGATTGAGAGGCAGATTGGTGATGTGTCTGCAGTGATGCAGGACTTGTACCGATCTTATGTTGGGAAGACAGAGTTGAGTTGGAAGGCGAAGCTTTCGATTTACCGGTTGATCTGTGTTCCAACTCTCACCTATGGCCTCAAGCTTTGGGTAGTGACCAAAATAAATTGCAGATACAAGCGGCCGAAAAGAGTTTTCTCCACAGGGTGTCCGGGCTCTCCCTTAGAGAGTGAGAAGATTGGTCATCTTGAAGGAGTGCTCGGAGTAGATCTGCTGCTCCTCCATATCAAGAGGAGCCTGTTGAGGTGGCTCGGGCATCTGATCAGGATGCCTCCTGGACGCCTCCCTGGTGAGGTTTTCCAGACCTGTCCAACTGGGATGAGACCCAATAGAAGACCCGGGACACGCTGGAGGGACTATGTTTCTCAGCTGGCCAGGGAACGCCTTAGGATTCCTCCGGAGGAGCTGGCCCAAGTGTCTGGGTAGAGAAGTCTGGGCCTCTCTGCTTAGGCTGCTGCCCTCACAAACCGACCCCGGATATTCAGAGGGAAATGGATGGATGAATATAAAGTTACAGCAGTCGGTAATTCACATCATGTGTTTGTGTTTCATACAGATGTTCAACAGATGTTGCTGTTTAAAGAAGAACCTCCTGAAGAACAGAGGACTAGTAAGGACCAGCAGGATCCAGATCACCTCCACATCAAAGAGGAACAGGAGGAACTCTGGACCAGTCTGGAGGGAGAGCAGCTCCCATTGAAGGAAGAGGAGACTGATGCCAGCAGGTTTCCTTTTACTACAGTTTCTATCAAGAGTGAGGATGATGAAGAGAAACTGTTCTCACACCTTCATCAGCAGCAAATAAAAGACAAATATGTTCCAACCAGCAGCTCAGCTGACCAGATGACAGCAGAAACTGATGGAGGAGCAGAATCTAGCAAGAACCCAGATCTGAACCATCATCAACAAACCACTGATTCTGAGACTGAAGTTAGTGAAGATGATGAGGATGATGTGACTCTAGAATCATTTAGTTGTGATGACTGTGGACAAATATTTAGACATGAGACAAATTTAAACAGCCACATGAGAGTCCATACACGAGAGAAGCCTTTTGCTTGTGAGCTTTGTGGAAAAAGATTTAGCCAGAAGACAAGTTTAAACCGTCACATGAGACTCCACACAGGGCAGCCGCCTTTTGCCTCTGAGCTCTGTGGACAAAGATTTAGATATAAAACAACTTTAAACACACACATGGGAGTCCACACAGGATAGAAACCTTTTGCTTGAGAGCTCTGTGAACAAAGATTTAGTCAAAAGACACATTTAAACCATCACGAGTCCATACAGGACACAGAGAATGTATTTAACTGAAAGAATAGCAAAAAATGTAGCCAATGAAAAAGAACTCTGTTTTCCATTTATTATAAAATTAGAAAAAAATAATGCTTGGTGATAAACACGTGTTGTACCATATAACATTAAATGTTTTTTGCAATAGAACTTTATAGTAATAGTCATTCATTATTCTGATGTTTCGAGTGTGTTCTATTGACCTTTTGTGTATAGCAGCGATTACAGGTTTGAAATATCTTTCAATGTTTGTTTTTAGTTAGTTTTAGTTATTTTTATCCTGTATCTTGTTTGAAGTGATCCAGAATGCATAGGAAGTGCTACAGCTAGCTGCTTCTAGAGAAAAAAGAGGAAACCCTGAGCAAAACAAAATTCTGCTGTCAGACAATTGTTGGTAAAATAACAACTTTGTGAACAATTAACTCAATATTTATATCACTATTAACAGCTTCTCCAGCAGAAAAAAGAAAGCTTGCTATTCAGGAGTGGAAATTAACTACACAACCAACCGGCCAGCGGGGCCGGCAACTCATAAAAGTTACCGGCCCCGCAGGTCATCTGCTAAAACTAGTAAAAATCACAAAGGAACCACTGAATTAAACATAATAAACTTTTATTATGTTCATATTTACAATTGGCACTGTCAGTCAGTATTATGAAGATTCGTTTAGCCAATAATACTTACTCGCACATCCAAGTGAAGTCTGTGTATGGCCTTCTTTTCTTTGCAATGGCGTGAGCCGTGCGAAACAACTTTTCCAGTTTGTCTTGCTGTGCTTTCGTCAGAGACGGAGAGAGTCTTTGCAGCTGGTGACTCTCCTACGGCTGCTGCTTTTGCCATAGCAGTCTTTTCCGCCTTCATGTGGCTCGCTGTCGTATTCCTATTTGAATTTGTTTGTTCCCTCAACAAAACTTGATTTTGTCGACGCATACTTCTGGCATGCAACACAGTACATCACCACCTCCACTTTGCTGTACTCAAGCCACTCTCGTCGCTTCCCATCTTCTTTAAAATCGCCAGGAATCATTCCACCTACGTACACGCTTCTCTGTTTCATACTGTTTTGAACTGTCTCGCTTCTCAACAGTTTTAAATCTTTTAGCCGGAGGTTTCATCATGAAATCCCATCCCTGTGGAGCCGCCGCCTTCGTGCGTGTTTCTAGCATGGTTCCACCCCGTGTTTTATGGTAAACTCGCCTCTAGTCACGTGAACATGCGCGTTCCGTGCGCAGTGGAATCACAAAAGGGCACGGTCATGATGTATCCCAAACGCGTGGACACGGAGGTGAACACCGGTATGTAAATGACAAACAGCTTGGGTTCCACCCGGGCGGTAAGTCGTCAATTATTTACCGCCCTGCGAGAAAATTTACCGCCAGTGGCGCTCGGGCGGTTCAAGTTTCCACACCTGCTATCTTCCAGCTAGCTCCACAGCTAATTCTGCTGTAAATCATTAAATACTTGTAAGTTATGAACTATATACCTCAAAGTTTTCATTTATATAAAGGCTATCAAAATAGTATAAACATGAACTAGAGTCATTCTGTTGAGATTAGAGTTGTTTTGAGGGGACAGTGACCTTACTCGTACTACAGTGGGATGCGAATGTTTGGGCAGCCTTGTTAATATTCATGATTTTCTTGTACAAATCGTTAGCTGTTACGATAAAAAACAATTCTGTTAAATTATATAGAAGACACAGTGATATTTGACAAGTAAAAATTAGTTTATAGGATTCACAGAAAGTGTAATTGTTTAAGCAAAATTAGGCAGGTGCATAAATTTGATCACCACAACAACAAAAATGGGGGGGGGGGGTGCACCATCACTGTGTGTGGTTGGGGCTTTTCTACAGTAAAATCAGGTGCTCTAAATAAGCATGAAGCTCAGAGAAACACCAGGATGGACACGAATCAAGGAACTGTAATGTAGAGGTAAAGTAGGGCAGGGTCCATGTTAGCAGCTGCCTTATGGTTCATTTGAAATGTTACATTATTGGACAGGTTAGAGCACAGTCTCATGTTAGAGTTTTATCATGAAAACATTGATATAGCTGATAATTGTTTTGGTCATTCAGGGAAAGTCACAAGACTTGTGATTGTTAGTTATTCATTTTGGTTCATAGATTTGTAGTTTAAAGGTGGGCTAGGAGATGTTCTTCTGGAGAGGTTTTTGCCATATTGCTTGAAATGTTCTTCACATACTGATGGCAAATAATACATTAAAAGAATAAAACAGAATAATTTTAATTTTGAAACGTACAATCCTGGAAAAACTTCATTCAATCACTGTGAATGTCCTGTTCTCAACGATTAGATCATAATCCATCCATCAAACTGTCCTCTGTGAAATGCTGTCTGTCACATGTTGGCAAAGCTGTGTGTGTGTGTGTGTGAGTGAGAGAGAGAGAGAGAGAGAGAGAGAGAATGTGCCGGTGTTGTGTTTTTGCACTACGTAGGTGAGGCCATCCTTTTGTCGACAAAAAAGTAACTATATAACTCTTACATTGAGTGCATTTTGTTTAAGATACTTTTTACTTGTACTTGAGTAAAATTCATCAGAGTATTGGTACTTATACTTAAGTACAAAATTTTAGTACTCATTCCACCTCTGCCTATTAGTTACATGTCTAGGCCTAACTGGTTTCAATTGGTTTCAGGGAGTGTTCATGGCATGAGTGTTCATCCTCCTGAGGAGCAGTTGCCTGTTTTTCAAAAACTAACCACAATGTAACCCAAAAAGATCTGAGAGGGTTGTCCAGTAATCGGAAGGTTGCAGGTTTGATCCCGCCTCCTGGCAAAGAATGCTGCTGTTGTGTCCTCACTCACATTGCCTGCTGGTGATGGTCAGAGGAACTGATGATGCAGTTGCTCTAAAGCCTTGCCTCTGTCCCCTAGGGCAGCTGTGGCTACACTGTAGCTCATCACCATCAGCGTGTGAATGGATGAATGATATACAAGTGCAGGTCATTTATCATGAACATAGTAGTAATTTTCCATCACAATTCCACCCCTTTGATTATTCACTAATCACACAAAGGACAATTAACACATTGTTATTGGATTCACAGTTGATTGCTAAAATAGGACCACATAATAATGTTTATAGCTAATGTTTATAGCTCTGTTAATAGCTAATCAATCTTTAAAGGTTCCATATCATGAAAAATCTACTTTTTGGAGGTTTTTTTTACCATATTATATTGTCATTTCCTCATGAGAAATACCCCTAAACCCTTTTTTGGCTGCAGTCATGACCTTTTCACTGGCCCCGCCCCCAAAACGGCCATTGTCCTATCAGATCATAGCAACTGTTACTGTGAGGAGGTCCGACAACTTCAAGCAAGATGGTGAAGCGGTGCTGCCACGGCGTCTGTAAGTCGGACACTCGATACCCAGAGAGATTGTCTGGAGGAGTTCTGTTCCATCCATTCCCAAAGCCGAAAACACAACTTGAGCGGTGCCTGATATGGATTAAACAGTGCGGACGGCCCCACTCCAGGTTAAATGTTTCTAACATCACGAAGCATAAATACGTCTGCTCAAAGGTAAGGGTAACAGCTAACTAGCTAACGTGTTATCTATAGCTACTATCTAGAGCAGGGGTGCCCAATCCTGGTCCTGGAGGGCCGTTATCCAGCACATTTTAGTGGTTTCTCTGCTCCAACACACTTGATTCAGTGCTTAAATCACCTGTGCAGCAGCTCATCAGGCTCTGCAGAAGCCTGGTAATCACCTGCTGAATGAAATCAGGTGTGTTGAAGCAGAGTTAAAACTAAAACCTGGGCACCCCTGATCTAGAGGCAAGAAAACAAATTGGGCCAACGTTATTTATACCATTGCCAGAATGTTAACCTACTCTCTAAGTTAAGTTTAACGAGCCCTTTAGCTTTAGACATTAGTTAACATGTAAGCTAACGCTAGCTACATTAACTGCTGTGTGTTGGGTCTCTGAACTTCACAGCTTTATTTGTCGTCAGTTTACAACAAAGTTGTACACAGCGCCCCAACAAGCAACAATAGCTAATTTCGTTTTTATCTTTCATGTAGCATTTTATCAACGGAAAACCTACCCCTGAGTTCCCCAATCCCGAACATGCTGTGCTAGGTCCTGAGGAGAAGCTTGGAGGCTATCGAAAGTCGGCTAAAAACCGGTAGGCCAATATATAAATATGAATGTTGATAAGCATGTAAACATGTTACATTTATATGTTCCTGTAAATAAGGTAAAAGGTGATGATGCTCACGTACAAAACGTGTGTGTACACAGAGTCTGTGTGCAGGATACGTCCTCCGGTTCCACATCCACGTCTGATGCAGGAGAAAGTCAACAACATGCTGTTGTTAGTGGTGGGTGCAACGCAGGTTTCTCATTACTACTGGCGTAAATGTATTTACTATATTGTTTAGAACTTTCAGTTCCACATTTTACCAAAGTAACTCAGTAGTGTAGCTTAGTAAAAAAAAAATAATATGCAAACTTATTTTATTGCTTTCCATTTTAGATTAACATTTGTCCAAAGTATAACAGTAAAAAAAGCACAACTATATTCATATATATATATATATATATATATATATATATATATATATATATATATATATATATATATATATATACTGCTCAAAAAATAAAGGGAACACTTAAACAACACAGTGTGACCTGTTGTTGTGCAAATTGAATAGACAGCAGGTGGAGATTATAGGCAATAGACCTTTTTCACAAAAACCGGAAGTGCGCCATCGTTGGAAAAACTCCTTCCTAACTAGGTCAGATTTCAGTCAGCATGGATCGTGTCTGCACTAAAAACCTAAAAAACTTTTACATTTACCCAATATGGAATTCTAAATAGGTCGCAGAAGACCACAAAACACACAGCAATATGATACTGGAATGCAGAGCTGCTACCCATGAAAAATAAATAAATTACAGCGATATTACATTACAACATGATAATCTTATTGTTCTAACAATATAATTTTCACATTCTTAGAATAAAAATTTCACTTTGAAACAATATAATATCATGTTCTAACAACATCCATCCATTTTCATCTGCTTATCCGGAGTCGGGTCGCGGGGGCTGAGGGTAGGAACGTAGATCGACCGGTAAATCGAGAGCTTTGCCGTTCGGCTCAGCTCTCTCTTCACCACGACAGACCGGTACAACGCCCCCATCACTGCAGACGCAGCACCAATCCGCCTGTTGATCTCACACTCCACCCTTCCCTCACTCGTGAACAAGGTCCCAACATACTTGAACTCCTCCACTTGGGGCAGGACCTCGTCCCTGACCTGGAGAAGGCATTCTATCCTTTTCTGACTCAAGACCTTGGTCTCGGATTTAGAGGAGCTGATTCTCATCCCAGCTGCTTCACACTCGGCTGCGAACTGCTCCAGCGAAAGCCGGAGATCACATTCTGATGAAGCCAACAGGACCACATCATCTGCAAGAAGCAAAGACCTGATGCTAAGGCCACCAAAACGGATCCCCTCAATACCTTGGCTGCATCTAGAAATCCTGTCCATAAAAGTTATGAACAGAATCGGTTACAAAGGGCAGCCTTGGCGGAGTCCAACTCTCACCGGAAACGAGCCCGACTTACAGCAGGCAATGCGGACCAAGCTCTGACACTGGTCGTACAGGGACCTAACAGCCTGTATCAAGGGGTCTGGTACCCCATACTTCCAGAGTACCCCCCACAGGGCCCCCCACAGGGCCCCCCAAGGGACGCGGTCGAACGCCTTCTCCAAATCCACAAAACACATGTAGATTGGTTGGGCGAACTCCCACGCACCCTCCAGGACTCCCCCAAGGATATAGAGCTGGTCCAGTGTTCCACAGCCAGGACGAAAACCACATTGCTCCTCCTGAATCCGAGGTTCGACTATCCGACGGACCCTCCTCTCCAAAACCCCTGAATAGACCTTACCTGGGAGGCTCAGGAGTGTGATCCCCCTGTAGTTAGAACACACCCTGCGGTCCCCCTTTTTAAATAGGGGGACCACCACCCCGGTCTGCCAGTCCAGTTCTAACAACATACACATGCATAAAATAGAATATAAAATGTATGATAATTATATTGTACAACTGTGATAAATGTCTATGAACATGAAATTTATATTGTTTGAACAATAAACTGTTAACGTGGCATTGCGTTAATTTTATTTTGCGTGGGTGGCAGCTCTAAACTATGAGTTCAGCATCATTTACTTGTCATGAACACATAAAAGAACTTAGATTATACAGAGTTAGCTTTGGAGAACTTACCTGCGGGGGCTAACGTAGCATCATCGTGGTCCAGCCTTGTCGCCTACTTTACCTTTTCTAGCTCCTGGCTCTCCAATTCCTGTGCTGCACAATCTACCGTTTGTGTCCGAACATGTACACTGCTGGGGTGAAGTTATTCCAGGAGAATAGACATGGTACCGCATCCGAGTTAAGACGGCTAACACTTAGCCCCAGCACGTAAACATAGCCGTGAAGTGTCTGATGCAGACGTAAGTATTTCCCCTTTAATTAACAAAATTGAGCCCCTCCTCACGCGTGATCGCCCTTAAGCCTCTTTTATAAGACACACCGTGCCGGCAAATCAGCGTAATATAACCGCAACGTGTTTCTTATGAACGCGCCATGGCAGCATCATGTTGCGGGAATTTTGCGGCATTCGTGCCGCCACGCTTGGTAGTAATATTGCGGTAATATTGCGGCTTAGCCGGTCTTATAAACGCACATTAAGCCTTGGCGAAAAAGAGGGTGGTGTCATGACCACGCGATGAATTAATGCCGAGCTCCGGCCGGGAACTATGTTGAAAATGAAAGTAAACACGGCCATAAGTTTTGTTTTTGTAAACAGAATCAGCTGAGATGATAAACTGGAGCGATGCGGAGCTCCTGGAGCTTCTCTCTGTTAGATCTGCAGCTCAGATCATCTGACAGCTCACAGGGACTGTGGAGCACACACCCCTGTAGCTGACTGGGGAAAAAAACTTAAGGAGCTTGGCTTCGATCGCAATAAAAAGCAAGTTATGTCCAAAATCATACCTGCAAACTTGTCGCGTTTCGACGAAAATCGCTGTTTTTGAAGCCAAATATAGTGTTCACGTGAATCGTATAGATCCGAAGAGTTTTTGTTTTGAGGGGAGGGGGGGTCACCTGTTTGGGTTTCAGCAGTCACTATATGAGAATCAATCAGGGGAGGAGGGGATTCATCTTGTTCACAAATGATCTTTGTTTCAGCGTGTCAGTCACTTGTCGTCATTTGACCAATCACAGTCGTGGAAAAAGACGCCTTGGCAGCGCCGCTCTCTCATGGCGCTCACACAGTGAGTAATGACCACCGTTGTTTCACTTTCAACATCTTCGCAGCGGCGTTGAGCTTAAAGTTTGTCAAATGAAACAAATTCACCACTAAATAACACGGTTTTCTGTCGAGGACTTTAGCAGATTTACCTCCTTTCAGCCTTTAAAGATTTTTCCCCGAGGCTCGTGTTTTTTTTGAAGTCGAGTTCAGAGTTGAGCATAACCACCGCCAGTATTTAACTCCGTTAAAACCTATTATTTCTGGTGAGAAAATGGCCACCAGCATGCTACAGCCTGACTCAGTTATTGATCTGGGCACCAGAAGATTTAAGGAAGCTGGAGTACAAACACGAGATGTGATCATTTCATAATACTGTAACATTTCTGCAGCACTAAAGCAGAGTTGTAACATTTTGCCCTTAGCAGTGGTTTATTAAAGTATTCAAGCAAACAGCTGAGATAAAGCTGCATTTCCCTGCAGCTTCAACTCTTTCTAAACATTTAAACAGAACCAACTTATCAGATAATCAGAATCAAAAGGGTTTTATTGCCATATTTTATTTTATTTATTCTTTATTTAACCAGGAAGGTCCCATTGAGATTAAAAACCTCATTTTCAAGGGAGTCCTGGCCATATGTGCAAGAAATCACAACATTAGGAAATTGCTGCGAGCAGCAATGAACACAGCAATAACTTACGGATGATTACAGTATTCTGAAATATTTTCAGATGTTTTCATGTTTGGTGTTTTGTGAGTTAGTCTTACAATAATTCTTAATTATATGATGATCCTAATAATTTTCGTTAGGCATATTTTTTCTGTCTAAACCTCATGGTGGGAAATGGTTTGCATTGTGCCAAAAAATCACATTGATGATTTTTTGTAAGTATTCCAACAGATTATTGTAGCAATAAATAGTATGTAACCGTCAGAGGGCCCTACAAAACCCACTGATGACATTCTGCTGCACGAGGACCTTGTTCGGGGGGGGGTTGTCACCTTTTTCACACCTTCCGAGTTTGCAGGTATGNACTGCTGTTATTAACCTAAAAGTGCCATCCTGCTGTTTGTATTTCACCTGATGTAGAAAGTACTAAAACTCAAAACTTGGTGATGAGGGATTTAAGGCTCTGACTCGGCTCTACATCTGCTTTTAAGTAAATAAGATTGTGTCCCAACTCTTTCAACAAAACACAACCAACATTATTACTATGTAGGTACTGATAAGCCTCAGAGATTGTTTATTGCCTTGCTGTCAGACGCAATTGAGTTCAGAAAGTAGCTAAAATGCTAATGTACGTTAGCTTTGGCCAGACTTTAAGATCGTCCCCCCACCTCTCTGCTTCAGTAGGCAGAAGGTGTGTAACAATGTCCCATTTGAGTTGTGACAGCTGGTGTTCATGCATGTTTTCAGTCTCTAAATGCCCAGAAAAAGAGGATTAGCATTAAGGGATCGCATCGTTTCAATGTAAACAAATGCGGACCGGAAGTTACTTGCATTTTTCACACTAAGCATCACGGGCCGTAAGAATAACGTGGATAATATTCAATAAAACATGCTAAGAGCTCAACCATGGCCCAAAACAGCTACACTGTAGAAAGGTCCTAATTTAAAGCTTTGATATTTGGGCATGCTGCCATCATCTAGTCCAGAGTTACTCAATTAGGACTTTTAAAGGGCCACATATGCCTCATTTCCACTAGTAACTGCTTTGACTGACACTACTCTAATCTGTGTGATTGGATTGTGCCTCCATTAGTACCAAGGATTAGCTCTAGCTCAAATGTTCAGAACCAGAGATTGTTGGCATTCCATTCGCTCAGAGTAGGTACCCTGATACATTCAAAAGGCTGTTGGTCCCTGATTGGCTAGGAGGTGGAGTCACTGGTTGCGTCTCACTCTCACAGCTAGCAGCGAACAAGCAAACTAATGTCGTAAGGGTAACGCTTTAGTTTAGGGAACACAAATGAACCATTAATTAGCTGCCAATTAATATACATATTAGTGGACTACTAAGTCTTAAAGGAAAAGTTCGCTTTTTTAGACATTAAGTTTTATGTGTTCCTTCACCCACCCAGTGCTCTGTAAACTTTGACCCATTTCACACACACACCCCTGCTCAGAGATTTTCAGGGGAGAAGTGATTCATAAACGTAGTTCTGGCTAGTTTCGGGGGCGATGTATCTGCGCCGTTTAGCCACACAAAAGGATTAGCCTCTGAAAGCATGGCTAATTTGCATCTCACAAACAAAGAGAAAAAATTTACGTCACCTTACAACGGGACTACTTTTTGTCATTCGTATCCCTGCGCCGCTCCCCGCAGCAGCGATAGAACGGCGTCGCGTGACTCGCGTCTGGCTGCTAATCCTGGCTGTATGAGTGAAACAACAACTTCTAAATTCACTTAAAAGTAGTTTTTCTTAAATATATCGAGCCATGGTGCGTACCTGCAGGTTCCCGGGTTGTAACAATAAGGATGTTACAGGATCACCTTTTCGGTTTCACACTTTTCCTAAGAACGTTTCTCTAAGGCATCATGGCTTTTAGCAATCGGCTACTCCAAGGATACTCGGCTGGAACGAGTCAAAACCTTTCGTTTGTGCAGTGCACACTTCAAAGAGGATGATTACATCAGGAAAAAGTTCGGGAAAAGTGAAAGACTGTTTTTGAAGAGTTCGGCCGTACCAGAAATTTGGGTAAGTTTTGTTTTTAAAAAATTATTTATTCCGCTATGTCTGCCGTATTCATGCAATCATCTTCGCATGTTAGCGCATTATTTATGCAATCATCTTTACACCGATGGTTGATCATAGACTGCAGTAGCTTTGTCAACAATCTGTGTTGATGTGTGTGTTTTGTGTAGCAAATGCAATTCTTCATCCGTGTACTCTGGCTCATAAAGATATCCTAGTAGTAAAATACGTTTCTTCTTCATCTGATATATATATATTTTTTTTATTTCTCTTTATTTCATTCAATAAAATGTATAGNACACGGCCATAAGTTTTGTTTTTGTAAACAGAATCAGCTGAGATGATAAACTGGAGCGATGCGGAGCTCCTGGAGCTTCTCTCTGTTAGATCTGCAGCTCAGATCATCTGACAGCTCACAGGGACTGTGGAGCACACACCCCTGTAGCTGACTGGGGAAAAAAACTTAAGGAGCTTGGCTTCGATCGCAATAAAAAGCAAGTTATGTCCAAAATCATACCTGCAAACTTGTCGCGTTTCGACGAAAATCGCTGTTTTTGAAGCCAAATATAGTGTTCACGTGAATCGTATAGATCCGAAGAGTTTTTGTTTTGAGGGGAGGGGGGGTCACCTGTTTGGGTTTCAGCAGTCACTATATGAGAATCAATCAGGGGAGGAGGGGATTCATCTTGTTCACAAATGATCTTTGTTTCAGCGTGTCAGTCACTTGTCGTCATTTGACCAATCACAGTCGTGGAAAAAGACGCCTTGGCAGCGCCGCTCTCTCATGGCGCTCACACAGTGAGTAATGACCACCGTTGTTTCACTTTCAACATCTTCGCAGCGGCGTTGAGCTTAAAGTTTGTCAAATGAAACAAATTCACCACTAAATAACACGGTTTTCTGTCGAGGACTTTAGCAGATTTACCTCCTTTCAGCCTTTAAAGATTTTTCCCCGAGGCTCGTGTTTTTTTTGAAGTCGAGTTCAGAGTTGAGCATAACCACCGCCAGTATTTAACTCCGTTAAAACCTATTATTTCTGGTGAGAAAATGGCCACCAGCATGCTACAGCCTGACTCAGTTATTGATCTGGGCACCAGAAGATTTAAGGAAGCTGGAGTACAAACACGAGATGTGATCATTTCATAATACTGTAACATTTCTGCAGCACTAAAGCAGAGTTGTAACATTTTGCCCTTAGCAGTGGTTTATTAAAGTATTCAAGCAAACAGCTGAGATAAAGCTGCATTTCCCTGCAGCTTCAACTCTTTCTAAACATTTAAACAGAACCAACTTATCAGATAATCAGAATCAAAAGGGTTTTATTGCCATATTTTATTTTATTTATTCTTTATTTAACCAGGAAGGTCCCATTGAGATTAAAAACCTCATTTTCAAGGGAGTCCTGGCCATATGTGCAAGAAATCACAACATTAGGAAATTGCTGCGAGCAGCAATGAACACAGCAATAACTTACGGATGATTACAGTATTCTGAAATATTTTCAGATGTTTTCATGTTTGGTGTTTTGTGAGTTAGTCTTACAATAATTCTTAATTATATGATGATCCTAATAATTTTCGTTAGGCATATTTTTTCTGTCTAAACCTCATGGTGGGAAATGGTTTGCATTGTGCCAAAAAATCACATTGATGATTTTTTGTAAGTATTCCAACAGATTATTGTAGCAATAAATAGTATGTAACCGTCAGAGGGCCCTACAAAACCCACTGATGACATTCTGCTGCACGAGGACCTTGTTCGGGGGGGGGTTGTCACCTTTTTCACACCTTCCGAGTTTGCAGGTATGAAAATACACGGAAGTCCGCGACAGCGCAGAGACCGCCCCCATACCTCCCTTTTGCCGCCATCGCGTAATCTTTTATAAAACTGACATGATTGCGCAACATTACCACCACGGTCTGAGCTCTTATAAACGACCTAACGCTCCCTGATGCTGCCTCGACGTTGCGTCAAATTGGCAGCATTGTTTTATAAAAGAGGCTTTAGACAGTTTTGTCTTACATCGGTAGATGTTGGAAACAAATGGAAATGGAGATAGGGCTGCTTCAGAGCATGAGGAAAACAGACTGATCCCCATAAGTAACGCTGCAATAATTCTTATTTTCTGCTGCACTGACGTATTTCTGGTTAAAAACCCCGGAAGCGTGAAAAAGGTCTATTAGGAGGACATGCCGTTTTGCAGATGGTGACCAAAGACCACTTCTCAGTTCCTCTGCTTTCTGGCTGATGTTTTGGTCACTTTTGAATGCTGGTGGTGCTTTCACTCTAGTGGTAGCATGAGACAGAGTCTACAACCTAAACAAGTGGCTCAGGTAGTGCAGCTCATCCAGGATGGCACATTAATGCGAGCTGTGGCAATTCATATCATGTTTCTGTGTTTCCTACAGATGTTCTACAGATGGTGCTGGTTAAAGAAGAACCTCCTGACGAACAGAGTGCTGGAGTGGACCAGCAGGATCCAGGTCACCTCCATATAAAGGAGGAACAAGAGGGATTCTGGAACAGTCTAGAGGGAGAGCAGCTCCATTTGAAGGAGGAGGAAGGGACTGATGCTGCAAGTTTTCCCTTCACTACATTTTCTATAAAAAGTGAGGATGATGAAGAGAAATCTTTGTTCTCAACAGCTTTTTCAGTAGCAAATAGAAGACAGAGATGTTCCAACCAGCAGCTCAGCTGACCAGATGACAGCAAAAAATGGTGGAGGAGCAGAACTAGCAGGAACAATCTCACTTGTTCCATCCATCACTGGGGTTCCAGTCCTCCCGGTCATTCTGCCCAGTTGTGGCTTGGGTCTCTAGTTCGTATTCCTGCGGAGGGTTCTGACAATCTTTACTCAAGTGTCCGTTTCAAGCACAGTTGTGACTGCAGTTTTGTGGGTGGTCACCTTTGCTCTTCCAGTTTCCCAGTTGACCACAGTTGTAGATTTGCTTCTGTGAAAATAGGGTGTGGTAGCAGAGAGCCTACAGTCAGGTCCATAAATATTCAGACTTGGACATAATTCTAATATTTTTGGCTCTATACACCACCACAGTGGATTTGAAAATGAAACAAACACAATGTGCTATAACTGTAGACTGTCAGCTTTAGTTTGAGGGTATTTACATCCAAATCAGGTGAACGGTGAAGGAATTACAACTGTTTGCATATGTGCCTCCCACTTGTTAAGGGACCAAAAGTAATGGAACAGAATAATCATAAATCAAACCTTCACTTTTTAATACTTGGTTGCAAATATTTGTGAACAAAGATTTATCCAAAACGTGATTAATTTATAACTGCCATCAGTCTGCTTGCAAAGGTAGGGACATTCTGTGAAGCTTTTCTTGGAAGGACACTTAATTTCTAAAAGCCCGTAGTTTGAGCTCTCACTCACTCCCACCTTATGGTCAGGTGATGTACCAAGGTGTGGAGCACTGGGATTTACAACAAAACCACATGGATACACTAGATGACCTGTAAGCTTGGTGTAATGTATCGCTGTGTTAGGCTCTTGTTTTATGCCTTTTTTCTTGGCCTTAGTTCGAACTGATCCTTTACTCTTTAAACTTTTTAGCTAGTATTTCATGGTCAGCTCTCCTGGAGCAGGTCTTTTTAAAAGAAGTTGTTGTGAGTCAGCCAGACTTTGCGTTAAACCATAATTTGTTTGTGCTCTGTTCTCTGGTCTCCTGTTCCAGAGCTATAGAATCAGGCAATGAAATGCTCGGTTCTGTGTAACGATGCATGGCACTTTCATTCAGCACTGTGCAGAAGCTGGTAGGTTGGGATGGCAGGGGATAGTTGGGCAGGTCATCTGGTTGTCTAACTGTAGCTGCTCCAGCGTCAACACAAGGCTCTTCAGTTTGAAGACCAGTTGCAGCTGTAATGAGTGAGAACAATAAATTATAGTCATTAATGTGCAAATATATTTCTCTTAACAGAGAGTCCTGAACATCCCCCACTTCCTGGATGTCAGCTGGAAAGGGAGCCTGAGGAGGAGCAGTCCTGTCAGAGCACTGAAAAGGAGAAGGAATTGGAAGCCGAAAACAACAAGTTGAAATTGAAATTGTCTTTACAAGAAATTGAATTGAAAAGCCTTAAAGCACAAATTGACACATTTAAAAAGAAAACTCTGACACCTGAACTTCTTCAAAGCAGTGAAATCCACAAGATGTTTGAATACAGTACAGGGTTTACATATGAACGATTCAATCAACTGTGCTCAACATTTGACATTCCAAGTGATCCACACACCAGTCAAATAAATGTACCCCTAAACTACAAGCACAACGATTGGAAAGTAGCCGAGATGCCCCTCCGTAGCCAGTTGCTGTTTGTTTTAATGAAACTACGCAACAACGAAGACTTTAAAAGCCTTGCCTTCAAATTTAATATAAACATGCAAGCTGCTAGTAATATTTTCACTTCTTGGATTCATTATATGTTTGATATATTAGGTGAAATACCAATTTGGCCTCACAGAGACGACATAGCACAAAACATGCCAGAAACCTACAAAGTAGACTACCCAAACACATATGCAATATTAGACTGCACAGAGCTGAAAATGGAAAGGCCAATAGCACTTGTGTTGCAAAGCCAGAGCTATTCAAACTACAAAAGCACAAACACACTAAAATCACTAGTTGCATGTGACCCCTGTGGTGCTGTGATTTATTCATCTGCCCTTTTTACAGGAGTGATGTCAGACAAGGAGGTAGTCAGGCAGTGTGGTATCCTCCCGTTACTAGAGAAACTTATTGACAGTGGCTATTTGCAAAGAGGGGATGGGATTATGGCTGCTAAAGAATTTTTAATCGAGGAAGAGATGCAGGCACTTGGACTGAAGTTAGACCTGCTGCAGTTTTCAAGGTCTAAGAGGCAAATGCCAGCTGTGGATGTGCTGGTAACAAAGCGCATTGCAAAGCACAGGGTGCATGTAGAAAGGGCAATCGCTAAAATAAAAAAGTTTAAAATAGTGTCAGGCAAAATTCCTATTACACGTTTAGGGATTATAAATCAGATCTGGTATGTCGTGAGCATGCTTTCAAACTTCCAGCCACACTAAAGTAAGTCTGTCAGGGACAGTGGTAGCAAAGTATGAAAACTATGTATTGCTTCAACATATATTAAACGTTTTGACTGTTACTTTTTTTCCTGAATTTTGTAAGCCTGCAATAGTAAAGTCCTATAAGTCTTATACATTTCTGGATGATTCAGTCCTTGTTTTTGTGATTGTAAAATGTGTCAGGCCAATGATTATTATTTTACATTCTAAAAACCATTTAAAATCGTAACTTTATGGTCTTATTTAAATCCCAATAAATATGTGCGCAAAAATCGTTTCTACAACAGTAAGTAATTCTATAATTGATTCTGACTGGTTTGTTTACATCTTTGATTGTTCATCTTACCTGGTGGCTTAGCCTGCACCCCAATGCATATTTTCTGCCTTCAATTTCAACCTCTGGTGCAGCTTGATTGGCTATGTAGCTTATGGGTGCGTCTGTCATCTCCCTCAGTAGAGCATGTAGTCCTGTCCCTAACTCCGATAACAATACATGGTGGAGCGTATTCTCATGTAACGGTACACACATATATTCAGAACAACATTATGGGACATAATAGTATTGATGTAGAATACACACATTTTGTGAACGTAACTGGACATGATGGGTTTCCTCTTGCGGTTGACTTTGGCCTTAGCTGCCACCACTCTACTCACAGGTTGTCCAGTGATTTTTTTTTTTTTTTTTATCCCTGGGTTTGTGCCATTGCTGGGGCTGGCTTGTGGGTGAAATGTCATCACTTCTGGCACGGCACAGGTCCAGTGTGTACATCAGGCCCATAATATGAGAGCAAAATCCTGGTGAACTAAATTAAGAATTACAGAAGTAGCATTAGTTGTTAATGTAAATATTAACTTTTTTCAGAATTAGAATGTTCTATATCTGTCAGACCGTCACTGAGCACAATTCACAACTACGATATAGCTTTTGCTTAAAGGTGCATAATAGATAATAAAAAAAAATAAAATGGATATCCGAATGCCTTATATTTTGTTTTGATCTGATTTATTATATTATGTTATGCACCTTTAAAGCCAAAGCATTTTCTAATTTGTGAATTCTGGTAATCAAAATTATGATTCTGATTGTCAGAACATCAAATCTTAAAACAACAGAGACATATCAGCTAGTTTTGAATGGTTTTGAAGGTTTTGCTAGCTAACATACCCTTGTATTTTAACAAAATAGCTACTTGCAATAGACAATAATAAACTTTAATGTAGCAGGATGATCTAGGACACCTGCTTTCAATGAACTGTGATAATGAACTATGATTATCAGCAGAGGGCGCTGCATATACAGGTGCTGGTCATAAAATTAGAATATCATGAAAAGGTTGATTTATTTCAGGAATTCCATTCAAAAAGTGGAACTTGTATATTATATTAATTCATTTCACACAGACTGATACATTTGTGTTTATTTCATTAATGTTGATTATAACTGACAACTAATGAAAATCCCAAATTCAGGATGTCAAAATATTAAAATATGAATTAAGACCAATGCAAAAAAAAAGTATTTTAGAAATGTTGGCCAACTGAAAAGTATGAATATGAAAGGTATGAGCATCAATATTTAGTTGGGGCTCCTTTGGCCTGGATTACTGCAGCAATGCGGCGTGGCATGGAGTCCATCAGTCTGTGGCTCTGCTCAGGTGTTATGAGAGCCCATGTTGCTCTGATAGTGGCCTTCAGCTCTTCTGAATTGTTGGGTCTGGCGTATTGCATCTTCCTCTTCACAATAGCCCATATGGGGTATCCAAGTCCTGTTGGAAAATTAAATCTACATCTCCATAAAGTTGGTCAGCAGCAGGAAGCATGAAGTGCTCTAAGACTTCCTGGTAGATGGCTGCGTTGACCTTGGACCTCAGAAAACACAATGGACCAACACCAGCAGATGACATGGCACCCCAAACCACCACTGACTGTAGAAACTTTACACTGGACCTCAAGCAATGTGGATTCTGTGCCTCTCCTCTCTGTTTCCAGATTCTGGGACCTTGATTTCCAAAGGAAATGCAAAATTTACTTTCATCAGAGAACATAACTTTGGACCACTCAGCAGCAGTCCAGTCCTTTTTGTCTTTAGCCCAGGCGAGATGCTTCTGACGCTGTCTCTTGTTCAAGAGTGGCTTGACACAAGGAATGTGACAGCTGAAACCATGTCTTGCATATGTCTGTGTGTGGTGGTTCTTGAAGCACTGACTCCAGCTGCAGTCCACTCTTTGTGAATCTCCTCCACATCTTTGAATGCGTTTTGTTTGACAAGCCTCTCCAGGGTGTGGTTATCCCTATTGCTTGTACACTTTTTTTCTACCACATCTTGTCCTTCCCTTTGCCTCTCTATTAATGTGCTTGGACACAGAGCTCTGTGAACAGCCAGCCTCTTTAGCAATGAACTTTTGTGTCCTGCCCTTGTGCAAGGTGTCAATGGTCGTCTTTTCGACGACTGTCAAGTCTTCCCCATGATTGTGTAGCCTACACAACTAGACTGAGAGACCAAAGGCTTTTGCAGGTGTTTTGAGTTAATGAACTGATTAGAGTGGCACGAGGGTTCTTCAATGTTGAACCTTTTCACAATATTCTAATATTCTGAGATAATGAATTTGGGATTTTCATTAGTTGTCAGTTATAATCACCAAAATTAACGAAATACACATTTGAAATAGATCAGTGTGTAATAATGAATGAATCTAATATACAAGTTTCACTTTTTGAATGGAATTCCTGAAATCAACTTTTTCTTGATATTCTAATTTCATGACCAGTACCTGTATAAAGGCTGGGTTTTTCCCTATGGCACACAGCAAATTTAAAAGTGTTAATTTTTGGGTGTTGGTCCAATTTAACACTAAGAATAGTTAATTTAACACTAAAAACAGTTAATTTAACACTAAAAGACTTACATAGTTGATATGTAGCACTGACATGAGAGTTAAACCCAAGTGTTAAAAAGGAGTGTTTCCTAATCAACTCTGTAGGAATCATTTTGGACAAAACTCCTCAAAAGCTAACTGAACTCCCACAGTGGCTACAACACCTGCAGAGTTAATTCACAGACTCTACCCCTTTATTCAAAAGTTGGACTGGTAGCAACCGATTGGCTGCAGAGAGCTGCGGGAGCTTCAGTGGGCGAGGTGCATTGTGGGTAGTCATGTTTTTAGGTAATTTGTTCTATTTTGGGGTGTTTATGCATGTTTTCTTGGGGGGAGTTGTGTTGTTCTTAGTTACTACTTTGTTTACTGTTGCAAATGTGGTGTTACTTGTTGTGTCATGTTGGCACCATAAGTGAGGAGGCTGGTCACAGGAATGGGACTCCTGTGCCGTTCCACTGTCACAATAAGGAAGTGGAGCATGGTTCACACTAATGCTCAGGACTCTGCTCCTTGTGTTCCTCTCTCACTGGCTGTCCACAGTCATGAGGGGTACAGAGCATGAGTTAGCTGGTGTTTTTCAGTGTGGCTGTTACACAACAACATGCTCAAATTAACACGGTCAGAGTTGATTTCAACGCTTTTAAAGTGTCTATATGGGTCCACACCAGTAGGAGTTAATTTAACTCTTTTTGGAGAGTTGGTACTTTAACTCTGATTTAGTGTCAAAAACCAACTCTTCTGGAGTTGAAAATGTAACTCCAGTGTTAAGAGTTACTATATTAACTCTAACACCAGTGTTAAATTGTCAACTCCACAAGAGTTGGTTTTTGACACTGAATCAGAGTTAAAGTGCCGACTCTCCAAAAAGAGTTAAATTAACTCTTTCTGGTGTGGGCCCATATAGAAACTTTAAAAGTCAATTGGCCCGCTAGGAAACTCCAGCAGTGCCAGGAAAAGGGGACTGGTAAAGGCCTGGTGGAAAGGCTTGGTGCTCCAACGGATGTATGGTTGTGAGTGTGGGTGCGCAGAGAAATGTGCAAAGGACAACACAAACTAAATAATCCGTTTTAATTATTTAAAGACATCAGTTTCTTTAATTTTTTGTTACAGGCTGAGAGCTGCAGGTGGTGGCTGGAAGGTGGAGGTTCGTCTTTGTGTGTGTGCTGTGTCCAAGGGTTCCTTCACTCCTGAATGCATGGTCACGAGTGCTTGGGGTGCCTTTTGATTTAGTTTATTTTTCTTTATTGGGGTTCCGCCTCCCAGTCGTCAACCGGTCCCCACTGGTAAGCCACAGCCTGGGTTTTAGTACTTTTAATTGGCTTTAATTATTTTATTGAGGTCTTTCTTTTATCATTATTTTAATAAACTGTAAAATAATTTCTTGAACCACGTCTCCTGCCTTCTTCGTAGAATGGACTTGCGTGTCCTTTTTAATGTTTATTATTATTCCTTGGGTGAAATTCCCAAGGTGGCGTTGTTGGTGTTTTTATAAAACATAATCAGTCGCTCTTAATGCCACATTAACATATGAAAGACGACTTAAGGGCTCGACACACGGGAGGCGGCAAACGACCGCAATTAGCAAAACTCATTGCTATCACTTTGATGACCTGACGCACGGGAGGCGACGTGCCAGCGGCAAAAGCCGGCGACGCCTCTGATCCAGGGCGAATAGCGAGTCTTCCGTTGTTTTGATTGGCCGTCAGATTGGAGGGAATTTTGGGTTAATAAAGCAATTCAGAGATGAAAAAGCGGTAGATAGTCTAACAAGGTTTTGCTAGAGTTAAGTGAAGTCTTAGAGGAGGTGCGCAGTAAGGCTTCGAGTGCGTAGTACACAAGTGTGCTGAATTGGGACAGGGGTCAACTGTGACGCATGTTGGGTTAAATAAATAAGAGAGCTGAAGATATTTAGCGGCAGACACGGAGCAGATTAAAGAATGCCTCGTGGAAAAAGTTTGAAAATATGAAAGTTTATTCACTCGTGACTGAAGGAGTACAAAGATGCACAGCGAGCGTTGTATTCGTGGACGGAAATGACGGGAAACCTGGGTTTAGCGATGCCGACCGCATGAAGAGGTGGAGGATAATGAGCTAAGACAGGTTAGTTTTGTAAGAGGGCTTTAAGCTTGCGAAAAGACCCCTCTCCCTCTGTTGTTCATTGCGCACGGTCGTGAGCAGAGAGCTTGTAGCCGTGTGCCATGGAGGCGAGATGTGCCTCAAAGGGTGAGTAATGGGGAATAAAATTCATACAGTTTGATGTAATATTGAGGAATGACATAAGCTGCTTCTTTGTTATAGGATGAGGGATGGCAGCCATTGTAGCTACACGCTTGTCTGACAGCTGGCGAGACGTGGGTGTCGGGACGTGTCCCAGAAAAATAACTTTGGAGGAACATAGTTGGAGTTTTTTCTTACTGATTTTATGACCACCAGAGCGCTGATGCTGCAGGAGAGCCAGGGAGTTGACTGCACACTGATAGGAGTCAGGAGAGCAGAGCATCAGGTCATCTACATACTCTAAGACGGGTCGGCAACCCAAAATGTTCAAAGAGCCATATTGAACCAAAAAACAAATCTGTCTCGAGCCGCAAAAAATGAAAAGCCTTATATAAGCCTTATATTAAGGCAACACAGGTTGTAAGTGTATATTAGCATATTACCAAAATGACTAAGTAGGCTACAAATACATGATGAGCATTCATGATTAAATGTTTACTTCCCTGCAGCGCATCCTGGAGAGAATGACGCACCACGTGACTCTGCTGTACGATATGTGGTAGTTTAAATTTAACTTCCATTACAATATTAATCAGTGGTATTAATTTGATCATTTCTTCTTGCGGCCCATCACAGCTCACATACCTGCATAACAGCGCTGTCTGTCTGATATCGATCACATCACACGACTCATCACAGGTAGTTGAGGACGCTGGAGCTGAATTAATGTCTTTGATTTGCTGATTGGTGACGTCGCCTGTCATTTTAATGGTCCTTGTCTTTGTGGAGAGAGGAATGTCTTTAATTTTCTGGATTATCTCGGTTTTGTTATTGAAGTCTGAAATAGGTGCTCTGATATTTTGATGAATGAATCCTTCATGTAATCACCATCCATGAACAGTTTTCCCCGCTTTTATCTCTCAGGCTGCAACAAAACCTGCAGCAGTAGTGGAGTTGGGGATGTAATCCACTTCTTAAATCTACTTTTATAACCTGACACATGGGAGGCGACATGCGGCAGCGGCAAAAGCCAGCCTCTGTTCCAGGGAGAATAGCGAGTCTTCTGTTGTTTTGATTGGCCGTCAGATTGGATTGAATTTTGGGTTAATAAAGCAGTTCAGAGTTGAAAAAGCGGTAGATATGAAGTCTCACAAGGTTTTGCTTGAGTTAAGGGAAGTCTTGTAAAGCTCTGGGACATCAGACACGGCAAGTATTAACTTTTCCTCCATGTTTACCCGGAGATGTACTGAGAAGCATCCTGTCCCCTCATTGGTCAGTCAATGAAACCTCCGCAGATTGGTCCTTGTCCGAGCGACAGCGATGAAAAGTTGAAGTTTTTCCAGGTAATCCGTCGACAATGAAAGCAAATAATTCGGTTCATTCTTTCTTGAATCCTCTGTTCCCATCAGCGATCTTTCTCTTTTTCCCTTTGGGATCCACGGCCCTGACACACCCGCTGGTTTGTTTACATCCATCTGCCTGGCACGGCGCCGCTATATGAGCGCCGCACTTAAACGTGTCGCAGGCTATGACGCAAATTTTTGTTGACAGAAATGTTAAAATTTTATATTTATTATGCACATTTTTACAGCATTGGAAAACGTTAAGAATGTTTGTCCTACAGAAACCACATTAAAACAAAGAATATATCCCCCATCCATTTTCATACATTTGTGAAGAAGCTCCATGGAGCCACTAGGGGTCGCTAAAAGAGCCGCATGTTCCCAACCCCTGCTCTAAGAGAACAGAGGCTGGAAAAAAAACTAGATCAGACTGAGGCCTGGAGAGCAGAGTTGTAAATGTTAAGAGACTCACAATAGCCCTGACATAGACATGTAAACATCCATAATTTACCTTGAAACTCAAAAGCAGACCAGTGTTGACTGTCTTTGTGAACAGGGACAAAGAAGAACGCATTAGAGAGGTTGACTATAGTGAAACATTGCACGCGCAGATTCCGACTGGGGGTGGGATGATTATGTTGCCAAGCTAACCCTAACCGTTGCCAAACACCCCTTCTGCCACCCCCCAGTCAAAACAGGTAATAATGTATTATAGCTTTTGACAGTGGAATGAAGTTTGATGATCACAAAGATTCAGTTGTCAAAGCCAGCTTCTTCCAACTAAGGCTATTAGCTTGGGTCAAACCAATGCTCGACCACCGTGACCTTAAAAAAAACACCAATGCTTTTATCAGTGCAGGCTGCACTACTGTAACACTGTATTGGGTCATCACAGGCTTCATATCATGTTTCTGTGTTTCCTACAGATGTTCTACAGACGATGCTGGTTAAAGAAGAACATCCTGAAGAACAGAGTGCTGGAGTGGACCAGCAGGATCCAGATCACCGCCACATAAAAGAGGAACAAGAGGGACTCTGGACCAGTCTGAAGGGAGAGCAGCTCCATTTGAAGGAGGAGGAGGGAACTGATGCTGCCAGTTTTCCCTTCACTACAGTTTCTATAAAAAGTGAGGATGATGAAGAGAAATCTTTGTTCTCAACAGCTTATTCAGTAGCAAATAGAAGACAGAGATGTTCCAGCCAGCAGCTCAGCTGACCAGATGACAGCAGAAACTGGTGGAGGAGCAGATTCTAGCAGGAACAATCTCACTTGGCTTATCCATCACTGGGGTTCCAGTCCTCCCGGGCAGTCTGCCCAGTTGTGGCTGCATCCCTAGTCTAGTTTGTGTTCCTGTGGAGGATTCTGGCAGTCTTTACTCAAGTGTCCCTTTCAAGCACAGTTGTAGCATTAGTTCTGGCTACTACTGGGAGCCCAGAGATGGTCAGGACACCCATGCCTCCAACTCAATCTCTGAGAGGAGAACCCTCAGATTGTTAAGAAACAGCAGGGTACACCATCCTGCAGCTTTGTGGTAGTCTCTGTCCTTCTTGGCACTTTTCTTCTGGTTTTGTGGTGACATTTTTTTCGTGTCCGACATGGTTGCAAAGTTCAATGAGCCTCACGCCTCGTTTCAGGTTCTCATAATTGACAGTCAGCTTAGGAAGCATGTTGATGGCCTCCATGACATCAGAATCAGTCTGTAGTTGTTGTTTCAAGGTAAGGCCTGCTGGATCTATTAGTCCAACCATCGGTTACAGCCGGTCCCCCTTAAACACTAACGGGTTGAGAAAACCAACGTTGTCCAAACCAAAAGGAGAAATGGCCCCCTCAGGAGGAGGACTATTGAACCCTGATGCCCCTCCTGGTTCTGACTGATCATATTCCATATATATTGGGAGACTCAAACCCCTCCACGATGGTAGGTGGCAGCCCAGAGATGACAATCAGCTCCTCTAAATCTGAGACCATGGTCTTGAGTCAGAAAAGGGTAAGCCTTCTCCAGGTCAGGGACAAGGAGGAGGAGTGGAGGAGTTTAAGTGTCTTGGGGTCTTGTTCCCCAGTGAGGGAAAGATGGAGCAGGAGATCAATAGGTGGATTGGTGTTGCATCTGCAGTGATGCAGGAGTTGTACCAGTCTGTCGTGGTGAAGAGAGAGCTAAGTCGGAAGGCGAAGCTCTCGATTTACCGGTCAATCTTCTAAGTTCTAACCCTCACCTATGGTCACGAGCTTTGGGTAGTGACTGAAAGAATGAGATTGCGGGATACAAGCGGCCAAAAAGAGTTTTCTCCGCAAGGTATTTGGGCTCTCCCTTAAAGATAGGGTGAGACTCTCGGTCATCTGGGAGGGGCTCAGAGTAGATCCGCTGCTCCTCCACATCAAGAGGAGCCAGTTGAGGTGGCTTGGGCATCTAGTTAGGATGCCTCCTGGACGCCTCCCTGGTGAGGTTTTCCAGACATGTCCAACTGGGCGGAGACCCAAGGGAAGACCCAGGACATACTGGAGGGGACTATTGGCGCTTACACACTAGCACCGGCTCTACCCGGACTAGTCTGGGTATTGTGTTCACATCAGGGTGGCCCGGGAATTTCTGGCGCCAAACCCGACGTCTTTTCAGCCCTCTTTCCAAGGCGTTCTACCTCGGGCCGAAACCGGGCCAACACACCCACTGCCGACTGATTGGCCGGCTCAAATTCACACCTACCATAGGGGGAGCCTCCGATTAGCGGATAGAATCAGCCAGCGGGGGCTTCCCGCATGCGCTTCATTATCATTCTGGATGCTGAGGCATTAACGAGCCTCTGACTGAAGCTGTTTTTCTCTGTCTCTGCTGTGAGAAGCGTGCACACACACACACACACACACAATGCTGCCAGGCTGCCACACAGCAAAGCAGGATGAAATATCAGTGGGCAAAGAGACTCCAAAGCACAAGACTGCTCAGAACGCCTTTGTTTAAGGAAGACACCGTGGACTTCTCCGCGTTCCATTGATCTGCCCACATGCTCGGAGATGCGCTCATGACATCACTGATATCTTCGCGCCATTTTTCGCACCAATTTTGGAGACCGCACATGTGCTCAACTACGTCTGCATCCCTAAGGCAGTGTGGAGCCTCCGCGGCTGGGCTGGGGCCGGCGGAGCAGTGCGGAGTGGAGTAGAGCCGATGCTAGTGTGTAAGTGCCATAAGTTTCTCAGCTGGCCAGGGAACACCTTAGGATTCCCTTGGAGGAGCTGGCCCAAGTGGCTGGGGAGAGGGAAATCTGGGCCTCTAAGCTTAGGCTTCTGGCTAAGACCCGACCCTGGATAAGCAGAGGAAAATAGATGGATGGACGGATGGATGGATGATGACTGGTTTTTAGGGCCTTGCATGGACAAGCACCATCATACATTGGTGATCTTCTCAGTCCCTACACCCCCAGCAGGTCCCTGAGGTCCAGTGATCAAAGCCTACTGGTTGTGCAGCGCACCAGGCTAAAGACCAAAGGTGACAGATCATTTTCTGCTGTGGCCACCAGACTCTGGAACTTTCTCCCCCTGAGCCTGAGATCAGTGGACTCAATGGTCTCCTTTAAAAAGCAGCTGAAAACTCACCTGTTCAGGTGGCTTTTGAGTGACCTTTGGTTGATTCTTCATTACTACCTTCTCTTCATTCTGCTCTGTCTACCATTTCTGCCTTCCCCATGATCCACTGATTACTCTTTTCTTATTAATTTTCCATTTGTCTTTTTTC
Organism: Aphyosemion australe; assembly: GCA_006937985.1. Classification (NCBI taxonomy): domain Eukaryota; kingdom Metazoa; phylum Chordata; class Actinopteri; order Cyprinodontiformes; family Nothobranchiidae; genus Aphyosemion; species Aphyosemion australe. The sequence continues at coordinate 550,875 of SSNS01000373.1, forward strand.
ACATCCTTTTTTAATCACAATTTTTACTTTTCCTTTTTTTTGATATTTTTAATCATTTTTTAATTTTTATTTTACTTTTTGTTTTTGTGAAGTGCCTCGTGATTTTTATCTTGAGAGGCGCTATATAAAAGATGGTTTCTTCTTCTGATAAAGTTACAGCGGTCAGTAATTCACATCATGTGTTTGTGTTTCATACAGATGTTCAACAGATGTTGCTGGTTAAAGAAGAACCTCCTGAAGAACAGAGGGCTAGTAAGGACCAGCAGGATCCAGATCACCTCCACATAAAGGAGGAACAGGAGGAACTCTGGACCAGTCTGGAGGGAGAGCAGCTCCCATTGAAGAAAGAGGAGACTGATGCCAGCAGGTTTCCTTTTACTACAGTTTCTATCAAGAGTGAGGATGATGAAGAGAAACTGTTCTCACACCTTCATCAGCAGCAAATAAAAGACAAATATGTTCCAACCAGCAGCTCAGCTGACCAGATGACAGCAGAAACTGATGGAGGAGCAGAATCTAGCAAGAACCCAGATCTGAACCATCATCAACAAACCACTGATTCTGAGACTGAAGTTAGTGGAGATGATGAGGATGATGTGACTCTAGAATCATTTAGTTGTGATGACTGTGGACAAATATTTAGACATGAGACAAATTTAAACAGCCACATGAGAGTCCACACAGGAGAGAAGCCTTTTGCCTGTGAGGTCTGTGGACAAAGACTTAGTAATAAGAAAAATTTAAAAAGTCACATGACTCTCCACACAGGGCAGAAGCCCTTTGCCTGTGATCTCTGCGAACAACGATTCAGTAATAAGGCATTTTTAAACAGTCATATGAGTTTCCACACAGGATACAAGCCTTTTGCCTGTGAGCTTTGTGACAAAAGATTTAGTCATAAGACATATTTAAACACTCACATGAGTTTCCACAAAGGACACAAGCCTTATCCCTGTGAGCTTTGTGAACAAAGATTTATTCAAAAAGCAACTTTAATTAGACATATGAGAATCCACACAGGAGAGAAGCCTTTTGCTTGTGAGCTCTGTGGAAAAAGATTTAGCCAAAAGACAAGTTTAAACCGTCACATGAGACTCCACACGGGGCAGATGCCCTTTGCCTGTGAGCTCTGTGGACAAAGATTTAGATATAAAACAGCTTTAAACACACATATGGGAGTCCACACAGGATAGAATCCTTTTTCTTGACGGCTCTTTGAACAAAGATTTAGTCAAAAGACCCAGTTAACTCAAATATTAATCTCAAATTTAACAAATTTAAAATAGCTTTTCAGTACTACTCATGTCTTTGAGTTGAAACAACAAATGTTTAGTTGAAAATACCTAAGAAAAAGTTTAGATAACTTATTTAAATATGTTGCTGATCTGAAGTCTGGGATACAAATCCTTATTGTAGGTTGACAACACAATTTCTTTTGTTGAGATAACTCAAAAATGCTGTGCTGCACTCAACTGCTTATTCTTAAGTTAGGAAGTTTGCATTCAGGGATCATCAAAAGCATCTTTTATATTTAGGGAAGCATTTATTAGTAATATTTACTTCTTTAAGTAATGTGGTGGCAACATCAAAATCAAAAAGTTTTTTTAATCAATCTTCCAATATATCAGTTGTACAAGGATCAAATACAATTTCCTCAATGAACAATGTAATAAAATGAATACATAAATGGAAATATAAAATTCCGTAGATAAGACTAGCAAAAATAAACTCATCAGGGTTGCCAGACGAATGATAATTATCGTTTTTGTAGGATAATTTAGCCCTCTGTAAGATGTATGATCAATAATTTCTTAAATATGTGTAATCTGAGCAGTTGGTTCCAAGATTGAGGAAAACCGTTTGAATAACCTCAAGAGTGTATTTCAAGTCCTTCGGCTAGTCCAGGTTAAGAGCATACATGAGGCCGAAGGGAAGCGCAAATGCAATAGGGAAACTGCTGATGTCATCAAGAACAATCTGCTACGCGGTAACCAGGGCAATGCTTCTTGTTGGAACCGACATCATATTTGACAACAGTGAGAATACCAAGTTCCAAGCCTTGAACAGCCACATCCTCTGGGTCAGTATCCTACAGAAAAACGAAGAAAGAAACTAAAAGAACCAATTTCCCTTAATTTCAAAATATAGGCTTATCAACCATTACTTTTGGATTGTGATGCAAAAATAAATAAATAAAATCATGGTACTTAAGATTTACCCAGGAAAAAATTGCCACAAGGATATGTTAAAGCTACAGTAGGCCTTTATTTTATAGTCAGATTTGCTTGAACAGCGAGCGCCGCTTCAGACACCTTCATTGTTTATGAGAAACTAAGCGTCGCAGTGTGTGACGTACGCTGCTCAGCGCTGATTGGCTCGGTGAGAACTCTCAGGTGGTGGGGTTATTTGAATAGAAGCATTACCAGACCCATTGCTTCCCATAAGGAAGCATTGGTATGGCTGGTCAGGCTAACACAAATAACGAAATGCGTTAATGAATCATGAATTGATGAATCATACATTTTTTCTGCTCTGGTCTGGGTTCTTGGATGAAGTCTCCGATCAAAGGCCACAAAAAGAGTAGGACACGTCCACGTCACTTTAGATTTTTTTTAAATCAATTTATTTCATTCGAAATGTAAATAAATAAATAAAAACAAACAGAACATACATAAACGTCAACACCAAACAATTTGAATGAGAAGGGGCAGAAGGAAGAAATATATTATATGCCCCTAATTTACAAGCCAAACTTTTTAATAATACTTTCATACTTCAATTCTCAAAAAACAACAAACCAAAACACAGATTCATCTTCTTCTAATTTACAGACCTAATCAGACACTTTCTGAATTTAGATTTGTGTAACTCTGTAATACATTGACCTCATACATTTTTAAATAGGCTATATTTAGTGACTTTGATTCTTTTATGTCCTTGCTAAAGTTGTTCCATATTCTCACACCATTTACAGAAATAATCATCTCCTTTATTCTGGTTTTAAATCTAGGTTTTTTAAATGCTTCAGTTCCTTTTAACATATAACTACTGACTCTTTTTTCAAACATTTTCTGAATGTTGGTGGGTTAAGTATTTGTATTAGCTTTATACATTATAATATTTTCATATTAACTCATTCATAAAATTTCAGTAATTCATATTTGATGAATAAAGGATTGGATGGATCTCTATAGCGATTGCTATTAATGATTCTCAATGCTCTTTTCTGTAAAAGAAACAGTGGTTGTGTATGAGTTTTACATGTGGATCCCCAGATTTCTACACAGTAAGTTAAGTATGGAACAATCAGTGAGTTATACAATGTCAGCAATCCCTAACTATTCAGTAAAAACCTGACTTTATGTAGTACTGCAATGGCTTTGGCAATTTTACCTCTGATATAACCTATATGTGACTTTCAGGTGAGAGCTTCATCAAACATGACTCCTAAATGTGGTTTCTTTCACCCTTTGTCCATCCTGTCTATTTTTAATGTTACATCCTTGTTTTTTTCTGTCATTAAACAATATAACATTTGTTTAATTAAGATTCAATGAAAGTCTGTTTATATCAAACCAGTTGTTAACTTTTATCAGTTCATTATTTATCACATGAGATACTTAAAGGAGTCATCACCTATAACACCGTGGATTTCTACGTCCTATTATAGTCTTTTAGGCCATTAAAATAAATTGTATTGGGAAAAATAAATTAAAAATGTGCTTTTCTGATCCTTTTTTGTAAAGGGCATATTTTCTCGCGAGATCACACGCGATAATTCGGCTGTGCCGGACTGAGCGGCGCGTTGATTGGTGGAAGGATGCAGGAAGCAGCTTCAGCAGCTTGCTCCAAAATAAGTTATAACTGAACCCAACCTGGCCGTGACCTACGGGATCCAACAGATATTTTGTCTATTAGTTCCATTAATGCCATTGCTGTTGAATGTTTGGTCCTAAAGCAATACTGTTAATCATTTTAAAAAATTCTTTTTTTTAATGAATTTATCCAACCTTTCAAAGGAATACTCTTACTGGATCAAAACCCTGAATGACAGCTTTTTAGAGAGGAAGCATTTCTGAGGCAAAGAGCTTTTCCAGACAACATCCTGAACAAGGTGACTCCGAGAAGTAGTATGTAGCAGCAGGAATCCGAGAGAGCTGATTTTAGCTTCCACACCTCCATTTGGTATGAAGCAAACAATGTTCAACGTTCATTTATTTTACTGTACATGATGTATTCTGCTGCAATGATTAGTGGTGGTTGTAGTCAGCAGTACAGACCAAAACCTAACAGAACATTTTATCATCCATCAGATGTGTTTCTTGTTGTCTTTTTCTAGCAGCACAGGAGTCACTGATAGAATAAAGCTGACAGGAACTCCAGCTGAAACAGAGGGGAATTCTATCACAGTTCTGAAAGCTGTATAAGGAGGGAAAATACATTCTTTACAAAGAGACACTTCCGGAGACACTTTGGTGTTCCATAGCATTTAAGTTTCATGTCGTTTTTGTGTCTTAAGGTTTTAAGGTATATGTTCACTGCTCTCCAGCAGACATTCAGTCGCACTGCTGTCCTCCTGCAGCATGGCGCTGTCCCAGTCAACCCTAACCCAACAAACAGTTAACAGTAATCAGATGAGTGAGAACAGAGGACTTCTGGAAACTTCTTTCCTTCTCTATTTGTGAGTTGATGTAATAAATAAATCCATTAAAAAAAGAAACATGAAAATGTTTTAATTGCTCCAGATAAAATACTTTTATATGTGACTGAAATATTATATTATATTAAAACCAAGTTTATAAATGTGTTCTAAAAGGCAGTTCAGATCATTTAGATCTTTGTTGGACCCTTTGTGACAACTTTAGTAATGGGAGTCAGCCAGCAGGTGGCAGCATCTGATCACAACAGGCTGTCATAGGGGAACTCTAAGGAGAAAGAAGTTCAAATGTGAGAAATCTCTTCAGACGTTTGGCAGCAACATTTTAGATCGCCTGGAGGTCTCTGAGAGAACTTCAGAAGTTCTTCACCATCACGCTTCTCATTAAAAGTTGTGCTGGAGTTAAGGCAGCAACACCTGAGGTTTGTGAATGAACAACAGTGAATGATCAAAGGGAGAATGGTACAACGTTCCAACTACACTGAAGGTTGTTATGGGTGTTGTTACTTATGTAGATTCTCATGATTTGTTTGGATGTTTTAAATGACTTGTTTTTTCTTATTTTAACCGAAATAATGTTGCTCCTCAGCTCCTCGTTCAGGCTATGGTAAAAAACAAATATAACCCAAAAACCTTGCACTGATGAAGGTTTGGTCCGCCGACACCAGGAAGTGTTCTGCAGCAAAAGAAGAACTTCCTGTGTCACGCACGCACACACACGCACACACACAAACACGCACACACACACACACACACACGCACGCCATGAAGGAAGAAATTTCACTGGTGAAATGGTGCTTTGGATGGAGATAATGAAGTAAGTTGAAAGACAGAAAAAAGACCCAAACTTCATATCCTGAAGATAGACAGATGATTCTGGTCCTGGGGTGTTGAGTCTTTTTGTATGATGAATGATAAATGATCTGCACTTGTAAGTCGCCTTTCAAAGTCAGAACACTCCAAAGCGCTTTACACTACAGTCATTCACCCGTTCACACTCACATTCACACTCTGATGGTGATGAGCTACATGCTAGCCACAGCTGCCCTGGGACACACTGACAGAGGAGAGGCTGCCGAGCGCAGGCACCACCGGTCCCTCCGACCACCAGCAGCAGGCAAGGAGGGCGAAGTGTTTTGCCAAGGACACAACAGCTGCATTCTCTGCAGGGAGCCGGGTTTGATTAGCCTGGCAAGCCATATGTGAATATAGTCTAGCCACTACCCATAGACAGATCTTAGTCATGGGACGGGATCTACGGTTCTCTTTCAAACTTTCTCTGCATGCTATTGGTCAACAAACAACGTGATGTACTCACCGCTACGGATGTCAGTCACCGGGGGAGTCCGCCATACACTGTTGAAGAAGACGCAAAGACATTCTTTTTCTAAATAAAGGACTTAAGTACCTCTATCTGCTCTTGACTCAAAGAAAAACATAAGTATGTCAAAGCTGTTTTAAATGAGCCCCCGCCATCTTTGTTTTGCTCAGTAGCTGTAATGTCCCACCTACCAAACCCTGCGCTTTGATTGGCAAGAACAGTGCTACAAGTGGAAAAAAGATAAATGCCGGTACTCCGCTTCAAAAATATGGGGGAGCGATTCATTACAAAATGACTGTATCATGAAATGCCATTTAGGTTTACAACTTATTTTATTTATTTATAAACTTATATTTAATGAGGATAAGTCGCTTGTATCTCGTTTTCAAGCTAGTCCTCATAGCATCCAAATAAGAAACAAGACAACAAAGATCATAAGAAGAAAACATTTCTAAAACACTAAGCATTCAAAACAACAACAAAGCAAAAAAAAGCCTGCTATAACACAACTTCAGTATTTACAATCAAGGTCACTACAGAAAGCCAAAAATCTAATCAAAAACAATTACAAGTGGACATAACATGTTCATATACCGCCGATTTAAACAATCTAAAAGATGTCATTGACCTTAAAGCACCTGGAAAGTTGTTCCAGTCCGTAACAGAAAAGCCAACTTTCCAGAGTTCTTTTTTAAACGAGGTACTACAAATGAAATTAGATCAGCTCTGTGTAAGTTATGTTCAGAATGAAATGGAATTAACAACGATGTTAAATAAGATGGAGAATTAAAAAAAAAAGCTTAGTAGGAGCCGATCAAATGAATACATCTTTTTTCTGGATGCAAAATCATTAATGAGGTCATCTGATGCTGTGTTCTGAGTTGAGCTGAGCTGAACGTATGATAGCCAGGTCACTCGAGTGTTCTTGTGTCAGCAGAAGATATTGTAACAGGGAGAGGATAGGGACTTCAGCATTGACCCTGGTATTACCAGAAATCCATCATAAAAGCAGTTGCACAGCTGCTTAGATTCTACTAAAACCTGGATGGCTGGGAACTTTCTACAGCTGAATGATGACAACTGAGATCCTCATCTGTGCCCCAGACAAGCTGGTTCCCAAAGTCACAGACTCTTGGTCAGCTTGCTTCTCACACCAAACAGCATACCCAAAATTATTTTGCTCCTGCTATTGTTTATCTAGGTTTCTAGGCTAGGGATCGATCATACAATCCTTCGATTACTGGACAACCCTCTTTACCTCCTTCTTCTGCTGCCTTTGGGGCCTCTTCTTGTATAGCTGTTAGTTTTTCCAATGTAGGCCTACTGCTCAGAGCATTCCAGACTGCCCTTGTGTCTGAGTATCTGGTCTTTACAATGTACAAGTCTCTGTCTTCTGGTGTTTGTTTAAAGTGAACAGGTATTTCCCCAATGCATTAGATCATTCAGTTAGTATTTATTTATTTATTATTAGTGAAACATTTAGCTCTGTATGGAATAGAATACATCAGGGGTTCTCAATCCTAGTCCTGTAGGGACATGTCCAGCATGTTTTTGTTGTTTATCTGCTCCAACACGCTTGATTCAGCGGTTGAATCACCTGTTCAGCAGCTCATCAGGCTCTGCAGAAGCCTGTTAATCACCTGCTGATTGAAATCAGGTGTTTTGAAACAGAGTTAAAACTAAAACACGCTGGATATCGGCTCTGCAGGACCAGGATTGGGCACCCCTGCTGTAGTTCATGCTGTTCCAGCCTCCTGTCCACTAGGTGGCGGTAATGCACCTTGTCGCGCGCCAACTGCTAAAAAGCTTAAACAGAAGAAGACACAGAAGCTGGGACTGGCCCGAATGGCCTGAGGATGAATTTAATTGGTTTTGTTGGGGTCATCTGCCCGACATAGGTGTGTTTGACAGGTTGTGAAGCTTGGCGTATGTTGTGCTGAAACAGGTGAGGCAGCAATACATCTTTTAAAGGCGTCCAGCCTGTTAACTACAGACGAAAAAATCGGAAGCTTGTAGCTAAGTTAGCTTGTTGTTTTGGTGTGTGAGGTGAATATTGAGGCTCTGCAGTAAAATGTCTTTGGGTCAGTCTCTGAGAGAGTTGATCAGGAAAAGCGACTAACTGCTGCTGTAGGAATATCCTTACCACGCTGCGAAAGCTTTATTCTGTTTCTCACCAACGTGGTTCCAGTTCTCTCCAGAGCCAGGGAGGGCATTCTGCGATCTTTGCGACAATCGTTGCTCCAAAACAGGGTCAGCAGAAAACCTTAACCTCCTGCCCTCTGGATCTGCTGATGTTCCTTTGTCCTCTCTGCAAATCGCGTATGTTTCCCCTCCATCAGACTTGGTCATAATGCAGGATCGAGCTCGGGCTCTGATCCCGAATCTGAATTTTACTTAGGAAGGAAAGCACGGTTATCTCGTCTCAGTGGAAGATCATATAGGATGTTTAATCTCCTGCGTTCTTCAGAAGCAGCATCTTAATCAGCTCTCCTGCTTCTGTTGCAGGTGTTACCAAAAGCACGGCTGAATAACCAGTGCTAACATTTCAGGATCATCGATCATCTTTACCGTATGGATCTGGACAGCATGAATACAGGTATGGTTGTGTGTGTACCTGCGTGTGTTTGCGTGTGTGTGAGTAAAACCATCTATACTTCCACATTAAAGGTTGAATATGGAACAATTTAATAAAAAGCTTTATATTTTAAAAATAATCCCATCCACGGGGCTTTTAGAGGTGTGCAGAATGAAGGAACAGTATTTCCTTTAAAAGCTTTATTTTAATTAAAGGTTCCATATCATAAAAAACTTCCCTATGAGAAATACCCCCAAACCCTTTTTTGGCTGCATTCATGCATTTTTCCATCTCAGCTGCAATTTGGTCGAGGTCAAGATTGTTCCTCCAAATGGGAGACAGTAGCCCCCATTCTCCTCCCCCTGAAGCTTGGCTGGTCTCGGTTCTGAAACCTGGATATTCTGACAAATTACTTCTGCATTGGGGATAAAACACCGCTGTAAAAACCATACGTCACGTCTACCAAGAGACACGTAATGGCCAGAACAGGATATGTGGGTTAGGTGACGATCGTTTTCTAACAGATTCAGTGGTGCAGTGGTTAGAGTGTCGGACTGATCCTCCCGGTCGCGTCAGTAACTTTTTTTCTTCTTTTTTAGCTACACTTGCCGGTATTATGTTTTCATCCCTTTAGTGGTAAACTGTTTAAAATATAAGAACTAATCTGTTTGTTTTTTTACTTTTGTTGTTTATTTAGCTAGTGTGAGTTAGTAAATCAACTAAAAAGCTGCTTGAAAATGACCCAATTCAAAGATCTTCAAAGACAAAATATTTGGTCAAATTTTGGTACTGCAGTCCATTTTTATAAAGAAAAGGTGACGTTCTCTACTGTGCAGTGAGTTTCATGGCTGTTGCCAGTGATGGATCAATGCCAGAAGATTCTAGATGACAAGCAAAGACAAGTCTTACACAGTAAGTCAATAAGTAGATAAATACATTGTCATATCTGGTGTTGGCACTCTTGGGTGTTTTACGGTAGGGAGCATTAGTGTTGGGTCGGGCAACACTGCATCAGCGCATGTAGACTCATGGCTGTTTAAATGTTCTGATGATTCAGCACTCCGCTGGCACGCTGGATCTGAACCGGGTGCTAAACTATGTTACGTGAACTGATAATAACGAGTATGAGACCGCTGACAGGCGCTCAGTTTATTATTGTCAAGTATTAATGTTAAAGCTGGTTTCTGGGTCAGACCAGATCAGAACCGCCGCTCCAACCCCCAGAAGAGATGCGCCACTCAGTGGGCCAGTCGAGCGGTTTCTGGGTAGGATCTAGCTCACAGCAGCGCGCAGGAGCTCCAGAACCAGATGACGGGCGTCTCTCTCTCTTTCTCTCTAAAGTGCTAAACTACGTTACGTGAACAGATATTAACGAGTATGAGACCGCTGACAAACTCTCATTAGTTTATTATTGTCAAGTATTAATGTTATATTAACTGACCAATACTATTTTAATTGTCTGGTACATGATAGTAACCGTACAACATTGTGATGTTAGCGCACAAGTTTAAGCTAACATCGTTAACTCACCAAGACACCTGCTGCTCCCCTGCTGCTCCTCACATCACAGCTCAATTTCTCTCTTTTGGCCGATCGTTTCTTACTCTGATTTGTCTCTGCACTCTGAGACGTGCAGCAGACCCATAACTTTATGGTTCTTGTCCATCATAAGTAAGTATAATTATAGACATGTAAAGTTTTCTGTGTTAGAGCCGCATTAGAATCCATATTTTTCTCTGGATTAAGCTAACAGGACTCCCCTTGCTTACGTCATGTTGGTTTTGCAGAAAAAAAATTTTTTCTCAAAAAATGACTCTAAAAGCCTAAATAATTTATGTATGTGTAAAAATTTTTAAAAAAAGTTAAAGTTAAAAGTCCCACTAGTTGTCACACACACTGGTGTGTGTGAAATTTGTTCTCCGCATTTGACCCATCCCCTGGGGGAGCGGTGAGCTGCAGACACAGCCGCGCTCGGGAACCATTTGATGGTTTAAAATAAGTTTCTATTATGTTTCTCTAAACACTGGGTCATGGGAGTCTCTAAATTGCAATTTGCTCTTTAAATTAGGAACATTTCACCTGCTGCGGCCCAAACACACAATCCTTCTGCTCCGCGTAAACCTGAACTGGTCACCTGCTTGTACGTAATCAAATGTCTCTATGAAGCTTGCTGAAGGATATGGACTTTTGCCTCAGACAGACTCATGGCTGTTTAAATGTTCTGATGATTCAGCACTCCGCTGGCACGCTGGATCTGAACCGGGTGCCGGATTAACGAGTTATGCTTCAGCCAGAATTTTACAATCAGGGAACATTTCTCTAAATGAAATAACCAGAAGTCTACCAGACTCTGAAAGAAAGGTTTCCACTTTCCAGATCTGGAAGCGCTTGATGTTGCGCTCTTGTGCACAGGTCTGTCACAGACGTGCTCTGAGGTCTTCTTCAGCTCGCCGTTTGTGCGCACTGCCAGCAGCGAACTGTGGAGAATGTATACCATACCATTCCATTTTATTTATATAGCGCTTTTAACACGGCATTACAACCAACCAAAGCTCTTCACATAAAAAAAAATAACAATAAAAAAAATTAAATAGTCCTGTGCTACATAAAAATAATAAAAAAAACAATTAAAAAGCATTAAAAAAAACAAAACAGCGAACTAAAACCAATAAAACAGAGTAAAACCATAATATAAAATACACAAATTTAAAATTGAACAAGCAAGGTGGAAAATATAAAAATGCTCAGATGCCCTGATGGCAATCATTTCTTGATTTTGTTACCTCCACCATGGACTCCATTAGTAAAATATCTACGCACCTGCATGAATCAATAACAAACTTACTCCACCTCCCCCCGGCTCATACATTGCCCCGCGGGGAGGGGGGACGAAAAAATCTATGTATGTTCACCAAAAGTAATTGAGAACCCCTGGTGTAGCGAGATAGATTTACAATATAAATTCTGTAGTACATTGACAATTCAACTCAGTCTGGTGTTGTGTTGGCCTGGAACTATGAGTCTCAAGTCAGGAGTTTTGATCATTTTTATGGAACTTTGTGTGAAATAAATAAAGGTTTTAATAAAAAGCTATGTTTTTTTTAAAAATAATACCTCCACGGAGCGTTTAGAGGTGTGCAGAATGAATGTACAGTTTTTCTTTTAAAGACCCACTCCAATGAAAATCGTGTTTTTTCTGTTTTTAACATGTTCTTGAGCCATTTTTCTTATGTTACAGGACATATCTAAAGAATTTTAAGCTGAAAATTGCATTTCTGAGTATTTCTGCATTCAAATCGCTGTGAATCAGTAGCAGATGTGAAAAATGCAGCCTAAAACTGACTGGCTTTGTGATGTCACAAAGCCACTGGGCGGAGCACAAACTCCACTCCGCTCTGCCCCTGGAGTAGAGAAGAAGATGGAGGGGTCCTCCGCACCAACGGCTCCGCCCATAACCCAGAGACAAATTTTTAATGAGCTTCTGCCACTATGTAGAAACTAAGTGCTAGAAAACAGCACAGGTTTTGGGATTTTGGCTAAAAACGGCATAATCATAGTTTAAAGACCACTGAGAACTACTTAAAACAGCTAAAAAGATGATCGGAGTGCGTCTTTAAAAGCTATATTTAAAATAAATGATAATTAAAATTTTATTTGGACGAGCACGACACTGGCTTTATGTTTACATCTACCAGCTACTAGAGGGCACCGCTGTGGTAAAACGTCCGCTCGCCAAGGCGAGGCTGGGACTGTGTAAAATGGTGAACTCGACAAGTCAAGCAGCTGCTTCTGAGCCCAGAATTTGTTCTAACGGTAAATACTGTTGTAAAATCAACGTATTAATAGAAATGAGTCCTTACCCTGTAGGACGAACCAACACCCCGACGGCTGGAAATTTTTTTTCTGTTGTTGCAATACCAACACTAGATGTCGCCATAGTGTCTGTGTTCCATATTCAACCTTTAAAATCAATCTTTCAGGTTGTCAACATGTTGGAACAATCAGATTAATTCTATTAAACCTACATTTTAAAAAATCGTTTTCTGGGTCAGTTCTGATCTCACCAACTTAAAGCAATAATACAACTGTTATATGTGTGAATATAAAGTTACAGCGGTCAGTAATTCACATCATGTGTTTCTGTGTTTCCTACAGATGTTCTACAGATGGTGCTGATTAAAGAAGAACCTCCTGAAGAACAGAGTGCTAGTGTGGACCTGCAGGTCCAAGATCACCTCCACATAAAGGAAGAACCGGAGGAACTCTGGACCAGTCTAGATGAAGAGCAGCTCCAACTGAAGGATGAGGAGACTGATGCCGCCACGTTTCCCTTCGCCACAGTTTGTATAAAGAGTGAGGATGATGAAGAGAAACCTCTGTTCTCACAGCTTCATCAGCAGCAAATAGAAGACAGAGATGTTCCAACCAGCAGCTCAGCTGACCAGATGCCAGCAGAAACTGGTGGAGGAGCAGATACTAGCAGGAATCCAGATCTAAACCATCATCAACAAACCACTGATTCTGAGACTGAAATTAGTGGAGATGATGTGACTCTAGACACAGAGCTGTCAGACTCTGGGCCTGAAACTGGAGATGGAAACAATGACTGGAATGAGAGCAGATCTTCTGAATCAGATGTTAAGACTGTCAACAAATCCTTTAGCTGCCCTGAGTGTGGTAAACATTTTCTCCAGGAGTGGTCTCTCCAGGAACATGTGAGAGTGACAAGTCATTCAGCAAAATGGTCTTCAGACTGTTTAGTTAATAAGGAATGTGTTAGCCTCGAGCAACATGTAGACTCATGTAGCAAAGTCCAGACACAACTAAAATCATTTAGTTGCGATGACTGCGGAAAAATATTTAGTCATAAGACAAATTTAAAGAGTCACATGAGGATCCACACAGGACAGAAGCCTTTTGCTTGTGAGTTCTGTGGACTAAGATTTAGTCATAAGACAAATTTAAAGAGTCACATGAGGGTCCACACAGGACAGAAGCCTTTTGCTTGTGAGTTCTGTGGACTAAGATTTAGTCATAAAACAAGTTTAAACCGTCACATCAGAGTCCACACAGGACAGAAACCTTTTGAATGTGACTTCTGTGGACAAAGATTTAGCCAAAAGACAAGTTTAAATCGTCACATCAGAGTCCACACAGGACAGAAGCCTTTTGAATGTGATATCTGTGGACAAAGACTTAGTAATAAGACATATTTAAACAGTCACATGAGTGTCCACACAGGACAGAAGCCTTTTCCCTGTGAGCTTTGTGGACAAAGATTTAGTCAAAAGACATATTTAAACAGTCACATGAGTGTCCACACCGGACAAAAGCCTTTTGCCTGTGAACTTTGTGAACAGAAATTTAGTCATAAAACAAGTTTAAACAGACACATGATAATCCACACAGGACAGAAGCCTTTTGCTTGTGAGCTCTGTGGACAAAGTTTTAGCCAAAAGACAAGTTTAAACCGTCACATGGGAGTCCACACAGGACAGAAGCCTTTTGCTTGTGAGCTCTGTGAACAAAGATTTAGTCATAGGCCAAGTTTAAACCGACACATGAGAGTCCACAATGGAGACAGAGAACTTGTATAACTTGAAGAGTACCAAAAGGGATCCTCGCTGTTTTTACAGTCTCGTCCCCCCCCCCTAGATCAGGGCCACGTCTTTCTGGCCAGCAGGCCCACAAATTGTAAATATTTCACTAAATCTCCATTTACATCAAAAGGTGGTGCAGTATCGTTTCTGTCTTTCATCATTACACAATGGTGTCATGCAGCCTGAGATGCTGTCCTTAGGCCCTTTGCAGTGTTACAGCAGAGAGAGTTTGTCATGGCATGTACTTTCTGCTAATGAATAGTTTGTGTAGTGTAGAAATATTTGTCTTACCAGTAATTTCTACTTTGGGAGTTGCATAAATACAAATACACATCTCTTCATTTGTTTAGCCAGTGGTTCCAGGATTGGCCCCAATTAGGGTGACCCAGTGTTCCGCTTTGTGCAGGATACTGGCCAACAGCCTGAAGTCACCTGAGAGTGTGAGTCACCTGTCTCTGTGTGGAGGCGTTTACATGACAAGGAGGTGTTCCAGTGATATGTGAAGCATAAATAGTACGATTCTGACCAAGGGTGTTTGTCTACCAGTAGACAGGGTAAGTTAGGACTACCAGACTCACTTCCTTAGGCAAACTTAAGGAAATGAGTCCCAAACCCAGTGAAGCAGAAAGATACTGTCTGCTAAAGCCTGTTTCACACAGCAGGATAATCTTGCCAATTGTTGACCAACTCCTTTCTTCTCGACAATGTACACAATTACAAGCAACGGCTCTGTAGATAGTCCTAGATCATCCTACCTTATGTGGTGTGTTATTAGTGCTCTGGTCTGCTCTGAAGCAAAATCAAAATCTTTCAAACATGTTGCATTGACTTAGTCTGACGAGGTGACAGATGCACGCCACGTGCTCCTCCACTGTCATGTTTGTTTTGGTTGAGCCACTTTTTATTTTGCGAGATTTGGCGTTTGAGCGGGGAATGTCCGTTAGTGTTCATTAGTGTAGTGTGTAGTATTCGCCAAGTTGCTGCACACCACACCACACAAAGCAGGGACTGCTATATTCTGTATAAGTGTGTGTGTGTGATCTCATGTTTTGAAAATTGACTATGTTAAAAAAGGGCACACATTTCCTAGAAGGATCATCTGATTCAGATCAGGGTATGGGAGAAGCCATGTTCATAACATCGTTTCAGGACTAAAGGTATCATCTACATCCTACCTGAGGTTGAGTTAGTTTTTAATGTTTAGTTTTGATAACATGACCTAGTGCAAGACTGTCACTTTTCTAACTGAAGGTTGAAGTCTTCTTTAGATGTAGGGAAATATATCTACTAGACTAATAATTAGGATCACTTCATTAATAGTTTCACATTTATCACATTGAGATTTGTGTTTTATTTCAGCCAATGGAAAAGAACTCTGTGTTTTCCATCGATTCTAAAATGAGAATAGGTAATGCTTGGTGATAAACACGTGTTGTACCTTATTGGTTTTAACTTTATACTGTAGATCAGGTGCTGAAATTGTTCATCTAAATTATCTCACAAAACCTGTTTGATTTCCTCTTGAATGTATTCAATTTAATATTTTTGTTTATATTTTACTACATTTTTCCTTTTTCAAGTTGAGAACTCTAACAATTTATGTGTGAAGACTGATTTTATAGCTGTTTACCTTTAAATGTGTAATAGTGGTTTAGGGTCATTTACTGACTGTAGTCTTTTGAGATTCACCTAAACTAAGAAATCATTTCTAAAGTGGTGAGGAAAGTGGAAGAGATGGAAGTGTGTGTTTAGATTGTCTCTAACCCCTGAGAATAAATGACGGTGGTTCAGTGAGCTATTGGATAATTAACACTTGACAATAGGGGTAGGCGAACATTTACCGTTACCAAAATTTATGTCTATTACGACGTCATTTTGCTCATGTCAATATAATAGGTATTTGAGAAAAAACTGGAAAGATGTATGTAGGTTGCCATTGTTCATGTTCCTTTAAGATGCTGTTAAACCAACTGGATGGGATGGAGTCATGTGATAGTGAGGAAATGGAAGATGATTGGCAGCGACTAAATCCAAAATGTAGCCAAACGTTTGTTGAAGAATTTTTGTGGGAACAGGCTTCTCCTTGACTAAATCTACCATTGCCACCTCTCCCTCTAAGGACCGGAATATACTTACTGTTTAACGACATGTATACAAGTTTAAAATGGCTGCCACATGTAGCTTGCATTGATTTGTCCCCCAAAATTAACTCGCTGCAAGGCAACGCATCCGAACGCTGTAATATACAGGTAACCAGTAGGTGGAGTTGATAAAACGAGTGAGACACACTCATGGTGACTCCGTCTACGATACCCCTGCTGTATTATTTTGTGTCGTGATCTCAAAATGAACCAGTTAGTGATCTCTTTTATTTATGCCATGTTTGTTTTGGTTGTACCCACAAAACCAGCTCTCTATCCAGTCTGAGTACTCTAGTTTGCCCCCTAGTGGAACACTCCATTACTACATGCAGTGCAGCGCCGTGTAGCAAGTATATGAACAAAGACGCAGACTGCTGCCTGCGCCAACGCGAGGTTAAACAGCAAGTGTATTCCAGCCCTAACTGTCGATGTACGTGTAGTTATCCCATTTATCGTTATTGAGGTGAACTGCTCAATATATCATGATATTGACTTGAGGCCGTAGGGAGCCTAAGTCTCCGTTTCCGGTCAGCTCATGGGTTCCCGGAAGAATGAAAAAATGAATGCAAGTCAGTAGGGCTAAAACAGCTATTTTCTAATCCGCTTTGCTTTACGCCCTGAATCACACATATGTTGTACTTCAGTTTAAATGAAAAGTAATGATGTGTGTTTAACCACGCCTGTCACGTACTTTGAGATTTATCAGCTTTTTAAACTTTGTAATCACTACAAGTCAGACGTCGGCACGTCGCATATATGACGCCACCACAGAAGCTCCTCTCCCCAGCGTAGCTGCGACTTAAGACATGCCAAGATTTATGGTGGTTCTTTCCTCCTGAAAGAACGATTGGAAGCTCGTTAAACGCATAGCCATTTTCCCTCTGCTCTTCTCCGTGTCTAGTTCAATGACGTCAATTTGGTGATGCGGATTTGTAGTCCTGCACGTCTTTTCACACAAAACCTAAAATAACTTTTGCCCCCATCCAGGTGACAGAGTGTTTTCTTAGTATCAGAATGTGTCTTTAAAATTCACGGACATCATATGTGAAATCCATGGCTCATATCAAAGGGGATTAGAAAATAGCTTTTATATAGCCTAATTGACTTGCATTCATTTTTTCGTTGTTCCAGGGACCCATGATCCAGAAGTAGATGGGCGTGGCTTAGGCTACCTATTATCGCCCAGCCCTACTTGACGGTGTACATGATAGTCTTTGTATAAAGAATGTCTTGTTTCTTTATCTCTTTATGGTCGTTACGAGTACTTTATTGTGTAAATATTTGAGCATTAAATTTTCTTTGCGATATAACTTTTAGAGCTGTTTATGTAATCCATCATTCAGGTGCTATGTGTGTGTTACGTCATGCTTTTGGGTACAGCAGCTGTTTCAGGTTGTTGGAAACATCTTTGAATGTTTTTTTAGTTATTTCTATTTTAGTTTTCTATTATTCTTTTGCTTAGTTGTACAAGACGTCATCGTTTCACTTACAATAACGTAGACTTGTTCTTAGATCTTAGCAATGCTCTTTATGCTTCTTATTGCAATAACAATAAAAAACCTTGTTGTTTGAATCCAGGACTTCTTTCTCATGGTGTAATAGGTCTCTAATAAAATCCCACAAAACTAGACATGCTGTCTCCCACTACCTACTCAGTTCTGTGACTACCTCTGTTAATCCAGAGGTGTACTAGTGGAGGAGCAGGATGTGTTCTGTGTAAAACTTAAGAGGTGGAAACAAGTCTGATCCCACCTCTGGAGTTTTACACAGAACGCCAACTTAAGCACATCAGGAGGGTGTGAAGCACTTTTAGGAAACTGGGACAGTTAACAAAATCAAAAGTTGTGACTACAGAGCTGCAGAGATGTTTCACTGCTTTAATTACTTCACTTCTTGGTGAAACTCAAATAGTTTGAATCAAAGATAGTCTGGTCTGGGATGAAGTCTGATCAAAAAGAGCAGGAAACATCCACGTCACTGGATTTTCAAAGGAAGACTTTTACTGGATCACACTTCTGAATGACCTTCAGAGAAACATCTTTAAGCTTTTTAAAGAGGAAACGTTTCTGAAGCAAAGAGCTTTTCCACACAACATTCTGAACAAAGGGACTCAAATAAGTAGACGACATTGAAACCACCGTGTCTGTCAAAGTCTGCTGTTTTTTTCCGGATCTCTTACATGTGATTCCAGTGTGATGAAGTGATGCCTCTGCAGATGGTTGCAGTGCTGAAGAAAAGCTGCACAGGAAAGAGGGGTTCTGATGAAAGGGTTGCTAAGGTCAGAGCAAAGTGTTTCTCAGTTCTTACTAACTCCAGCTGCTTTGTCCAGTTTGCTCCTGGGAACCAGCAGAAGATGAGATGACAGTCCCAGGCTCTGCTCACTAAAAATAACCGTCTCTTTTGGCTCAAACGGCTCATTTTCCTGATGCTGGGATTATCTGCACAATCTGTATGATACTTATTTAACTACTGACGGTTGCACATACCAGCTAATGTAACACTATTTGCACTAATGTGTACATATCCATAATAACCTTTATAGTTTACATTTCTTTAGTTTATTTTCTGTTCATTTCTTTAGGGGTCGATGGTGGCAGAGGAGTTAAGTGCCCACCCTGTAAACGGAGGGTTGCAGGTTTGAGCCCTCTCTGTTGCAGTTGTGTCCTTGGGCAAGACACTTCACCCTCCTTGTCTGCTGGTGGTGGTTGGAGGGACCGGTGCTCGGCAGCCTTACTTCTGTCAGTTTGCCCCAGGGCAGCTGTGGCTACATTGTAGTTTATCATCAGCAGCTTGTGAATGTGTGTGTGATTGAGGCAAATGACTGTTATAAAGTGCCTTGGGGGGGTTGTAGAACCAAATACAGGCCATTTTCATTGGTTTTGCTTTTTTTAAAATCTTATTTATAACTAGTTTATATTTAAATTTCTACTTTTGGCATCCAGTGTGGGCAGCAAAGTGAGAGTTTCATTGTACAATAAAGCTTTGAATTGAATTGATGAGGGATTGTGCAGTTTTGCATTTCATTGACATCTTTAAAAAGCCACTGGAGCAAGGTATAAAACAAAACTTAGCAACTTATTTTAATGACATTTAGAAATAAACATAAGAGCTGAAACCTAATGACAGTTTAGTCATTCTCAATTAAATGTCCAAACAACCAGGCTAACAATGTTTCTCATTGTGATAAGTTGTTTGTATATGCTTCATTTTTTCAGAGTGAGACTTTAATAAATTTTTCACAGATATATAATGAAGTCAATATTATTACGTTAGGTCATCAAATAGGATCTTTTAGCTCTTTTAACCTTTAAAGGTGGCAGAAACTTGAGTTACACAAAACTGGTTGTGAAGCTTTAGCTCCATCTTGTGGAAAACGTGTGTATTACACGTAATAAATGTGTTCTTTATTCTTACAAAATGTTTGTGACTCTTTTATTTTAACCTCAATAAAAAATAGGAGCTGTATATAATGCCTTTATTTTTTTTTTCATTCATTTTTATACACACCACACTAAATCATAAATGAAATGCAACAAAAGAAATGAATCAAAAGTGAATAAAAAACTGAAAAACACTTGAAAGTGAACGAGCTCTTATTCTATAAAAAATCTAGAGATGTCTTTGTCAGGAGAAGTTTAATCTCTCTGTCGTTATTTATTCTGAAAGGAGAAGAACAGGACATCTGTCAACACATCATGTCTGCTTCTTACAAAAAGAAAATCAACCATCAGTATTTAGGAATATTCATATGGATTACAATGCCACACAAGACAAGAGCAGACTGGCTGCAGCTGAATCTCACCTTAATAACGATGATGATAACAGAAAATATGGTGGCAATGAAGAAACAGATGAGAAAGGTTAAAGCCACCGTCCAGGTCTGCTTTAGTGTGTCTTGGCTCACATCAGTGTCCCTGATGTCATCAAATAAATTACAGTGCTCCAGCGTGTCTGTAAAGGACGCAGAAACAGATTTTAAAGTACATTTGCTGCTGTGAGAGATGGACAAAAACATGTTTGGACTTTAAGAGTCTAAATTCTTTTTTCAGGAACAAACGGTCACGCCTACCAGGTTTGGCTATGTCGAGGGACAAGGTGGTGTTTTCATGAGTCACCCTGCAAGTTAGAACCACCCCGGGTAGGGAGTCGATGTGGGATAGGCGAAGGTTGCTTTGGATGCTGAATTTCCCATCTAGACCTAAGAGGGGCTCACTTGTGTTGTAGTTCTCCAGTTTTGTGGTTCCACTGCGAAACCAGGTGATGTTAATGGAAGCCGGGCTGAAGCCAGAGACCAGACACACGAGTTCACTAGAGCCCTGGAGCAGGACGGCTGTAGGTTTGGTGTGGGTCACTGAGGCTGGAGAAGAAAGTCATGAACTTAGAAGAAAGATGTGGAGCAAAAAATAAAATGTCTGCGTATTAAAAGTGATCGTTAGCTCACCAAACACATCATTTATGCTGGTTTCAACTGGAGTTTGAGAGGACTCATGTTTGACTACACAGGCATATGTGGACTTTTTCTCCTGCCTTCTGGTAACATTTAGTTTGCTTCTCATTGAATAAAAGTTTCTTCCTTGTTCTTCCCATGGAGGACTGTTAATGTAGCGAACAGATGGGAGCTTTTGGCCATTTTCCTCCCAGTGCACAATGATGTTTGCTGGGAAAAACCCAGAGACTAAGCAAGTAATCATGATGCTGTCAGACTGGGTCAGCTCAGCAACAGTTGGCTGGATGATCCTCACCACTGGTGGATGTACTTCTTTAAACAAATAAACATACAAAGCCCTGAATTAGTTTTGAGTTACAAACTCCAAAATCAGCGCTAGAGGAACTTTTAATATTACCTGTACTTTTACTGATAGAGGATTCATATCCCTTGCTGGAACAGAGATGTTTAACCTTACATGACACAACCTTCAATAAGTCCCAATCCTTTGATGACACATCAAGGAAGCTGTGTAAAGTCTCCGTCCCATTTTTGTGACCCTCAGGTCCGTTCGTACGGATGTTGCGCTGTGGAGATTTGGAACCAGCTACTCTCCAGGTGACGGAGAAATCACTGAGATCAAAGCCGACAAGCAGACATGTAACAGTCAACGGTCCCTTCCTCTGAAGCTGCTCTAATGGTGGTCCCTGAACATAGATGGCAACTCTCTGAGAGGATGCTGGAGTCACTGGGAAATGAACATGAGGTTAAAGATGAGACACTTGGTGTCTACAAGTGAGCTTTTCTACCACACATGTAATCTAACTAAATGTGTAACAATGACTTCATTTTCAGGTGGGCATGGATAAGGTTAAAGTTTGGTCAGAGCTTTACCTGAGCAGATACTGATGCTCTTGCTAATGCCTTTTTTCAGAGACTTGTCTGACACTTCACAAGTGAAGACCTTTCCTGTTTTCCACTCATTCTGAGGAACATTCAGTTGACTTGTTACAGCAACCCGTCCATTTTTATCCATGCTGATGTCAGTAGTTGATGGAGAGGGTTGCTTTGACTCAGTGGACCATTGAATCTGTGGGTTGAAGCCCCATCCAGAACACCAGAGTCTCTGCTGTCCTGATTCTTCACCAGGGAGCACAACAAGTTCTACCGAGGGGCCCACTAAATATTATGATAAAAAACACAAGACAAATTATCTGATCAGTGAAGTCAATATTCAGTCTAAACAGACTTGAGGTCAGTTCTCACCATAAACATTGCTGATGGCATTAGACGTAACGTTTGTGCGGGAGAAGCCTTGAGTCACTGAGCAGGTGAACGTCGAGTCAGTCCTGGATTCTTCAGGCACAGAGAAACCTTTAATGACTGAATGTTGGCCCGGGCCTTCAGGAAGAGCAACAAACAGCTTCTCAGAAATATCAGAGTCTTTGGACTGAAACACGACATAAAGGTCCTGTGAGAAGAGCTGTGTGATGTGACACTGAAGGACGAAATCGTCTCCCTGCAGGTCTGAGAGAGATCTCCTGAGCTCCACCTGTGGAGGTGTAACTGCAGGACCTGGATGGTAACAGCAGAATGTGAAAACCACATTATCACGTACAGATAGATTTTTTAATTTTGTTCATTAAAGTAATCCTTTAAACATTTTTCTAGAGTCCTACCCTTTTACCTGAAACTTGTACAGTCTTTTCACCAGAGAAGCAGCGATGTTCAGCTTCACATTTCAGGATCTTCAGGGTTTTCCAGTCACTTGATGCAACTGTCAGAGTGCTGATTGTAAAAGTTGCATTTGTCTCTTGCCCGACTTTGCTAATAGGTGGCATTGTCTTGTCCATCAGCCAGGTCAGCTTGGCATCGCCCACATTATGGATGAAACACGTTGCCTCCACAACAGAATCTGACATCACTGTCTTGAAGGAGGGAATCTCCACATGGATGGGTGGAGGGTTATTTCTGTGGACTGCAGAAGACAAAAGAGTTAGTCCACATGATTTGTTTCTATTTCTCTAAGATGTGATGCTTTCAGTAACTGTGCATGCTTACGTTGACAGATACTTATTGTTTCTACAGACTCAGTTTGGTTGCTTATTGTTTTTACAGCTTGGTTGCGAACAGCCTTGCAGGTAAAGTTGGATCCTTTTGTCCACTCTTCCATTCTGGGCTCAATCTCAGAGGTCAGACTGTAAGATGGCTCTTCTCCTTCTGCACTCTGCAGATTTCTTTCAGTTGGCCGAACGCCTGTTAGTTTCTGGTTGTTCATTTGCCACTCCACACTCAGTGTGTTGGGAAAGTAGCCACTCAGAGTGCAGATGAGTTTCACATGTGAGACTCCAAAATCACCGTTCCAGTCAGAGTACAGGGTGATGTTTGGAGAGACGACTCGGACAACTGTAACAAAAAAGAGAATGCACGTCTTTAAAATATTGATTTTAAGGTTAATTATGTACATTGTAGAAGGGAGCAAGATGCTTTAAATCATACATACCTGCAAATTTTGGTCACCAATTATAAATATTAGATGCTGTAACTTCTGATTGACACTAGATGGCAGAGTTGAACATTGTACAATTTTGGTGTTTTAGAGTCATGCAAAAATGGGGCCCTGAGAGTCTGTTGCACAGATGTTGAGCGTGGCAGAGCAGAGCGGTCAGGGCATGCAACGAGCGGAAGCTCTGTGTGACACCCGGCTCCAAAAAAGGCCCAGAAAGCAGAAGTGAGACCAGGCAGAGAGCAACAGAGCATCACAGGCAGCAGGTGTGAGGCGGGGTTATTGTTCCAGTTAGAGAAACAGAAACAGCATTTCAATATTTCAGGTCTGTTGACACAAACGGTCGCACACACGTCTTATCATGGCTTTGCTGAAAGTTTTAATTTACATGTCCAGTAATAATAGACAGAAAAAGTAAGCAACTGTGAAATGTCACGATTTCCATACCGAGGTGAACACGGGCTGCTGAGTCCAGCTGGTGATCAGAACATCACGCAGCATCAAACACAGAACAGTGTTAAATACAACCAGTCTGACATGTTACAGGTACAAATATACAGCTGTAAACTAATGCAAGAGGAGAAACTGGGAACATGTCAAAGGATTTTCATCAAATATTTATTTAACACAAACGCAAAAGGTTTTAGATTTAGAAGGATTGTGAGATGAAAGCTGAATCACATGGATGTTGAGCAAAACAGAGAAAACGCATGAAAATAGTTTTGAAATGATTTTTACAGAAAGTTCGTGCCACGCTCCTCTTCTTTCATTTTAACTGAAATGAGATGAAAAAAGGTCAAATTAATGAAAATGTATAATTCCCCCTGTAGTGCATCACTGTTCAACTGTGTTTGTGGTTTTATGATCAATGTTTGCTCAACAATCACGATTAAAAATGTTTTGCATGGAAGCCTTTAGCTTATAGAACAGACAGAATAAAAACATCTTAAAATATATAACTAGTTATCATTTATACCCGTTACAAACGCTCAATCATTGGAAAAATACTGATCTAATCATTACTATAGAACAGGATTTTTTAGTTATTATTACATTACTTTAGATTAGTTACTGCTAAATCCCTCTAAAAGTATCAATAATATCAGAAACTGGGTCACCTAAATGAGTTCTTATGAATTATTACAAGTAAAATAAAAAACAGATATAAAATAAGAAAGATTTGAATTCTCATAATTTAATATAATATAAATAATATAATATTTTCAGCAGTTGTAACATCAGGATGGCATCAGACATTTCCAAATCAAGAACAAATAGATATTTCTATAAATTTCACTACATTTCAGAGGAAATCACGTACATGTAATTATAAAAAGGTTCTACTCATAAGACTGATATTTTTGTCATCCTCTACACTTTTGGCCATGTTAGTATTTTTCAAAGCAAATCCTTTTAAACATCAACTGTTTTATCTGATGATGTTTTACAAAGAAACAGGATTTAGCGACATTTGAGCCGTGAGGAGAACAATAACAGCTCTAGATAACATTTCTCTGGTTTTTATTAAACTCATTTTAGATCAAAACTGCTCTTTTCAGTCTCTTCAATTAGAGTCTTAGAACACTTCATATTTATCCTGGGTCCCCATGTTTGGGTTATTATTATGGGTTTTATTTTATTATTGATTACAGATGCTTCTCTTCGAGATATTATGTTCATACACTCTAAATTACAGTAAAACTTTCTTGACATTAAATGTATTAAATAATTAAACCGACACTATTCTAGCATGTTGTTTAACTGGTTCCCATTATGGTAAACCAGTTGGTGAAGTGGTCCCCGACCCATTCTGCATCACAAACTGACTCAGTCTAAGACAACCAGTGGGGGGGTCGGCACATGCATTCAAAAAAACAAATCAAGAGATTAAAATGAATTTATTAATTATTACCAATGTCATTTTTATGCACTCTATTTCTATTACTGTGTTAGAAATACTGTCATATAAATAATTAAATGAGTTTTTAATCAACTGACCTGCAGACGTGTGTGTTCACAAAGAAATGGATCTAAAATGTCTTTTAATCAGGTTTCAACTGTCTTTGTCTCTAAGTGGCCCAATGGTAGGGGACCCTGTGGACATTAAGTCCCCATCACATTAAAGCTCTGAACTAAAATGAATAATAACAACAATAGTTAACTAAAATACAAGTAATTAAGTAAAAAATGTCATTAAAATATGGGATTGTTAAAGTCAATATTACCTCACATTGTTGTGACTTCTTTAGTAATACTTTAATGTCACAAAGTAACACTTTAACTTATTTTCTACCATCGTCTTAAAAAATACAAATTTATGATCCGTTTTCTTAATTCTTGGTGGGAACATTAAAGGGTTAAGTAAACTATTCAGAAATATGTGCCACAAGCTTTTAACCACAAGAGTACCTTCAATGTGACACTTCCAATAGTGAAGAGCAGAGAGATGAGGAAGAGGAGGATGAAGGTGAGCGCTGTGTTCTCCATGCTATCCTGCTCTGTCTCCATGTCCGCCGTGCTGTTCCAGTGGTAGAAAAGTTCACCAGGGATCTGAGGTTTTGCTACACAGTATTAAACCAGTTAATTCTTCTGATGTTTGTCACCAAACCTCAGATAAAAACTCTTCTTGTTCATGTTAAACTGTCCCTAAACCAGTTTAATATGTAAAGTCACACAAAGGTCAGAGTGGGGGTGTGGCTAGTTTCCCATTTTGGTTGGAGTTCTGTAACGATATTGACTTGCCTTAGAGAGACTCTGGCTTCAGTGAGGCTTATGAGACTTGACTTTTGAACAAATATACAGGTGAAACTCGACAAATTACAATGTGGTGCAAAAGTTCATTTATTTCAGTAATTCAGTTTGAAAGATGAAGCTCATGCATGAGATAGACTCATTCCATGCAAAGCCAGATATTCATTTGTTCTAATTGTGATGATTATGGCGTACAGTTGATGAAGACCTCAAATTCAAAATCTAAGGTTCAATATTCTAGACTCAAAGCGTCACACTCTAATCAGCTAATGATTCCAGAACACCTGCAAAGAGTTCCTGAGCCTTTAGATGGTCTCTCAGTCTAAGTTGAGTTACTGAAATAAATGGACTTTTGCACCATAGTCTCATATTTCGAGTTGCACTTGTATTTTGTTTGATGAAAAGACCACAAAATAAAATTAAACTAAAGATTTGTCTGTCTTGTTTCGAGGGCAAGACCCAGTAGAGGAAACACAGCAACACAGAGACAAGTAACATCAATGTTTTAGTCTAGCTGCAAGTTTGTTATAAATACATTTTTACATTATTGTGGTTTTTGAGTGACTAAATAATGACACAGATATCTAAATACTAATTTGTACCCAAAGACTAACTTGAGATGAACATTCAGATACAAAACAGGCAAAGTAAAGACAAGAACAAGCGACAAACACTGACACAGTTGCTAATTGTTTTTTTTTTATTTAGATTTTTAATATGCATTAAAACACACAAACACAATGTGATCACAAACAACAAAGAACAGAAGACACAGAGACACATCTACTGGGCCTTGCACACGTTGGGGATGTTCATGTTCAAGTTGACCAGGTTGGTATTTTCATTGGTTCTGTATCCAATGGACCTAACGATGGATCCCACTGAGCCAATAAGAGTTTCATGGTAAACAGCACAGCTGTAGACCACGTCAGTCTGGTTCCAGTCCTCTAGGGGGACGCTCAGCTGGCTGTAAACAGAGTAGCTTCCATTGCTGGACACTGGCTCTGTGGTCGTGAATTGGTACTTTGAGTCTACTGGCTTATCATCAACAAGCCAAGACACATAAACCTCTTTAGGAGAGAAGTCTTTCACATAGCAAGTCAGGGTCACCATGTTTTTCCTAGTTTGCTCTACTGGAGGCAACAAAAAGACAGCTGGATTCTGAAGAGATGTTCCTGCAAGCATGAGAGAACAATTAGAGCCCGGGACGCAAATACCGACACTGTTCTGAGAGGAGAACTCTCTGAAAGCTTTCGGTGTCGTAACCAGAGGAAATGGAGTTTACCCCTTGTTCTTTTATAAAGCTTCTTCAATGGTTCCACAAGGTTTTCACCATGAACAACACAGATTCGCTCCAGTCCCTCGCTCCATTCATTATAGGTAATGTCAAGCACAGTTTCATACGTGTGTGCTGCTTTCCCGTTTTTCAAAGCAGACACCAGTTCTGTTCCTTTGGTGTCCTCCCAGTTGACCTCATAGTTACCCTCACGGGCCGTGACTTTACATATTAATTTCCCTGCTTGGTTTACAAGCATGTCCTGGTTTGTGGGTGCTATGATTTCTATGTTCACTTCTGCTTTGTTACACTCAACACCCCCTTCTGAGAAAAGAACCAGTAACAAAGGATTACATAATAGATACAGAAAAGGTCAAATAAATAAAAATAAAGTATGGACAGAATACTCACCACTGTCTCTGTAGGACAAACTGTCATTCCTGTAAACATCAGTGTTGTTTTCCCCTTTCGCCTTAAACACACATGTAAGTGTTGCGTCCTGCAAGCCCTCTGCCTTCAGTGTGAGCAAACTCGCTGCACTGTACAGGATGGTTCCAGTCGTGTCATTTCCCACTGCAGATGAAGTAATGACCTTGTCTTGCCAGCTGGTGAGTTCCACCTCATCTTTCAGCCATCTGAACTCATATTTATGAGGTGAAAAGTCTTTGGCAAAGCAGGAGAAGTAAGCCTCTGTTTTCTCCTCGTTAGTGGAGGAACACAGTTTAACAGTTGGCTCCAGATAAACCACGTCTGAAAAACAAACACACACACAAATATATGTTTGCGGAAGCAAGGAATCAAACATATATATGCAGAAGCCCTGGTGAACAAGGATCTATCAGGTTCATTACTGCTTCATACAAAATACTTGATGTCATGTAACTTTCACCCAGCGATGATGCTCCTCAAGTGAACATGTATTCATGTTGAAGTTCTAAATAAGAAATAAACCTTTTTGTTACAGAGCTGTGAGGCTCACTTCTGCATATACATTTACTGGCAAGCAAACGCAGATGAAAGTGGATGTTATTTATAGAATGAAACAACAGACGGGGGTCAGGGACGAGGAAGGTTTTAAGACAGAAAGAAGCAGAACAAACCACTGTAGTCTACTAGAGCAGCAGACAAACAGTACATTAGTAAAAATGAAAATATAGTCAGTCAGATGTGGAAGAAAAGCAAGCAAAAAAAAGAGAAAACTGAAAATAAACCAATAAATATTACAAAATGGTTCCACTTATTTTTAAAAAATTGGACCAAATATTGTGTTTCTTGATTTAATTACAAATAAGCAGCTGGAAAATAACTGTTGCATATATATATATATATATATATATATATATATATATATATGTATATTTAACTGCTTACTAAAATCAGGAGGAGACAGACACTTGGTTAGACTCAGAAATTGGGACAGCCTTAATTTTCTCCTTTTCTTGTGTTCAGTTTTTTTAACAGAAGCAAAAAAGCTAAATACTTTTTTTTTTTACCCCATTTAAGCATTCTTTAAAAATGTTGAATAAATATTCTTAGTAGGAGACATTTCACAAAAGGAACCTGTTGATATCTGATTTTTTTGCTATACAAAAAAACTTACCAATGCAGTTAAAGGCTGCCGATCAGAGGTAGACTAGCAGTAGTTTAAATAGTACTAAGTTATTAATTACATTATTTATGTTACTGCAAATATCCAGTTACAAGTACATTTCTAAAGTATTTTTCTAGAATATAAGACACATATAAACCAATTACAGCTTAAAGTAAGTAATAAAAAACAATACTTTATAACTTAGCATAGGTCTTACTTGGCTTTTCAACTTGACCAGTCTGTTCCCCTGCAGGGTGATTTGCAACACATTGGAACTTCTTTTTGGCGTCCCAGTCCTGTCTCCTGACTCGAACTTGACTGATTCCCATGTATTCACTGCCTTTTTGTATTGAAGGGTATGTGATGACATCCGTCAGAGCAGTGTTGTCTTGTTTCCAGGTGAAAGTCAGTGATGAGGGGCTAAAACCGGTGGCGAGGCAGCCGAGAGTGACCATGTCACTGCCCCCAGAGCCACATGGCACCAGAGGAAACACAGTCGGAGCCTTTGAAGTCGCTGGAAAAGGAGAAACAAACATTTAATTACAACTCTGAGACAAAAATCTAACGTTAAATAAAACATGATCTAGAATAAATAAAAGAAGTTAGTGACCTGATCTGAGATACAACAAAAATAAGCAAATGTCACAAATGAAAACAAAGTTCTGTAAAAAACAAAGCAGGTTTTAAACATTTGTCTAATTTTATCTCTTATAATGAAATTCTTACCTGATGAAACAGTTACTGTTGTACCTTTACCCCAGTAGTCAAAAGCAGCGTTGACACAGTAATGAATCTACTTGTGTCACAGTATAAAAAAGACTAATGCACTTAAAATAAACCCAAAACTTTAACATTTAGTTATTATCAATAATTTATAGGTCCAGTCAAACTACCCAAAACATGCTAAACCTCAATTTCAATTTCACCAATTGAATAAAATTGATTTATTTCATTTAAAAAGTGTCTACAAACATTTTATCAGCCACGGAATTTAAAATAAAACTAAGAAATTTTAAGAGTTTTTCACCACAAATTCCTAGTCTTTTAAATCCCTGTGACAGTGTTACGGTAAAATGTTTTTGGGATTAAAAAAAGTTAATTAAAGCTCATGAAAATTATTAATAAAAATCAGTAACACTTTACAATAAGGGTCCCTTTATTAACGTTACTTAGTGCATTATTAAGCATTAATAAACTATTAAATAAAGTATTAACTGCTTGATATAAATGTTAATATTAAGTAATGCATTGCTAAGCAGACACCCCCCGACCCTTTGTCCTAACCTTAAGGACACTTAATAGTTAACAATAACGGCAACGTTAATAAAGGATTCCTTTGTTTATTAATGCTTAATAATGCACTAATTAACGTTAATAAAGGGACCCTTATTGTAAAATGTTTAAAAATCATTCATTAAGTTTTAAATTGTATTTAGAAAATATTCTGAGGTAAGAATTTAAACCTTTTCAGAATCTTTTTAATCAAACTTTTTCCAGTCAAATTTTTGAGCAGCTAAATTGTTATAATATTAGCTTAAAAACTGTCAAACGTCTTACTTAATATTTAATGTATTTAGTTTTCTCTCATTTAAAACAAACTTTTCATACCTGAGGTGACGGTGACCATCGTCCCTTTTCCCCAGTAGTCAAAAGCTTCGTAGTAACACAGTAGGGAATCTACTTATCTCATAGTATAAAAACTACTAATCCACTAACGCTTAAATTAAATGATTTAAACCGTAAATTTTCTCAAGTAAATTTAAACCACTTTTAACATTTTCACAGTAAAATACAATTTTAACAACTGTGTTTTAAGCTATATACTTATTTTACAGAAAACCATAACATTTTATTTTTACATTACTATACATTATACATATTTAGTTTTAGAAATAAGTTATTTAAATAAAAACACATATAAGCCTCTTCAGTGTTTTATTAACACAGAATTCTTACCTGATGTCACCGTTACCATCGTGCCTTTCCCCCAGTAGTCAAAAGCCCAGTTATCACAGTAATTAGAGCTCATTCACTCTTATAACAAAAACTCATTACAGTAAAATCTTGTTATTTTTGTTTCATTTTGCTTTTATGTGTCTTAAATAATGTTTATCCAAGGTTTATGTTTGAAACTACTTTAACGAGCACAATACTTTTAATTTTGACACATTTCAGTAAACACTAAAATGTGACTCAGTAAAAATAAATTAAATTAAAGTTGTTCTTTGCGAATGAGGAATAAATTCCTACCTGAAGTGACGGTGACCATCGTCCCTTTTCCCCAGTAGTCAAAAGCATCGTAGCACAGTAGTGAATCTACTTAACCCTTACAACAAGAAGACTACGTGACTAACAGGGAATCTGAATTTTCTTCACGTAGACTTAATTTCATCATTTTTTAATTCTATTTTAAACCATTTTTACTTTTATCAATAATTTTATCACATTTGACAAAATGTTTTATCGTTAATACCTTGAATTTCAAGTTTACTCTCAGAATTTAAACGTGTTATTTAACAATCTAATTATTGCAGAATAAACTAAAGTTTAAATCTGTCTTTAGAATTGAGTTTAAACTAAATGTAACAACTTAAGGTGTCATTTTTGCTGCTCTACAAGCTATTAGCTGTAGTTTTGTCCTCCTATCTCAAATTGGAAAAAACAAAACATTTTTATTGATGTTACAACAAATTTGATGAACTAATTAGAAGCGGTAAGTTTTCATACCTGAAGTGACGGTGACCATTGTTCCTTTTCCCCAGTAGTCAAAAGCGTAGTCACAGTAAAACAAACCACCAACGAGCCAATACTAAAACCTACTCACTGGTTAACATGGTTACATGACTGGACGTCTCGTGAAAATCTAATTTCTCAAATTTATAATAATCATAGAAATAAAACTACAAAAGATTTAACTAAATAAGTGCTCTAGTTGAGCTTAAACTGGGTCTACTGGTTGGGTTTCCTATAAAGTACGGCAGAAACAAATGAACTGGTGTTACACAAAAAAAGGAAAATAAACATTTTAAACTGCAAATAAACAATACAGACAAAGAAATATGAAGATCTTACCTGATGTTACAGTAACTGTGGTTCCTTTCCCCCAGTAGTCAAAAGCACCGTCACAGTGTAATAACTCAACATGTCCAACATACAAAAACCAGCCGCTCAACGACCTGCTGACGCCCCTGATGTCTACGTTAGTTTTCTACTTAACATCATAACACACAGCTTTCTGATGTGACTACTGAATAAAGAATATTTACCTGTTGTGACCGTGACTGTTGTTCCTTTCCCCAGGACCCCAAAGCACGGTCACAGTGAAATATGTATGTACATTCAACACAAATAAACAGACATCTACTCTGAGGTCAAAACACCCAAAATTCAAAAGTGTAATTTATATTAAAATAAAGAATAAAGTTAATGAATGTAGTTTTTACCTGATGTGACAGTCACCATTGTTCCTTTTCCCCAGTAGTCAAAGTAGTTGTCACAGTGAGAGACCGGAGTGAGTTTCTATTACAAATACTTCCTTTGTTTGAATCAAGAAAAATGTTAAAGCCACCTGGCACTCAGTACTATTTATTAGCATCTCTCAGGAGGTTTTTTATTTTTTGTCTACGTTGTACAAAATCATGTCAGTTTGCCATCAGTTACAGCACACTTCCTCTTTAATGGACTCTCATTTCAGCTCCAGTCCCAAAAGTCTGCTATTCCCACGGCTGCATGCAGTGGATGCAGCTTATATAACTTATTAAGAACACAACGTTGTTACTAAGTCTTATTTTTACAATCTGACATTAAATATAAAATGATCTGTTTTGCTTCAGCTCATTGTTATGATGAACATGTTTTTAATAAATCAATATTTTCAAGGCCTTTTATGGATATTTATTCTGAAACCAACAGTTTATTTAAAAAGATATGTCACATGTTTAATCTATGATTTAGTCATTTTAATCAACAAGAGCCTGAAGTTGTTTGAGCATGTGGGAGCTAACCTTTGTTTAACTGATCCTGGTGATGTTAACCTGTCTGATAAATCTCATTAGCATTTATGTTCATTTATCCTGAAATGTAAGAACCATATTTTTGGACTCGTGTATCACTTGTCACAAATAAAAAGACTTGACTTGGACTCCCCCATACACAGCTAAGACTTGACTCACACTCACCCCCTAAATCAGAGATCTCCAACTCCCATCCTCAAGAGCTACTGGTGTTACAGTTCCTGCTCCAGCACACCTGTCTCTGATGATGTAATCACCTCTATGTTGATGCCTATTATTTAGGCATTAAAATCAGGTCTGCTGAAGCCAGAAAAGAGCTGAGATGTGTATGATGGTAGCTCTACTGGAGGTGGTGACCCCTGCTCTACACACTTGTTACTCTGACTCAAGGTTTGGAACTTTAGTCTTATGAATGTTCTTTAGCTTGTCTGATCAAAAGTGAAAATAAGCCGGTTATTAGGCCACATATAAAGCTGATCTGATGTGTGCAATTTAAACAACCAATGTAGGACCAAAGTGCTTCATCAAAAAAGTCTTCTTCAAACTGCCAGACAAACATTTTAGGAAAATATCAAATTGTGATTTGCAATTTCAAATCAATTCATGATTTTCTTCAAATCAAGCTTCAGCACAGAATTCACAACAGCAACATTTACAAACGTGACAGAAAATGACATCATACCATTCAAGTATTTAAAAAGTTATTACTCTAATGATCCAAGGATGAAAAGCTAAAGGTAAAATTGCTTTCAAATGTATTTATTGACAAGAAACATGTATGTAGAGTTTTACACAACATTGTTTTTACCCAGGCCTGGACCTTATTCTCTTACAAAAACGCTGCTATAAAGCCTCATTTATACCGAGTGCAGAACAGACGTGGATCAGAATCTGTGTGGCTTCTGCAAATTGGCAGCACCCACTGGTGTGTAGCTTCATGAGGGGAGCGCGCAGGCTTCTTCCAGTGTCTCGACCTCTGGTGCCCTCTTGGGATCTGTCCTTGGTGCTGAAGGCCCTCTCTGGGCCCCATTTGAACCTATGGACCGTCTGGACCTTAAGTGTCTTAAGGTGGTGCTGCTTCTGGCTTTGGTTTCAGCAAAGCGGGTCAGTGGCTTACAAGCTCTCTCTGTTCGCCCGTCCTGCACTCAGTTTGCACCAAGTGACATGAGGGTGTCTCTGAAGCCCAACCCTGCCTTTGTACCTAAGGTAGTGGGCCCATTTTCTCCTATTCTCCTCACAGCTTTCTGCCCAACGCCTTTTTCCTCACCTGAGGAAGAGCGGTTGCATAAGCTGTGTCCGGTTCATGCCCTCAAGGAGTATGTTAATCGGACTCAGAGCTTCCGCAGGAGCAACCAGCTCTTTGTGTCTTGGGGAGGACCTTGTAAGGGAAAACCCATCACAAAACAGCGGCTTTCCCACTGGATTGTGGAGGCTATTTCTCTGGCTTACTCCTGCCAGGGCATTCAGTCGCCTGAGGGGCTCAGGGCCCATTCTACTAGGGGCCTGTCTGCATCTTGGGCCCTTTTTCGAGGGCTATCTGTCCATGAGATTTGTGCTGCAGCAAGTTGGACTTCTCCTCTTGCGTTTGCACGTTTCTATAAGCTCGACGTCTCGGCTCCTGCTATGACCCACACAATTCTGGGTGTAGGGTCCTCAGCAGACCAGGACGTAACCCTATGAGGTTAGTGGTCGCTAGATAAGCTGTCTGGCAATACGGGAGTCTCCATATCCCATAGTGAGACATCGAAACGAATGTTAAGAAAGAGAACTTTAGGTTACTGTCGTAACCCCGGTTCTCTGAGTAACATGAGTGAGATGTCTCACCAGACAGCCCTTCTTGCTGGGTGAAGCGAGAAGAGGTGTTTATCTTGAATGACGCGTGCGTTGGGATGCTTACTACTTATAGTAGCATGTGACATGAGCGTCACGATCACTGGCCAATCAGGATTGGCGTATTGAGATAAGTGCTTCTGAGGAATCTGCGGAGGGGCGTATCCCATAGTGAGACATCTCACTCATGTTACTCAGAGAACCGGGGTTACGACAGTAACCTAAAGTTCTCAGTCACCCAGGTCATGGTAATCCAAAGGGGGTTTGAATGAAGGCAGCTGGACTTCTTTAGTTTCTTGAAGATGTTTTGCTTCTCATCTGAGGAGCTTTGTCAATTCTGACTGGAATATGGGTGGGTCAAGCTTATAAAGTGTAGCTGTCTATTGTTGCTTAACAAGTAGAAACTGCCTATGAATACCCCTCCTCCCTACCTCCTGAGGAGTCGTTAGCCTCTAGATGTACTTTGTCATCTTCAAAGGTGTGTCCCTTGTCCTTCAGGTGTAGGTGGACTGCAGAGTCTTGACCTGAAGAGGAGGCTCTCCTGTGTTGTGCCATGCGCTTGTGTAGTTGTTTACTTCCCCCTATGTAAAGGTCTGGACAGTCCTCACTGCATTGGACTGCATAAAAGATGACACTAAACTTCTGTTTGGGTGTCTTGTCTTTTGGATGGGCCAATTTCTGTCTGAGGGTGTTGTTGGATTTAAAGTTTACCAGGATGATGTGTTTGGAGAAAATTCTTATCAGTTTCTCTGAGACTCCTGCCACCATCGCCGGCGCGCCCTAAACGTGCATCACGCACAGTGCGTAGGGCACCGACTGGCCAGGGGGGCACCAAGCAATCAGGTTTATGGAGGAAAAAATATATATTAATTATAATATCAGCTACTGGACATGATGCACACAAACAACACAGAGAGGACAATTTAACTGGCGTTATTTCACACACAGAATCCCATCTGTCTCATTCAAGTTGATGTGCCTCTCTCGTGGCCACTCTGGCTGTGAGTCTGGGGGAGCGATGCGCTTCACCCGCTGCTGATGGGATGGGCAGGCTCGGTTCTCTGTCCCAGAGCCGTGTCCTGACCTACGCAGCGCCAAAACAACATGCTTATATTTAGAAATATGCAGCCGCGTCGCCATCCGATTTGGGCGTTTTAATTCACTGCTTCACCGGTGTGTTTTGTTGTTTATGTGCAGGGACGAGCTAAACCCCTTCTCCAAATAACCAGGTTACAGGAATGGAAGCCTAAAGAGGCCAAAATTCCTCAAAAGTATTTCTGCCTAATGGCTGAAATGAATTAAAACTAAGATTCCAGCCATGTTTGTTTTCATAACTTTTATCAACTTAATGCTGATGACCTACATGAACATAATGTGTAGTGGATGCAATGATGTCATGAAATTAGCTTAACATGATAGATTTTTTTTTCTTGGCAAAAACTACAGTAATTATAGGTTATGTTGTGAATGACATGATATTGCCCCCCCCCTAGATGGAATTTAAATTATTTTACATGAATTATAAATAAAGGTTCGTGTGGGACATTTGTGACATGTAGCTGTAACTCCTAACTGCAGACGGACGGACGGACGGACGGACGGACGGACGGACGGACGGACGGACAGATAGATAGATAGATAGATAGATAGATAGATAGATAGATAGATAGATAGATAGATAGATAGATAGATAGATAGATAAAACAGCAATAATCTAAAGTGTAAAACTTAATGTGAAGAAGTTCTGGAGAGTTAGATGATTTTCTGGTTTTAACAAGTTCTTCCTAAAAAAAATCTTCCTCAAGAAAACTTGTTTTGAATGAGGGTCAGTTCCCTTTGTAAAGTCAGGAGAATGAGTAGAAAATAATAAATAAAATGTAGTGACAAAAAGTCTCATTCAGTACTAAAGGATGAGTCTTAGATACACTTTCTTAATATTAAGCCGAAGCTAAGATTTGAATACCATATACTGATTTTAATTTTCAGTTCCTCTCCAATCATTTCATAGATCTTTTTTTAATAATAGTGGTGGTATTATTATTTTAACTTATTTTATTTCTTTAATTGTGAGGTGCTGTTGCTGAGGCAAAATTAGTTTAATGTTTTATTAAATTTCAATAATTTTAGTTCAATTTAAAATTAAATAAAGAAGCAATTTTGGAAATAACGAGAGACGCACTGACACAGACTGTTGTATAGTTCTTTTTTTTTTGGGGGGGGGGGGCACCACAGAGCGTTTGTGCTTAGGGCACCCCAATGGCCAGCACCGGCCCTGCCTGCCACATATGGGATGATGGGTTCTTTTCTTTGCTATTTGCTGCTGTGGATTCTTTCCAGACTTCTTTGATGATTTCACAAAGGCCTGGTTAGGGTATCTGCAGTTTTGGAGATCTTTCTTGATGTGCTTCTCTTCATTTTGCTTTCCTTCAGTCTTTGTGGGAATATTCTCAGCCCGATGGTGTAAAGTCCTGATAACTGACATTTTGTGCTCCAGTGGATGTGCACCCCACAGTCCAATAAGGACAGTTTGTTGTGTGCATCCTCCCTGGTGAACTTGATGTTCTTGTCCACAGCATTAATGTGCCTGGTGAAGCCTTCTACTTCCTGCATGAGAATTTTGACCCATGTCTCATCCACACACCTGAACCAGTGACTTGGTGTTGGTCCATTGTAGGAGCTCAGCAACAACCTGGTACCCAACACTCTATTAAAGGAATAAAGGCAGATGTGCATACTTCATAGGGCCCCTTTGTGCCAAAGATCTGTGATTTACTTTGAAATTGCATCATCAAATATGGCACTATGTTTTAGAGTTTCAGGTAAAGAAAAAGGCAGAGCTGCCAACTGATGACCACCTAGCAGTGAGTTGGTGGACACCAGTGGTAATGGAAGTCATCAAGATCAAATTCTTTGTGACTTGGCTGTTCCAGAGTCCCCCAGAAGCAGCACAGGGGGGTCTCGGCACTAACATTGCAATCCTTTTCTGTGGCTGTTTCCAAATTTCAGTCTTCCTCCAACTCTCGTCACATTCTGTCTTGTCTCCCCTGTTTTGGTTCTTCGCTCCTGTTAATTAGTCCCACCTGCCTCTCGTTTACCTAATCACTCATGCTCCCTGATCCTTGTGTATTTAAGCCCTGGCTGTTTTCTGTTCTTGGTCGAGTCATTGTGTGGTTATGTTATGTCGTGTTCCTGTTCAGTTCTTCATTAAAAACCTCTCAACCACCTTACCTGCCTTCTCACCTGCATTTGGGTCCGCATCCTCACCTCAGCCTGCACGCCATGACATCTCTCACCCACGGTGTCCCACAAGGTTCTGTGCTGGGGCCTCTACTTAAAGAAATCTCCTACCATCTTAATACAGCTGATTTTCAACTTTACATCTTCTTTAAGCTCCAAGAGATGTTTAAGCTGCAACTGTTAGACTCTATTAAAAACTGGGATGGCTGGGAACTTTCTACAGCTGAATGCTGAAAAAAATGAAGTCCTCACCTTATGTGATAAGCTCATTCCTAAAGTCAGAGATTTGCTTTGTCAGCTTGCTTCTCATACCAAACTCTGTCAGGAATCTTGGTATGACTCAACCTTTACTCTTTACTCTCATGCCAGTTCTCTTGTTCACTTTTCTCAGGAACAGTGCTAAGCTGAGTCCCATTCTGTCGCATTCTGAACTTAAAATCGTTATCTACATCTTCGTCTCTTCATGCTTGGGCTGTTTTAACTTGCTTTGCAATAGGGGTGAAAGACGGCCGATACAGCCCAGTACTGCGTACCACTCAAAGATTCAGTGGCGATACATAGTACAAGGAAAATGGAAGAGCAGGAGCGGTTGCCTGCTTTAAAGCCCTCATTCAGAACCAGTCACAGATCTACTCCGTCATGGTTCAAGCAGGGGGGGAGCGCCTCACAGAAGTCTTTTTTTAAAGCCTGCATGTGTTGTCAACACAGTTTGAGCTTTCAGCTTTCAGTCAACTGGATGTGGAAGCACCTGTTATGGTGAAGACTGTTTCCTGTGTGTTATATAAAAATAACAGTGAGGAGGTTGAAAATCACAAGTCTAATCTATCATCATCATCACCACTAACCCAAGCAACAATTAATGAATATTTAGAATTTTTCCACAGAAAATACAAAAAAAATTCTTGAAGTTCAAATGATTATTTTCTTCTGAACTTGATCAGACCATTTAGCAATGTCAATTTTTTCATATTGTTATTGCAAAAGCACATTTACTTTCAGGATTTTCTGTTTTATTTCTATATGTGGCGTCACTGATAAGAGCAAGCACAAAGAACAATTTTAGAACAAAGGTGATTGCTTTACTTACTGAAAACATTTCCTCAATATGTCCAATATGGCTGAACTAAAATTGAAAAAAACAAACAAACCTGTAATTCAAATAATAATTTTGAAATGTATTCAGAGGGCCTATACACAAAACACACAAAATATTTTTAAAATCTGGATTTGAAGATTGGTCTAAGATGTTGTTTTATTGATTTCAGCCTCTCAGTTAGTAGACCCTTATTATTCTGATGACAGTGTGAGATTTCCTTGACTTAACTAAGGCCTTTGATATGGTTGATCATTATTTACTTCTAGATAAACTGTATGCCATTGGTCTTTCAAGGTTGTCATTATTATGATTTAATTTGTTTCTTCATCATCGATCGCAATATGTTTGGTTTAATATGCATGAATCTAACATGCGGGGGGTCGTCAGAGGGGTTCCTCAGGGTTCCCCTCTGGGGCCTTTGCTATTTTCTATTTTTATTTATGATTTGCCTTTAAGCTGCACCTCCTGTTCTGTTCATATGTATGTCGATGATGCAGTATTATATTCCACTAAGCCAAATAATTTTGAATTGAAGAGATCCTGCAATCAAATTTGAATAATGTACAGCATTGGTTAACTCAAAATAAACTCATTCTTAATAAATGTAAAACATATTCAATGCTGTTTAGAAGATATCCTTCTACATTTGGGGCAAGTGGGGATCTGCAACTGCATTTTATGGACCGCTCTGAAGTACATTCCGCTGAGAAATTAAAATACTTAGGAGTTTGGATTGAGCCGGAATTATCATTCAAAATCATGTCCAGGCAGTTTCACATAAGATTTCTAGTTGCTTACGAACATTATACCATTCTACTGTTTTGACCTTGCAGTACGGAAACGTATTGCAACTCAGCTTCTGCTTCCTATTTTTGATTATGCAGATATAATCTATCATAACTTTTCATTGACATGTCTTCATTCACTGGATGTTATCTACAACAGTGTTTGTCGTTTTGTTTTACGCTGTCCATTTAGAACCCATCGCTGTCACATGTACAAACGCCTTTCATGGTACTCACTGAAAGCTAGACGTCAATTTCATTGGCTGCTTTTTATTTTTAAATGTATTCACTTTGATTTTCCATCTTATTTGAAAGTTTTGTTAGTTCCTGTCATCCCCGAGCATCAAACTAGATCCAATGATCAGCTGTCACTTGTTATTCCTCGTTTTAGAAAAGAAGTGGGGAGACATGCCTTTTGTGTTAAAGCTCCTTATGACTGGAATAAGTTACCTTCTAACTTGAGGTCCATTTCTTCAATTCGTTTATTTAGAAATGTTCTGTATGACCATTTATTACCTATTTGTGATTGTTTTGCTGTAACCGCCTAATTTGGACATGTCTGCATGTGTACACTGGGTCTGTTTATATTATCTTACTTCTCAAAATGACCCTGGCTAATATTATTGGTGAGCCATAGCTTAGCAGGATTTTTTATTTTATTTTATTTTTTTGATTTTGTGGTTGTGAATATGAAAAAGACTCTGCTGTCTTAATTGTTATTTTTGTTGTATGATTTGAGGACCCGCTCGAAAATGAGATGACACATCTCAAGCTGTTTCTATCCTCGTAAAATATAAGTTAAAATAAATAAATAAATATGTTCAGTAGTTTTAAGCATGCCCATAACTTACATGGCTGGGTTGTCAAGGTTTCCACCAGGATAGCAGAGCATTGGGGTCCTGGATGGAACATGGGGAGCATTTGAAGCAGACAGAAGCGACGCTGCTGTACACAGTCAGGTACCATCAGTTCCTTCAACTACGACTAGGCAAGGAGGGTGAAGTGTCTTGCTAAAGGACACAACAACTGTGACAGACTGAGTGGGATGCGAACCTGCAAACCTCCAAGGTGGGCACTCCGAACACACCCATCTTCTCTACACCCCCAGCAGGTCCCTGAGGTCCAGTGATCAAAGCCTACTGGTTGTGCAGCACCAGGCTAAAGACCAAAGGTGACAGATCATTTGCTGCTGTGGCCCCCAGACTCTGGAACTCTGCCCCTGAGCCTGAGATCAGTGGACTCAGTGGTCTCCTTTAAAAAGCAGCTGAAAACTCACCTGTTCAGGCTGCTTTGGTGTGACCTCCTGTTCATCCTCTTCTTCCTCACTAGCTTCTTCATGCTGGTGGTAACTCCAGTTTACTCATTCCCTTCTATTCCTGTGTTTCTGTCATTTCTGTATATTTTGGTCTCCCTTGTTTATTCACTTGTATTTTCATTTTGATTTTTAAATGTAAAACATTATTTTTTACATGTTTTCTTTGCTTGTGAAGCACCTTGTGATTTTCATCTTGGTACTATATAAAAACACTTTATTCATCTTTTCCTCTTCCTCTTTAGTCGACCGGTTGATCTCTATCTACGTATTTGGCACACCCTTCATTGCATGCATGACTAAAGAATAAAAAATATAAATTAAAGAATAAATATTTTCCTGTGTGATTTTATTTTTGTGTGTTTTAGTAATTTAGTGAAACCCCCCCCCCCCCCCCTACTTATTTTAGCATCAGTCAGTCCCCTCAGATCCACAGCTTCTAGGTTTTATTCTGGCCTTTAGTTTTCCAGTCATTCCTTTGTGTTTCTGATTTTCATCAGTTTTGTCTTTTCATCTTAGCTCTTTAGTTATTCCTTAGTTGTTTAGTTATCTCTTTCATCTTGTTCTGAGCCCTCTGGGTTAATTTTATTTCAGTTTTTCTCCCACTGTCTCTTCTCTCAGTCCTCCTGTTCATTAGTCTCACCTGACATTCATTAGTAATCAGCACACCTGTCCCTTGTCTCTCCCTGCACTTGCCCAGTTCTATTTAAACCATCACTGTCAGTTCCTTATTCTATATTGTTCTATATTGAAGACACCTGGTGCCACACTCTAATCAGCTAATGAACTCAAAACACCTGCAAAAGCCTTTAAATGGTCTCAGTCTAGTTCTGTAGGCTACATAATCATGGGGAAGACTGCTGACTTGACAGTCGTCTTTTGGACATTGACACCTTGAACAAGGAGGGCAAGACACAGAAGGTCATTGCTAAAGAGGCTGGCTGTTCACAGAGCTCTGTGTCCAAGCACATTAATAGAGAGGTGAAGGGAAGGACAAGATGTGGTAGAAAAAGGTGTACAAGCAACATGGATAACCACACCCTGGAGAGGATTGTGAAACAAAACACATTCATAAATGTGGAGGAGATTCA
This sequence comes from Aphyosemion australe, assembly GCA_006937985.1. NCBI lineage: Eukaryota > Metazoa > Chordata > Actinopteri > Cyprinodontiformes > Nothobranchiidae > Aphyosemion > Aphyosemion australe. The sequence goes on from SSNS01000373.1 coordinate 593,083, forward strand.
CAAAGAGTGGACTGCAGCTGGAGTCAGTGCTTCAAGAACCACCACACACAGACGTATGCAGACATGGTTTCAGCTGTCACATTCCTTGTGTCAAGCCACTCTTGAACAAGAGACAGCGTCAGAAGCATCTCACCTGGGCTAAAGACAAGAAGGACTGGACTGCTGCTGAGTTGTCCAAAGTTATGTTCTCTGATGAAAGTAAATTTTGCATTTCCTTTGGAAATCAAGGTCCCAGAATCTGGAAGAAGAGAGGAGAGGCACAGAATCCACGTTGCTTGAGGTCCAGTGTAAAGTTTCTACAGTCAGTGATGGTTTGGGGTGCCATGTCATCTGCTGGTGTTGGTCCATTGTGTTTTCTGAGGTCCAAGGTCAACGCAGCCGTCTACCAGGAAGTTTTAGAGCACTTCATGCTTCCTGCTGTTAACCAACTTTATGGAGATGTAGATTTCATTTTCCAGCAGGATTTGGAACCTGCACACAGTGCCAAAGCTACCAGGGCCTGGTTTAAGGAGCATGGTATCCCTGTTCTTGATTGGCCAGCAAACTGGCCTGACCTTAACTCCATAGAAGATCTATGGGCTATTGTGAAGAGGAAGATGCAATACGCCAGAGCCAACAATTCAGAAGAGCTGAAGGCCACTATCAGAGCAACATGGGCTCTCATAACACCTGAGCAGAGCCACAGACTGATGGACTCCATGCCACGCCGCATTGCTGCAGTAATCCAGGCCAAAGGAGCCCCAACTAAATATTGATGCTGTACATGCTCACACCTTTCATGTTCATACTTTTCAGTTGGCCAACATTTCTAAAAATTCTTTTTTTGCATTGGTCTTAATTGATGTTCTAATATTCTGAGATCCTGAATTTGGGATTTTCATTATTTGTCAGTTATAATCATCAATCAGAATAATAGAAATATACATTTGAAATATATCAGTCTGTGTGTAATCAATTAATCTAATATACAATTTTCACTTTTTAAATGGAATAACTGAAAAAAATCAACTTTGTCACAATATTCTAATTTTAGGACCAGCACCTGTATTACTAACTGTACTCTGGAGTTTATCTGCCTCAGTTTATTACATTTTAAGTTAAGTTCATACAAGAATTAGAATATTGTGCAAAAGTTAATTTATGTCAGTAATTCAGCTCAGACTGAGAGACCATTTAAAGGCTCAGGAACCCTTTGCAGGTGTTTTGGATTACTTAGCTGATTAGAGTGTGACCCTTTGAACCTAGAATATTGAAGCTTTACACAATATTCTAATTGTCTGAGGCAATGAATTTGTTTTTTTCATCAGCTGTAAGACATAATCATCACAATTAAAACAAATAAAGGCTTGAAATATCTGGTGTTGCATATAATGAGTCTGTCTCATAGATTAGTTTCACCTTTTAAGTTGAATTACTGAAAAAGAAGAACTTTTGCACCATTCTAATTTTTCAAGTTTCACCTGTATGGCTACCTCCTGCATTACTTGTGTTTGGGCCCTCACTTCCACAACACCCTGACAAATTCATGATTACGTGTCATCAAACAGCATTTTTACTATTGTTTTTTTCCACTGTTGTCATGTTTATTCAGAATCATCTTCCTGCCTTTTTGTTTTTGAATCCTAAACATTTTAAGAAAAGCCTAAAACCACAATGGTGTTGGCATTTTTCTAAAAATGTACATAAAAATGAATAAGAGTGAGTGAGTGAGAATTTAAGATAAGCTAAATGTAATTTAGGACGTATAGTGTGGAATAACAGGAAATTATTTTAAGGCCTTAAATATAGATAAATAAATGTGACTTTTTATCACTCTGCAGAAACCGTGCTTCACAAGTTAAAACACTTTTAAGTTTGCAAGTCAGTTCATTCTTCTCTGCAAGCCTATCATTTTTTGCATATTCTAAAGGTTTAATAGAAAAAAACCAAACCATCATTTAATTCCTTGAGATCTGAGAGAAATCTGATGAAGCATAATGATGTTTGACTTCATTTTAGCTGCTGGTGGGTTTTTGTACAGCGGTTTATCACTGTGGCTGCCACCCCACACAGTCACACGTGACCTTACAAAAACCTTTGCAGGGTAAAACGTCCTGCTCACTGGCTCTTGTGTTTAGTTTTCATGACTATAAGCAGAAATCAAAAAGAAGGTTAAACATGTTTTTTTATTCAATTTTCCATCTGTAATTCTGACTAAAATACCTGGACCTTATCAAACACAACTACATTCATATTTGATAGATGAACCCTTTATCCAATTAAAATGACTTTGGTAGTTCCTGCTGAAATACACAAAATTTCAGTTGAATAAAGAAAAGGACAAAACTAAACAAACAAATCAGATTTACTTAATCTGTCCTACTTTGATCCATACAGCTCATACTGAAGTCAGGTTGTTCTCCAGCACCTTCTCCACTATCATCCTAATTCATCTCAGCAGCATCTGTAACCAGTTTCTGGCAACAGGACTGTTTTATTTTTAGCTAAAGGAGGTTTTTGTTACAGGATGTGTCATTGTGGCTGCCATACTGCACCGTGGTAAAACTCTGTAGAAAAACTCCACCCTGATCTCCAGCGCCATGACTCCACGTTATTTTCCTTCAGTCAAAAACTCTATTATAACATAAAAAAATAAAAACATTGTTCATAAATTTACATTTCTTAATGACACAAGGCAGGCACTGAACTTTACTGAACAATAACAAAACTAAATAAAAACTAAAGAGTAGTTTGAATAAAAAGTGAAATTTTTTCCTCCAAATTAATGAATAAACAACAAATAAACAAAACAAAAAATTGTATGTACTGCCATGAGAAATCTGTCATTTTATAAATAAATAAATAAATATGACAAACACCAATGCTGTTAAAATAATGCTAATATGATGATTCATAAATACTAATTAATTACATTGTATTATATTTCCATTTTTTACCATAAAGATATCAGTAGAAAAATACGTGGGGGAATTAATTTAAGTCATTTTTATCATGTCTAAAGTTCATAAAAAACAAAACAAATAAATGATCAAATAAGTCATAGATCCAGTTTATTTGTTCCTTAACTGTCCAGCAGATGTAGAAATCTGGGAAAACACTTGATTTTCTCCATATTAGGGATTAATCCTGGAGGACAGAAGGAGAGGATTTTGTATTGCTGTTTCACACAGTGGTAGCTGCCATAAACACAGTGATCAACACTAATACAAAAACACCCACCGTCTCTGGTGATCAGCATGTTTACCCAACAGCTTGTCTAGAACTTCTGTCCTTGGAAATGAATGTTTTCTTCAAATATATCAGCTGGGTCACATTCAGGTGTCGGCATGTTAAACTCTAATTAGTTCTCTAATTATTTTGTGGAGCAAAGTTTTTTTCATTTACTTTTATTAAGTCCTTCATCTATCATCTGATTTTAAGGACTTTTTAAAAACATTAAAAAACACAAAATGTCCCACTTATTGGATTATTTGACTGTTTTCAGCCTAAATGTTTCTCTCTCAGGTGGATGTGGTTTCTGTTATTGACTGCATCACTGTGGCCGCCGTAGTATCCACTGTGCTTGAGCTGCTGACAAAAACTTCACTCTGAATATTTTCATAGCCGATAAGCTGCTTTTACAAAGTTTTAGTCTATCAGTTTATTATGATCATCATGTTGAGATTTTTCATAAAAATAACATTTAACAAGTAAAAAACACATTTATTCCATACTTTTGCTAAATGTCCCTTTTTTGTGAGGACATTTTTACTTTTATCTTTGAAGTTTAGCTGTAAAATAATTTTCTAATTTTTATTTTATACTTTTTCTAAAATTAATTTTCACTTCTGTCAGTGTGTCCCATCCGGGCAGCTGTAGCTGCAGCGTAGCTCATCACCATCAGGGTGTGAATGAGCGGTTGTGTTGTAGGACTCTATATACAGGCTTTTTACCATTTATTTTACATTTCTAGTGCACAGACTCGTGAAAAACACAATACTGTCAAATAATTATGAGTTTTAATGTGTAAAAGTCCTCACTCACTGTTTTTCAGTGAGTTTAAGCAGGCGTGTCATGACTTCTCAGTTTTCTATTCATTTGATCTCTTTTCTAGTCTGTTACATATTTATTAATATGCCCAGAAACAAATGACATGTTTTAAATAAAAACCTTTTTAAATGAACAAAGGCACCTGTCAGCTTTAGACAGAATTTAAAACAAAAACAAAACACACAAGTTGATCTTTAATAACTGAATATAAGTTTAAAATAGAGCTGTTTGTGTTCTTGTTGCTGAAGTTTGTGACTCTATTTTACAGCCAAGTCCTCGTCAGTAGGAGGTTTTTGTCACAGAGCGAATCACTGTGGCCGCTATACGACACCATGACACAACCCAGCACAAAAACTCCACCTTAAATGTTGGCCGCATACCTGCCGTCCTGTTCAGGAGAATTTAGAATAGAGGCGATAAAACGTAGCTGATACAGAAATACACAATATTTAATTCATACAAACCAAATCAAAAAGAGGAACGATACTAATTTACAAAATAAAGCATTAAAAAAAACCTGTTTTATTATCATTAGAGGCTTCGTCACACTGTTCATGCATCGATCTCAGTGCCTTCAAAATATTTTTTGATTGTTTTAAATTTAATATAATTTTTTGTATTGCATCTCAGAAATTAATGAAAAACATGAAAAACACAATAAAATTTTATGTTTTCAGTTATTTTTTATTAATTTCTGATAGATGGTGAATTACATTTTATTTTCTAAGCAGGGATTTCTCCTGGATGAAACTGAAGGACAGGATTTTGAATTGCTGTTCAACACAGTGATCAACACTCCTCCAAAAACATCCACCCTCTCTGGTTGATCCATGCATTAAACGGTTCAATTTTCCTTCTTTTTCTAAACAAGACTCTAATTTAAATGTAATAATGTTTTATTCATTATTTTTTATCCTGGAATGTAATATTTGTTGATCTTTATGCTGCTACTTTTTGTTTCTGCATTTCTGAAGGAAACTTTTGCTTTTTTAATGTAACAAACAGCTCTAGAGTAAAGTAAGGTTTTTGTTATTGGCTGTGTCACTGTGGCCGCTACCCGAGTATCCACTGTGGTCGATGTCCTTGCAAAAACTTCAGTCTAAACACTCTCATGGCTGACAAGCTGCTTTTACTAAAATGTGTTAGCTTCATTTTTCCCCCAGAAAACAACATATATTCTATATATATTCTACACTTATATTTAAAATATTTTGGAGGTTATTTTTAATTTAAACTTTTTTCTTAGAGATTTAACAGACTTTTATCATGTGTTTTTATTTTAATTGATTTGATTATTTATTGATTTTTCCAGTGCACACAGACTTGTGAAAAGTACCGTAGCCTACTTCACAATGATGGTAAACCTTTTCAGTGAGTTCCTACAGGTACTCAGCTGTCGTTAGTAGTTCTATATTCTCTCTCTTTTTCTTTTAGTTTTCCTCTATTTTTTAAAGTAATATATGTTTGTGTTCTACAAACTCATAAATTAAACATATAACTGACAGGATGATTTTATTTAATAATAAGATAAATTAAAGAAATTACAGGTTTATTTATTCTACAAACCAGAAAAAGTCAAAAATCAAAAAGCTGTAAAAGTTTGTTGTTTGAAACGTGACCAGACCTTTTTAAGTGACAATCCAACAGTCACATTTCATTTTCAGCTGTAGGTTTTTGTCACAGTGTGTATCATTGTGGTAGTTATAGTACACCATGATACAACCCAATACAAAAACTCCACCCAAAAAAACTCAAACTTACCTTTATCATAGACTATAAGATGTATGATAGCGCTACTATAGTTTAGTTATTTAAATAAAACATTACACAAACAATTAGCAATGTTCAGTACCATTAAAAAAACACGTAAGTGTAAATACAACATGCCAAGTTTACTTTTGCTTTCATAAAACACCAAAAACAAGTAATATAATAAATATTCTTTTAATCATTTAACGATAAAAAAGTGTTTTTATATAAAATTATTATTACTAAATAACTATGAATATAATAATGACTTCATAATGAACCTTGAGTCCTGAAAGAATAAAGAATATACGTATATGTAGTGTTTTATCTTTCTCTAAGCAGCCATGTTTTGATTTTGTCTCCCCCTGCTGTTAGTGAAGTGACATCACAGTTTTTATTCTCTGGATTCTGCCTGTTTAGAGCCCTACATGATAAAAGGCTGATTAAAACACTTTCAGTGTCCATTTCCATTCCGGTCTGAGCTAAAGTCTTTAGAAAATTGACCTTGTGCTCATTTGGAATGTTGGGATGCTCAGACAGTCAGAAGACTTGAGTTCCCCTCCACACAAAAGCTTCTGGGTTGTTTCTACCTACCCATCTGGACCATTTTCTTGGGTAAACTTCTCCCTGATTATCTGTTTTGGGCCTGGTTGCTGTAGTAGAAACACAAACAGATAAGAAGTGACCCAAGTTAATCAGCCTGGTTCCTGAAGGGAACTGTGCCTAATCTGTGAACATCTTCCTACCAGTGATTAGCACATAAAGTTGAGTCTTCCTTGTTAGGATTAACATTTTTTATTCGTCATTTGCACTGAAATTAACAGCATAAACAGTGATGAATGCAGCAGCAGCACAGGGGTGTGTTGTCTCACAGCACAAAGGTTTCTGCTCAGGTCGTTTTATCACGTGACTCAGTGGATTTTCTCTGGTAAGTCCTAAAACAATGCAGGTTAATCTAATGACTTCAAATGAATCCAAGTGCTGAAAGTCAGGTCTTGATTTCTTCTGCTCTCACATGAAGGGTTTCATCGAGGTCCCACTGTGTCGGGAGATGAACATAAAAACCACTAGATGGCAGCAAAGACGTTTTATTGTCTTGTTCAAACTGGACGTTTCCAAAAGGCAGCACTGCTTCAGTCACCACCTACAGTAATATCTGCTGCTTCAACATATTAATGCTGTAAATAAAAAATAATCATTTGTTCCTAATCTCTGTTTCCACCTGCTTTCCTTTCTTTTCACGGAGTCGCTCAGAGAAAGAATTCATAATTTTTTTGGGGAGATGTCTTGTCTTTTATTTAATTAGGCTACTTTTGAAATGTGTGTATTAGCTTACCTTCATGTGAAGTCTGTGCACCCAATATCTGTTGTTTATTGTTCAAATTTAGATAAATCCTAGTCTTGACATAAAAATTTTAACATTTGCTAAGATACTTTTAGGTCAAACAAAAACTGGAGAAACTTACAAAAATGTACATAGCAAAAAATGCAACTAGCATTTTTATCTTAACATTTATCTTGACATGTTTAAAAAATGAGAGGTTTACAGCAATCTGGAGTCTATAAATGAATCAGCACACCAAAAAGGGGACTACAGTGTCTTTTTGTTTTCAAGCACAATTAAACAGGTGTAACTCACTCATTGTAAAGGATTTAAATATTCAAATAGATTTTGACTAATCAGCCATTTTCTTATAGCATTCTTCATTCTGATGACTTTTTGTTCAGGTCTGCTGGTGTTTAGTATCACTGTGTGTATCTGACACAGTAATAAACAGCTGTGTCTTCAGGCTGCAGGTTCTGTCCTGTTATTGTCACTGTGTTTGCAGACGTGTCTCTGCTGTAACTGAACTTGTTCTTCAGAGCATCGTTTTGGTAGAAATTTCCATTGCTTCCCCACATATGGAAAATATAATCTGGTGCTTTTCCTTCTCTCTGTCTGATCCAACCTGTTCCATAGCTGTCAGTCACAGAGTAACCAGAGAGCCGACAGGTGATGGTCAAAGACTGTCCAGGCTGCACAGCTTTAGAGTCTGGCTGGATCAGATCAATACTGAACACACCTGTGGAAACACAAACCAACATGATCTCCATCATTCGTCTGAATATTGAGAGTTTCTAAGTGATTCTTAGTGAAATCTGCTCACAGGATCCAGCTGTCAGCAGCAGCATCAGAGCTACAGAGAACATGGTTGATGATGAAGATCCTCCTCTGACTGGAACACACACACACACTTAGCTTCCTTATGACTAGCTTGTTTTGCATGTTGTTGCATGCATTTGAATTGGAATTATTTCTAGTTTCATCAGCAAATTCAGTTTTATTGGAAGACTGAAATTTCCCCAAAAATTCAGTTTTTTTTATTTAAAAACAAACAAACAAAAAAAAAAAAAAATAATAATAATAATAATAATAAACTGTCATCTAGGACATGGTCTAATTTGTTGGATATACAACAAGGGTACTGGATTTTTAGCTTTTCTTCAAAATATTTGATCCATCCATCCATCCATCCATCCATCCATTTTTCTCTGCTTATCCGAGGTCGGGTTGCGTGGGCAGAAGCCTAAGCAGAGAGGCCCAGACTTCCCTCCCCCCCAGCCACGGACCAACTCTTACAGGGAGAATCCCAAGGCACTCCGTGGCCAGCCGAGAGACATAAGGCTTGTTTCCTTTATCAGAACTTCAGGGTAAATCCTGGGACGGGGAAAAGACCAGGAGATTCAAATGTCCCAGTCCTCTCAGCTGTTCTGTCTCCATTCAAATTCAGCTCTTTCAGGACTTTGCACAGACATCAGCATATCGCGACTGCTTCGGCAGTGAGTGATGTCACTGATCAGCGCCAGAAAGCGTCCACAGTAACAATAATAACATTAAAAGTATTTATTCTGTTGACGTTTATCATAATTTAATCAATTCAGAGGACGAGAGCAGCTGCGTGATGTAAAATGTGGCGTTCAATGACCAGAAGCTCAGTTTTTATAGCGCACTGTAGCTACGTTTACATGCGCCAAATTTACCCAATCCGATTCAAATCTTGGTTGATCGGAAATTCCAAACCTCTGTTTACATGGACAATAACTGGAATGATCTGATCATGCAGCCTGTCACAAAATAGCTCTCACGTGAAGGGCGTGAGAGTGTGGCGTGGTTAGATAACCCAGACGCGGAAAGATCGAGCGTTGGGGAGCAGCTAGCACGCAGTTTGATCTAGGAACAACAGCGCCGAACCCGAAAGGCAACGGGAGCGCGGCGTTGTTCCGGAAAGTAAGAGAGAAACTTACTTGGAGGTAGGCGGGAAGCCTGGTGAGTCGGGACGCTCCGGTAAAAACGGGAGACGCTCCGGAGGAGAGCCGGAAGGCTAGAGTGAGGAGCCGGGTGGCTCGGATGAAGAGCGGATTGGCTCGAATAAGGTGAGAGCGGTTAAGCTCGAAGTAGGGCTGGATAGCTCGGAACTCTGACATGCAGAAACGATGACTGAGTGGCGAGGTGGAGTGTGCTTCCGGCTTTTAAGGATGACGTGGATGTGCGGGGCATTGTGGGAGGTGGAGTCAGAGTGTGGATGTGACAGGACCCCCCCCTCCAGGGACGGCACCTGACGGCCCAGGATGGCGGGCACGGTAGTCAGCAATGAGTGAGGGGTCCAGGATGGCAGACGTGGGCTCCCAGGAGCGTTCCTCGGGGCCGTATCCTTCCCAGTCCACAAGATACTGCCAGCCCCGACCCCGGCGACGGGCGTCCAGGATCCGCCTGACGGTGTAGATCGCGGCGGCGCCGTCGATGAAGCGAGGAGGCGGAGGTCGAGGAGCCGGAGGGGCCAGGGGGGAGGACACGAGAGGCTTGAGTTGGCCGACATGAAAGACAGGGTGGATCCGTAGGGAGGCCGGCAGACGCAGTCGGTAAGCGAGGGGTCCGATCCTATGGACCACGACATAGGGGCCCAGAAACCTGGGGGCCAGTTTCCGAGAGGTGCCCCTCAGTCGCAGGTTAGCCGTAGAGAGCCAAACCTTGTCCCCAGG
>SSNS01000374.1:10192-34693 GCA_006937985.1 Aphyosemion australe
TTTTTTCAGGTGTGTGCTTTAAGTGGCCCAAAATATATGAATGCCTGAACTTTGTTAACTGATACACTTCCTGCTGTAATCTGGGCTGTTATAAAGCTGAGTAACGGAAGTAGATTACACACCTGAGGATAAGAAAGGCTTAATGTGAGCAAATGGTTCATATTTAGTGTGACCAGACTACATCTACCTGACATCACCAACAAAGACAAAAATACTTCTTTTAAGTTATTTATTAAAAACATGCATGTAACAAACTCAAAAACACGTGTTTCAGTGCAACAAATAACTATTCACATGTCCATGATATGCTGTTTACATATATGTAGTCACTAGTTCACTTCTTTTTATCTGCCAACGCGTTCACTGCAGACGAGGTCCTCCATAAAAAGTTTCTGCTGGTGGTTGTCTTCTGCCAGCTCCTCCTGCAGAGCTGAGTGTTCTTTAGACTTCCTCTCTTTCTGCTCACAGAAGATCTGCATCATGGTATTAGACCGTTCATCTCTCTGCCTCACCTGCTCAGCCTCTGACCCGAGCATCTCCTGCACAGCAGCCAGAAGTGTGTCAGCACTTTTTCTCCTTCCTGGAAACAAACATGAGGGTGGAGATAGAATTAACACACAAGTTACATATAATACACTAAATACTAATTCTGTGGAATTAGATGTTTGTACCAGGTCTGGGGTGGCAGTGGGTGCTGGCTGCTGGTAGGTGCTGGCAGGTAGTAGGCTGTAGGTGCAGTGCAGATGCTGATGGAATAAATATTTTAGAATTAAACCATTTTGTTGACCACAGAGATTGCATAATTGCATATATAATAAGAATGTTCTTTACCTGGTGTAGGGTGGCAGAGGGTGCTGGCAGCTGGCTGATTCTGGCTGAAAGAAGTTGATACCACTGGCTCTGGTGTAGCTGCTGGATGGATAAACATTTCAGAATAAAACAGAAGTCATAAAAAACCCTCCATCAGTAACATGCAGTGTCCCTAACTAACTTATTGGCTCTATGATGAGTTATAAACCACACATAATAATCAAATAAGCCCACCATAAAACGTAATAGATAATACGGTAAAAACTCTGCACTGTTTACCATAAAGCGAATGCACATAAAATATAATAAAAAAAAACGTAATTGCGTGTGGGCGTGTTTGCGTTGTTTGTGTTCTTTGCACGTGGTTCACGTGCAAAGAACAAAGGAGAAATTCACCGAAAAGAAAACTAAAATGACTCCATACTAATTTGGTACAAACATATGCTCGCTATCGGCGGCTATCGCTCTGAGATTTAATCCCGAAATGGAAAATTTCCTTTTGCAAACTTCCGTTACATCAAGAAAAGCGGTGAAACATTTGTAAATGCATTAAGACTGTTTTCTTTACCTGTTAGTTTTTGGCGAGGTGTGCTGGCGGCGGCAGGAATATCCGGGATGCAGTCCAGGTCTGTCTCTAAATAAACAAACGTGAATCGGAACATCGATCGGAACAGAAAAGATGCGGAAATATAGCAAGGGGCGGAGCTTATGGGTTCACCCAGCACCGACGTCATGTTAGTTCCTCGGGAACCACGAAAAGTCCCTGCCTCTGAGTAGGAGCTAAAATGGTTCTAGGAACTGCGGGGGAAGGTTCCTAGTTCCTATCTGTCCGAACGCGCGCAAAAACGGGCTGGTTCCTAAAAAGGTTATAGGAACTACAAAAGGTTCCTACAGTCCGAAAGGGGCTATTGGTTGATTTCACTTTAGCCCCGCTCCCTCAGAGATTTTTGGCCCTGAGCAACACATGCATGGTGCAATTCATACCAAACTGCACACAAATGATTGGTCCCAACCTACAAACTGCTCAATGGGATTTTTAATACAATTTGGGACAGCGCCCCCTAGATACAGTAAAACTTTAATAACTTCTACAAAAAACCTCAAAACTGTACCAAACGTGGTGGGAGACATCATAACACTGCACTCAACAAACGTATGTGCGCAATGGTTCAAATCAATTTAACTCCACCCCTTTTCAGCCATTTGGCTCTAGATAACAAACGGAACATCTGATTGATGCCAAACTAGCACAAAAGCATCATTGTCAACCTAAGATTACCTCAATGGGATTTTAATGTTATCACCCACAGCGCCCCCTACATAACTTCAAACTTTAATTACTTCGAAAAACAAAATCACAATTGTACCAAACATCACTTTCATTTGTGAGTCACAATTGGCAGTGAAATGGAAAAAGCATTTCTGTTAATGCATTTTCATTTTCAAATTTGACATTTCAAATTGAATTTTGTCACACTTTTGCTGGAGTGTAATTTGAAAATGAAATCTTAAATTCCATTTTCTTTATCTATTTCATTAAGTCACAGAATGAGCAGTGATGAAGAAGAGAATTAAAAAGCCGTTTGGAGAATTGCTTATTCATTTTAGTTGTGAGTCACATTTAGCAGTTGTATAGTGAAAATTAAAAAGCATTTCTGTTAATGCATTTTAATCTTCTAATTTGACATTTCAAATTGAATTTTGTCACACTTTTGCTGGAGTGTTATTTGAAAATGAAATCTTAAATTCCATGTTGTTTTTTTCTATTTCATTAAGTCACAGAATGAGCAGTGATGAAGAAAATTAAAAAGCCATTTGGAAAATTGCTTATTTATTTTATTTATGAGTTACATTGAGCAGTTGTATAATGAAAATGAAAATGCATTTCTGCTAATGCATTTTCATTTTCAAATTGAATTTTGTCACACTTTTGCTGGAGTGTTATTTGAAAATGAAATCTTAAATTCCATTTTCTTTATCTATTTCATTAAGTCACAGAATGAGCAGTTTTATAGTGCAATGGAAAATGCCTTTCTGCTAATGCTTAATAATTTTATTTTTTTGACATATGCTTCCATAGAGAACAAACATCCCGTGTCTAAAGCGGATCTTCATCCATGTATGTCACACATCATGTGATCAGGAAGCAGAAAATCAATGAATTAGGAGTTTGTTTTGGGACGCTGCTGTGAAAAAAACGATGCGCCGAACCGGAAATGCCTCTGCAGCAGCGCTTGGGCACCAGATTGTGAAAGAACGGATAACGCTAGAAATACGGTGATTCTTCCTGATGTAAGAAGTGAGTCTACTCTTTCTTTTGGTAGTTTTGGCGTTTACATGATCATAGAGCACAATGTTCTCTGACTCTTCAAAAAATAGTAAAAACGCTAAAAAAACGCTGGCAGTCAGGGGCTTTCTGATCAGAAAACAGCTGGCAGTGAATGAGTTAATAAAGATTTGGAATCGATCCCGTCAGAAAGTCTTTATGCAAACTGCTGTATTTCTGAGCGTCCCTAAACGCATCATAGCTGGAGCAGACGAGAGCTGTACTGCTCCGCTCTTATTATCCTGTGTGGGTTTTATGAGTCAAGAAGTCAATTCCATTATGGTTTATAATGTTTAATTGGTATTATCTCGTTTAGTTTGTGTGTTTTTTCATGCCGACTGCACCGTACAAAATTTACGCTTGTTAAGACTAATTAGTTCCTGTTCGTCTTCGTGTTCAATGATAAATGCTACTAGTTCATATGAATACATGCTAAAGGATGTTATAAAACTTGATTATTAGTTTTAGATGTTTCACATATACTGACACATTGTAATCCTTTTTATCCCGCTTCTTCAGACCACACACACACATTTATACACATATTCTAGTCTACACTCTAGTTTACACTCTTTGTTACCAAGTGAAATGATTGAGAATCGATTCAAATCATCACCCCGACAATTAGAATCAAACTGAATGGTGAGTAGTTGTAAGATTGACATCCCTAGTGAATCGGCACACCATCAACAGACACTTAACACTCTGACAAACCAAGCTTTTCTTACCTCAGATAACCCCAAAGTCTGTCTACTGTACATTCATAAATCAGTAAAATAAACTCTGTAAGTCTTTGATTGTGTACAAAGTGCTTATTGGGTCCCACCCCAGTCGTCTTGTTCATTGCAGCGGGACTACAGTGTCCCCCAGAGCCATGTAGATTCTTTTCCCAAACACAAACCATGCACTCTGGGATAAGTTAAGTGTTTCACCTGTGTATTGCCATCCATCCATCCAATTTCCAAATCTGCGTATCCGGGGTCGGGTCGCGGCGGCAGTATCCTAAGAAGAGAGGCCCACACTTCTCTCTCCCCAGCCACTTGGGGCAGCTCCTCCCGGGGAATCCCATGGCGTTCCCTGGACAGCCGAAAAATATAGTCCCTCCAGCATGACTTGGGTCTTCTCTTGGGTCTCCTCCCTGACTGGACATGCCCGGAAAACTTCATCAAGGAGGCATCCAGGAGGCATCCGAAACAGATGCCCGAGCCAGAGGAGATGAAGGTGTGGATAACAATCTCAAGTTCAGAGTGGGACAAAATGGGACTCAGCTTAGCAATGTTCCTGAGATGGAAGAAGGAACAGCGAACAAGAGAGCTGACATGAGAATCCAGGGTGAGAGCTGGGTCAAAGGTCACACCAAGATTCCAGACAGAGGGTTTGGTGTGAGAAGCAAGCTGACCAAGAGAGTCTCTGATTTTGGGAACCAGCTTGTCTGGAGCACAGATGATGATCTCAGTCTGGTCTTCATTCAGCTGTAGAAAGTTCCCAGCCATCCAGGTTTTAATAGAGTCTAAGCAGCTGTGCAACAGCTGCAGCTTAGACATCTCATGGGGCTTGAAGGAGATGTACAGTTGGATGTCATCTGTGTAAAGATGGTAGGAGATTCCTTTAAAAGAGCTCAGGATGTGCTGGAGAGGAAGCGCTTTAAGCAAAAAATAGGAGGAAATACTGCTGAACAAGTAAAAATTTACTTCTTAGCAGGAAGACAGCAAAAGCCTGCAAGACAATCTGCCTTGTTTCAGTAATAAAGAAAGCTTATTCACTTGTTCGGAACAATTTCAGACCGGTTACCCTTATACCTCAAATCACAAAAGTCTTGGGAACTTTTAGAAGCTGAATTGAGTCAGCAAGAAAGCACATTTGAGAACTCCCTAGAGTTTTCTTATCCAGATATGACTGAAGACACCATCAGCAATCAGCTTCCACAAACCCCGTCATCTAGACAAAAGCACTATGAGAATCCCCAATGCCTTGAAGACCTTCTAGCACGATATACTTTGCAAGAAACCACATTAGACACAAGTGGAGGACTGACTACCAGCCAAACAGTCCACAGGTTGCATTTCTGACCAGGTAGTCATCAGAAATACGAAATGAAGGTATTGGAGGACTATAAGTATTCACACAGAGGAGCCTGGAAGGTGGAAAATGACAGTGAAGCAGTCTACTACAAGCAACACAGTACAATGAATTGCTTGAGGAAGCTTAACCTTTGTAGTAAGATGTTGAATATTTTCTATAAGTTTGTAGTGGAATTTCATCTACCAGAGTAACAGCCAGTGACTTAAAAAAATCTGGACAAAGTCATAAAGAAGGTAGGCTTTGTTGGGCTGATCTGGACCCTCTAAAGCTGTCTGTGCAAGACTTGTATAAAAAGAATGATATATATTAAATTATATTAGTTTGTATTCACACATCCCAGTTCTTTGGTGATAGTCTTTACAAACTTTATAAAGTTAATGACAAATATATTTGAGAGAATAATGTGTGATTTAATTACATAATGTAATGTACCTCAACACCTGTCCTTGTAATGAATTATTGCACAATTAGAAAATTCTCCCTCAAAAAAAACTGTTCAGAAAAAATGTAAATATGCAAACATACCAATGTTTACTGGAGTCTGTGCAGCAAGCGCTTCATTATCAGAAGACGCATTTTCATCCTCACTTTCATCTTCATCTTTATCCGAGAAATCTGCAACAAAAAAGTAGCATTTAATTTGTGTTAACCGTGTACTCTCATAACAACCCATCTAAAGATAATTTTAAGATTTCAAAGAATGAAAATTTATTTTGCTGGCTTGGTGCAAAACTTTCACTGCAGGCATTCATTCATTCAGCACAGAATATAAAAGACTTTTCCAGGAACAAGGTATTAAAATTATTTCATCGGCAATTACAGAATGGAGACTGCAGACAGGTCCCTATGGGTCACATCCGGACATTTCAGTTCTCTTCTATTATTTTTACTAAACTTTTCTAACCTGTCAGTATAAGCTGTGAACAGCTTTTATATCAAATCCAGCCAGATATTCTCTACAGGATTGAGGCCTGAGCTTTGCTTGCCACTCCAGAACTCCAGAACATACACCTTGCTGTCTCCAAATCATTTCGGTTTAGTTTTAGCGACAGTGGCAGAGTTGTTAAGTGCCCACCTGTTGCAGTCATGTCCTTGGGCAAGACACTTCATTTGCTTTGCCTGTTAGTGGTGGTTGGAGGGGCTGGTGACGCCAGTGTACAGCAGCCTCGCTTCTGTCTGTGTGCCCCAGGGCAGCTGTGGCTACATTGTAGCTCATCATCACTGGCATGTAAATGGGTGAATGACTGATTAGTTGCAAAGTGCCTTGGGGAGTTGTAGAACCATAGAAGGCGCTACATAGACTGACTATTTAGCTGTATGCTGTGGATTGTAGTCTTGCTGGAAAATAAATGTTCTTGAAGCTGTAGCTCTTTTCCAGATGGAAAAAAAATTGTCCTCCAGAGGTTCCCGATATCTTGTCACATTAATTTTACATTCTACCTTCTTGGGCGTGCTGATGAGAAGCATCCTAACAGCACGATGCTGCCACCTCAATGCTTCACAGAGGGGATGGTGTTTTCTGAAAAGCTCAATTTTGGACTCATTAGAACAGAAGTGATCCGATCCTGGTGCCTGAGGGTCGGTATCGAGCATGCTTTAGCTGGTTCTTTGCTCCAGCACAGATGATTCAGTTGCTGAATTGAACTCAAAGTATTTATACTGTATAGCACTCTTCCCAGAAAGAGAATTCAGAGTGCTTGAAAGGATCAAAGGATAAAAGGTACAAGATTAAAACCAAATACATTCAATATTCATTAACAGAGCAATTAGTACCTCAGCGATAAAATATCAATAAAACTGCTAAAACCTCATAAATACCCTAAAAGGAGGCTAACCAAAGCCAATAAAATAGATGAATTTTTAGTCCTTTCATAAAGTTCCCTAACAAGGGGCGGAACGTAGCAATATAGGAAACACATTCCACAAGGAGTGAGCAAAAGCCTGGCAAGCACAGTCCCTTCTAGTCTTATTTGTACAAGGGATGACCAGGAGTTTAAGATCCGCAGATCAAAGAGGGTAGGATGGTGTGTCTTCTCTTGGGTCCCTTGTAGGATAAGAGTGTCTGATATTGTTGGGAGCTAATCCATGCAAAGTCTGGTAAGTAAGGATCGGAATCTTAAACTGCACTCAGCGAGCAGTGAGGCAAGCATAAAGTTCACTGAAGTTGAGTGACATCATTGACAAAGTGTGTACTGGGAGGCAGGAACAAGGCACTTCCTGTTTCATCCGATTAAGAGGAAAGGTTAATGTGTTGCAGAGAGAGATGGTTCGGGCGGAAGTGTTTAATCAAACAGAAGAGACACAGAAGGTGAAGGTTGTTGAACTAGCAACCCAGGGTGCATGAAAAAAATGGGAGGGTCTCATGGATCTTACCCTACAGGGTTAAGCTTTTCCGTGTAAGCTTCCACTTGAGGTCTACGTATTTCCAGACCACCTTGAGGCCAGACATAGTCAACGCAGGCAAAGAAAATTATCCTTGTTAAATTGACTTTTCCATGTGTCTGAGATGAGACCCATGAGAGGAAAGACTTCAATATCAAGATCGCTTATGGACTTACTACGTTTGGCATATCGGGCAAGGAGAGCAAGATAGTGCGTAGGATTGAAGAGGTAGCAGAAAGAGCCTCTTGTTGGTTTTGGCATAAAAACGGAGGACAAGGACTGGAGCATACCTGCAAACTTGGAAGGTGTGAAAAAGGTGACAATTGAACACCACCCCAGGAAGGTCTTATAATTCTGCAGATCTGCATCAGCGGGTTTCATAGTGACCTCTGGCATTTACATTGCGACAATAATCTGTTGGAATACGTTTTACAAAATCATCAATGTTTTTTTTTGTAAAATGCAAACCATTTTCTACCATGAGGTTTAGACAGTCCCTCTGCTCAGAAAAATAGAAAAATTATTGCTGTTATAAACTGATCAGGAAATTATTAGGGATCATCATATAATTATTAAGAATTATTTTGAGACTAATTCACAGAACACCCAACATGAAAACATCTCAAAATATTGTAATCATCCTTAAGAGGTTATTGTTGTGTTCATGAGTGATGCTGGCATACTGATGATTGTGATTAAAAATTTAGGAAGAGCTGCAGGGAAATGCAGCTTTATCTCAGCAGTTTGCTTGAATACTAGTATAGTACATCACTACTCACTGTGTGAGCACCGTGCTGCCACAGCTTCTGTCTCCACAACTGTGATTGGTCAAATGATGACACGTGACCGACACGCTAAACAAAGCTCGTTTGTGAACAAGTTGAATCCCCCCCTTTCCCTGATTAACTCTCATAAAGAGTGACTGCTTTATGAGTGACAGTCACTGGCTGAAACCCGACAGGTGACCCCCCTCCTCCCCTTAAAATAAAAACTCTTCGGATCTATACGATTCACTTGAACGCTATTCAAAAACTGCCATTTTCACCGAAAAGCGACAAGTTTGCAGGTATGCTAGAGGCTTGGAGCTGATGGGACCCCATCACCATTGCTGACCCACAAACTGGAAAGTTTGGAGTAAGGGTCAAAATGCCATATGAAGGTTGGGCACCGTCTGAAGACATCAGCTTCATATGAAGGACCACAGTCATTCAGAAGAGTGATTGCTTTGTGAGGCATCATAGATCTGCAAAACAATGTCATGTGCAGCCTCTACTACCTCACAAACCCCCCCTCCGAACAGCAAATATGCTCCCAGGTTAAAGCGCCCAGGGACATGAGTCATGATGGACTGAAAATGAAAACTGCACCACAGCAAAAGATTGTGGGAAGTATGGGAAGTGAGTGAGTGCACCTTTCTCTGCTGACTTGGGGTCAGAGATCTCTTCTGAAAATTTTACCAGAAATCTCACACCTTGGATTTGTGACAGCACCTGTGATAGCTGATATGTCACCTGCTCTTTACAAGTGGCTATTAAGGCAGTTATGTAAAGCTGCAAAAGTCAAATTAAAGAACAGGCTAGCTTTTTAAAAGCAAACACAGTCACAGAACACTCATCCCTCTCTTCGGGTTTCTTCCCTGAGCCACACAGTAAATATTGAATCATGTAAATTTCACTGTAAACAGTGCTTTAAAGCAACATTCCGCAACATTTACACTTTAAAATTATGCTTTTTTGTCAAGTTTTGGCGTCATACTATCATCTATTATGTTCATTTTTGTACCTGTGATAGTGTTGGGGGGTCCCACGTCTGTTTACCGCACTATACAGTTTTTGAGCTCGGGTCGTACCTGAAGTACTGACTGGGTGTTGCTTTACAGCCGAATATGGCAAGCCAAAGAGATAAAAAAAGTTTACGTTCTAAACACGCATTATGTCCGCCAAAATGCGCATCTTAAACGCGCGTTTTGATGCCAAAGGGGGCAAAAACTCGCATGTTCTGAAAGCGAGCATTATGTGTGCCAAAACTCGCGTCTTGAACAAGCATTTTGGCAGACATAATGCAAGTTTAGAACACGCAAATTTTTTATCCCTTTGGCTTGCCATAGTTGTAAACGTAGACTCGCTGTTTAGCAGCGGCAGATTCACCAAAGAAAGCTAGAAATCCCTTATCAGAGGAATCTAGGAAAAGAAAAGAAGAACGTGATAGAGCGAGAGCAAATACCAGAGTTATTATTGGGCCGTCGTTTCCTCGCTGGAGAGCTCTTTTAGAAAGAACAGCATGAACTACGGACTCTGACCTAGCCGTGCTGCTAATGGCTAGGTAAGTAATAAATGATTTCACCAGGGTTGTTGTGTTTGGTCGGGGATAAAGTTGTTATACAGTCCTGATAAAACTATTTATTCAATGTGTGGAGGTGGAAAGGTTTGTTTTCGTTGTTTTGCCTGACATTAGGAATGTAAACATGCCTCTTATGCCCGAGAGAGAGGTTTGATTTTACGACAGTGACGTTACGCAGCAAGCCTTGAGAGGGCGACAAAGAGCATATATCTGCAAAGTTAAGGAATGGGGCTTTAAATTGCTAAAAAAAATTGTGAGTGAATTAGCATAATACAGCTTTTTGATTTTGAAGCATAGGCAATGAATTTAAAGTAATTATCTTCAATATCAAGTGTTTTTCCTTTAAGTTCCCACAGCTTTCCCTTCTCCAGTGCGAGAAGCAACTTGGAAATCTTGGCACTCTGAACTGTGGGCTCAGATAGTCGGTAGAATTGCCTATGCACAGATATGTTGTGTCCCATGAAATCTGCAAGATGATCAAGTTCGTTGTTCTTTAGGTTCATAATTTGAGATGTAGTTGCAATTTCCTTGCGTAGCTGAGTAGATCGTAGATACTCAGGCTTCTCAGCACCACACTCCTCTGAAAGCCTTCTCAGTGCATCATGTCCTCTGTAGTATGTTAAGCAGTTTGGTACTGCAAACAAGTAAGTGTTGTCATCTGGAATGCCACATTCCTTTCTTTTTTCACCATCAAATCGAGAGCGCTGGTCATTTCTGGTGTTAAGACCACTGCAACTTTCTTCCCTTTTTCCCTTTCATCTCCACACGCTCAAAGTATCTGCAGAGCTTCTGTTCATATTCTGAGAGACCCACTTCTTCCAGGATGTTTGAGTGAGTTCTGTCCAGAAAGTTAACAAGTTTCATTTTTGAAACCTCTCCAACATGCCTTCTATTGAAGAGGATTATCTTGGTCAATGTTGTATTTGCTAGTGTTGAATAGTTGATTGCTGTTGCCTCAGCTTTTAATTCTTTAAATGCTGATTCTGTTGATTTGTTGAGATACTTGTGTAGTTTATACACATCTTGAGTGAGTGGCAACTTGACAGCTTTGTTATAATGAAGATCACCAATTGTAGTTAAGGCAGAGTGTGATATGTATTCTGACCACTTTGATCGATACAGCTTTTGGAAAGCCTCTGATGACTTGATTAGAGCCTCATCTCCAGCAATAAGAGCATGGCAGTGAACTATGTCACTAACTTTTAAAAGGGAGTGTCCAATTTTTAATGCAAGACTTGGAGTTTTGTAGTTGTTCTGTGTCTTGTCGAAGCCTGATGTCTGTTTAACTGCCTCTATTACAGTCAAGAAATGATCTCATAGTTTCCTTGATGTTCAAAATGGAGGAGTTTTTTCTTAGTGTTAGCAAAAACCTTCCAAGCTCACGTGATTTTTGACGAATGTAGTCATGTTTTGAGGGGTCATGGCCATGTTTACTGTATAACGATTGTACAAATCTCAAAAGGCAAAAGTCGTTGCGAACAATACACGCAATGTCATCATCCCACATTCGACTCAGCAACCTCAGGACATCGTTTTCAACGGTCTCTGAACAACCTGACTTCATGAGTGATCCTTAGCCAAGCACACGCTTTTGTCTGGTGTGTTCTTCTTCTGGCTTGCAGGAACATCTTCTCATTTGTCTCCACAACTCCTTTTGGAGAAACATTCCTTTGCAGTGAATGCAATATTCATGTTTCCTATCACCCTTTGCTGACCGTTTAACTTTAAGTGAACCGTTTCCTGAAGTCAGAACATCACTGTTGTACATGAAGTTCCCCCTGTTTCGTAGTTGCTCCAGTAGTTTTTTTTTTTTTTTGAGCCAGAAGGAAAACTGAAAGCTTTAGCAATAGCCCTGTTTCCTTTATCGGAACTTTGGGGTAAATTTACTGGAAGTTCCCGACGTGCGCTTGTCTGCACTTGACCGGGTCGGCCGAACGGCCGTTTTCCAGAAACTTCTGAGTACCTGATCAGGGGTAGGTACTCGGAATGGCCCGATGGAGTCGCTGAGCGGAACCTTCGGTTAACTCACGCTGATTGGTTGTAACTCAGTAGGAAATTACATCAGTCGACGTTCTCCAAAACAACCGGCAGTAGTAAAATTAGAAGAGTTGCTAGTGAAGCAGAATAGAAGCGAACGGAATAAGCAATCATGTTTAAAATTAAACTCCCGACACCGGAACACAAGGCGGAATTTCCCCACAGCTGTTACTAAACTCAGCACCGGAAAACACGGCAGAATTCCCCCACTGTTAAACTCCGCACCGGAAAACACCTTGGAATCCCCCTACATCGCCTTAATTCACTGGTCTTTGTTGTCTCACAGAGCGCTGTAAAAACTGAGCTTCTGGTCTTTGAACGCCACATTTTACATCACACAGCTGCTAGCGTGTGATGATTAAATTATGATAAAATTCAACAGAATAAATACTTTTAATGTTATTAATGTTACTGTGGACACTTTCTGGCGCTGATCAGTGACATCACTCACTGCTAGGGTTGTAACGATGCTTCGAAAATCGATTTAAAATCGGTGCAAACTAGTTTAAATATCCATCGTTGTAGAAAGAAAAGAAAATCGATTCACTGCCAGAGATGTCCGAAAGACTAAAGCGGAACTAATATTCCACCGGACGGAACTAATGTTTTGTTCCGTGTTTCAGGCCGTGCATGGTTTTATGACAGACATGTTTCCGGTTTAGCGCCGTGTGTGTTGTGCGTCACGGATATAAAACTAAGTAAAATGAGATGAATATTCAGGTTATATCCATGCTTACTAAGGTGTTTACATGTTTAGTTACCCATCAGCTGCATTTGTTGTTATTCTTTAGCGTGCTAATATAGTATTTAACAATCGTCATTTGCCGCTAATGCTAAAGCTAGCCCATGAGTGCCGTGACGCACATGCTAAGCTGCTAACATACCTTCAGTAAACCACATCTACACACATGTAACTTGTTCCTGTTAAATAAGCCTGCTGTTCAAGTTCACTGTTAATAAATGCGCTGAGAAAACTTCTGGTTTCCCTGGTTCTCTGACTGACCAGAACCTACCATCCATATTGGCCGCCTCAACCAGTCGGTATATCCTTTTATTAGTGTAGTGCTACTACAAGAGACATACATGCAGATGGCATTCAAAATAAATAAAACCTTTTTTGAGCTTAAAAAGACTTGTGATCATTTCCATATCATCTATAATTACCGCTATTACTTTGTTCAATGGTAGGTTTGTTAGTAAGACAATAGAAAGTTACAATTTGAAACAAAGACTAAAGGGCAATTGTAAAAAATAATTTATTTTGCCATAAAATAACTGAAATTCATTTTGTTGCGGAAAATTGTAAAAAAATCGGAATCGTGAACTTATAATCGGCAATCAAATCGAATCGTGAATTGAGTGAATCGTTACATCCCTACTCACTGCCGAAGCAGTCGCGATATGCTGATGTCTGTGCAAAGTCCTGAAAGAGCTGAATTTGAATGGAGACAGAACAGCTGAGAGGACTGGGACATAGAATCTCCCGGTTTTTCCCCCGTCCCAGAATTTATCCTGAAGTTGCCTATTATCTCTGTCTTCTTTCTCATGTCTTTGAAAATGTCTTGCAATTTTGTGACCCTTCATGCAAAAAAAAAAAAAAAAATTTTTGCCCTTGAGAATTTTTGAGAAATTCTGTTTAAACAGGGTTCTTCTAGATCTTCAGTCAAATGACTGTTTTCTTCACTTGAGGTTTTAGGATTTGGTGTTGATGGCGCTGCTGCAAGTAGCACTGGGTTTGACACATTTATTTCCTCTTCTACATCACTCTCTGAATTGGGGAAATAGTCTGGATCATGATCATCAGAACAATCATCTGTTTCTTCATCACTTGTTTCATATTCATCCTGCCAAAATAAAAAGTAAAGTTATATAAAATAGGTCAAATAAAGTATGAAGCACAGAGCTGGGTTACAAAAATCTTAACTACTGAATCCCTATTGAACCCATCTAAAAATGTCCTGACCCAAAAAAAATACTCCTCAAATATTTTTGTTACTTTTGTGACTAACCGATCCATTTACATTTAACTTTTCTGGCAACTGTTTGAGTGCTAATTTCAGTTTTTTGAATCTTGATTTGCATACAAAATATCTAAAATTAAAGCTGCAAGCAGCGTCGTTCGGCCCTCGCAGCTCAGCGCTGCTCCGGCCTACTGTGGCAGCCCGGGGGGACCTGAGCACCACCACGGCACAGAAACCTCAACCCCCGCGACCCCGGAAACTGCAAGCCGTCACTTCATCCGCACCTCACCCCAACTCAGCATCTCCTCTGAGCCTGGCAAAAAATTATGCATCTCACCACTAGGGGATGCTCTAAATTCACCACACTAGTGAGTTAAGCGGTGTTTTGTGTTAGTTTGGCGTCAATCAGGTGTTGCGTGTGTTTTCTAGAAGCAAACAGCTTCAAGGGTCGGAGCTAAAGGGAGTTGAACCAACAACCACAGAAATGTGTTTGGTGCAGTGGTGTGATGACACAAACCAAGTTTCATGCAATTCTGACCATGTTCTTAAAAGTTATTAAAGTTTGAAGTTATCTAGGGGGCGCTGTGGGCGATAACATTTAAATCCCATTGAGGTAATCTTAGGTTGACAACGATGGTTTTGTGTTATTTTGGGGTCAATCAGATGTTCCGTTTGTTATCTAGAGCCAAATGGCTGAAAAGGGGCGGAGTTAAATTGATTTGAACCAATGAGCACATACATTTGTTGAGTGCAGTGCTATGATGTGTCCCACCATGTTTGGTACAGTTTTGAGCTTTTTTGTTGAAGTTATTAAAGTTTCAGTGTATCTAGGGGGTGCTGTCCCAAATTGCATTAAAAATCCCATTGAACAGTTTGTAGGTTATCAACAATCATTTGTGTGGAGTTTGGTGTGAATTGCACCATGCATGTGTTGCTCAGGGTCAAAAATCTCTGAGGGGGCGGGGCTAAAGTGAAATCAACCAATGACCACAGGAATGTGTTGGGCACTTTTGTGTGATGACACATAGCAAGTTTGGTGCAGTTCTGACCTTGTCTTTAGAAGTTATTACAGTTTAAATGTATGTAGGGGGCGCTGTCCCAAATTGCATTAAAAATCCCATTGAGCAGTTTGTAGGTTGGGACCAATCATTTGTGTGCAATTTGGTGTGAATTGCACCATGCATGTGTTGTGTCACGCTCCTCACCTGAGCTCCACAGCATGAGCAGTGAGGAGGGATGTAGCGTGTGGTTAGACCCAATCGCAGGGAGTGCTAGCGTTGGGTGACGTCTAACACGCAGTTTATTATAGGAGCACCGACACGAACCTCGAAGTGAAACGAGGACGTGGCGGTGTTCCAGAAAGGAAAAAACGGGCTTACTGTTTGGATGCAGATGGATGAGGTGAGCGTAGGAGCTCTGGGTCGTCTGGCGTGAATGTGGAGCCATGACGACTGGAACGGATGAAAGCTGTAGCTGGCTGGCGTGGATCTGAGCCAAGGGGCTAGTAAGCTAAAGCGTGAGGTGAGCGCCGGAAGCTCTGGGCGCACGGCGTGACCTGCGGAGCTGATGCGCTGGAGAAATAAAAGTTAAGGTAGAACTGAAAAACGCTACTAAGCGAGGCGCCGTTAGATCCGAGACGAAACGGGAACGCCAAGGCTACCGACAGAGAAACGATGAGCCAGCGCTGGAGTTGCCGAGAAGACTTCCTGAAATAGTGTGGACGTGATGACGTGGAGAGGTGCGTGACGGTGTGGGGAATGCTGGGAAGTGGAGCCTAAGTATGGTGCGGTGTCAGAAGGATGGCTGGAAGGCAGGAATCATGACAGTACCCCCCACCCTAGGGACGGCTCCGGACGGCCCAAAACCGTGAGACTAGGAATTCCGGGGGCGGCGAGCACAAAACCCAGAGAGGCCAGGAGAGATCTGATCCGACACGATTGGATGGGACTAAACCCTGGCAGAAGTGACCTGACTGATGGACTCGGCATGACTGGAGCCTGTCTCTTATACNTGGAGGGACTTGACTGAAGGAGAGCTGAACTGAATTGACGGAAACGAACATGACTGAAGGAAAAACTGGAGTTGAAAGGAACGTGGCTGGAAATTACTTGACTTGAAGGGAACTGGCTGAAAGGAAACTGATTTGAAGGGACTACGTTGAAGGGGACTGGAGCTGAAAGGTGGGAGTGATTTGATTTGAAGGGAGATAGAGGTGACTTGACCTGATTGGGACTTGATTGGAAGAGACTTGACCTGATGTGATATGGTGAGGCTACCTTGATCGGAGCGACGACTGGGAGCGACTTGACTTGACTGGGAGCGACTTGACTGGGAGCGACTTGACTTGACTGGGAGCGACTTGACTTGACTGGGAGCGACTTGACTGGGAGCGACTTGACTGGGAGCGACGTGACTGGGAGCGACTTGACTGGGAGCGACTTGACTTGACTGGGAGCGACTTGACCTGAGGTGGAGCGACTTGACCTGAGGTGGAGCGACTTGACCTGAGGTGGAGCGACTTGACATGATTTGGCGTGATTCGACTTGATTGAAGTGGCTTGACTGGAAGTCACTTGACTTGAAGCACGTGACTTGACTTGAAGCTACTTGATTGGGTTGAAGGCACCTGACTGGAGTGAAGCTACTGGACTGACTGGAAGCTACTGGACTGGAGTGAAGCTACTGGACTGACTGGAAGCTACTGGACTGGAGTGGAGCTACTGGACTAGATGGAAGCTACTGGACTAGATGGAAGCTACATGACTGACTGGATTGAAGCTACATGACTGACTGGATTGAAGCAACATGACTGACTGGATTGAAGCTAATGAACTGGATTGAAGCCAATGAACTGGATTGAAGCTATTGGACTGACTGGAAGCTACTGGACTGACTGGAAGCTACTGGACTGAATGGAAGCTACTGGACTAGATGGAAGCTACATGACTGACTGGATTGAAGCTACATGACTGACTGGATTGAAGCAACATGACTGACTGGATTGAAGCTAATGAACTGGATTGAAGCCAATGAACTGGATTGAAGCTATTGGACTGACTGGAAGCTACTGGACTGACTGGAAGCTACTGGACTGAATGGAAGCTACTGGACTAGATGGAAGCTACATGACTGACTGGATTGAAGCTACATGACTGACTGGATTGAAGCAACATGACTGACTGGATTGAAGCTAATGAACTGGATTGAAGCCAATGAACTGGATTGAAGCTATTGGACTGACTGGAAGCTACTGGACTGACTGGAAGCTACTGGACTGAATGGAAGCTACTGGACTAGATGGAAGCTACATGACTGACTGGATTGAAGCTACATGACTGACTGGATTGAAGCAACATGACTGACTGGATTGAAGCTAATGAACTGGATTGAAGCCAATGAACTGGATTGAAGCCATTGGACTGACTGGAAGCTACTGGACTGACTGGAAGCTACTGGACTGGATGGAAGCTACTGGACTAGATGGAAGCTATATGACTGACTGGATTGTAGCTAATGAACTGGATTGAAGCCATTGGACTGACTGGAAGCTACTGGACTGGACTGAAGCTACATGATTGAGCTACTGGACTGAAGCTACAGGATTGAGGTACTGGACTGAAGCTACATGATTGAGCTACTGGACTGAAGCTACATGATTGAGCTACTGGACTGAAGCTACATGATTGAGCTACTGGACTGAAGCTACATGATTGAGCTACTGGACTGACTGGAAGCTACTGGACTGGAGTGGAGCTACTGGACTAGATGGAAGCTACTGGACTAGATGGAAGCTACATGACTGACTGGATTAAAGCTACATGACTGACTGGATTGAAGCAACATGACTGACTGGATTGAAGCTAATGAACTGGATTGAAGCTACATGACTGACTGGATTGAAGCAACATGACTGACTGGATTGAAGCTAATGAACTGGATTGAAGCCAATGAACTGGATTGAAGCCATTGGACTGACTGGAAGCTACTGGGCTGACTGGAAGCTACTGGACTGGATGGAAGCTACTGGACTGGATGGAAGCTACTGGACTAGATGGAAGCTACATGACTGACTGGATTGAAGCTAATGAACTGGATTGAAGCCATTGGACTGACTGGAAGCTACTGGACTGGACTGAAGCTACATGATTGAGCTACTGGACTGAAGCTACATGATTGAGCTACTGGACATGATTGAGCTACTGGACTGAAACTACATGATTGAGCTACTGGACTGAAGCTACATGATTGAGCTACTGGACTGAGACTGGATGGAATGAAGCTACTGGGCTGGAGTGAAGCTACATGACTGACTGGCTGGAGTGAAGCTACATGACTGACTGGCTGGAGTGAAGCTACATGACTGACTGGAGTGAAGCTACATGATTGACTGGAGTGAAGCTACATGACTGACTTGAAGAAACCTGACTTGGCTGGGTTGAAGAAACTCGACTTGGCTGGGTTGAAGAAACTCGACTTGGCTGGGTTGAAGAAACTCGACTTGGCTGGTTGGAAGAAACTCGACTTGGCTGGATTGAGAAACTCGACTTGGCTGGATTGAAGAAACTCGACTTGGCTGGATTGAAGAAACTCGACTTGGCTGGATTGAAGAAACTCGACTTGGCTGGATTGAAGAAACTCAACTTGGCTGGATTGAAGAAACTCAACTTGGCTGGATTGAAGAAACTTGACTTGACTGGAGAAACTTGACTGGAAGCACGTGGCTTGGATTGTAGCTACGTGACTTGGTAAAAAGAAAGTGGGTGGGACCACTACAGGCAGCACAGGCGACAGACCAGACGTGATTGGTTGGAGGAATGTGTTGAAGAAGGTCAGGGAGGCTGGGGCCCCCGCCTTAGACGGCTCAACTGGGATCCTTCTTTCTGTGGATGGCCCAGCAGGGGTCTCTCTGGCTGGCCGGAACCAGTATGAGGGCAACAGAGCAGGGGCCTCTCTATCAGGCGGCACAACTCTGGGCCCTGGAAAAATAGGGTGGTCAGACTGGTTGGGACTTTGCAGAGCTTAGATCCCCACCTAGACGGCTCAACTGGGTCTCTCCTCTCTTAGGTAGCCCAGCAGGGGTCTCTCTGGCGGCGGGGAGCCGGAGCTTGGATGAGGGCTGGCAGGGTTGGAGTGGACTGAACTGACTGGACTGTAGCAGTGACTGGCTGGATTAGGCAACTGACTGACTGAAGACAATAACTGGAACTGAAGTGAAGGAGGCCAAAGTGGGGCCTGTCTCGAACTAAGACCTGTTGCGCTAGCAGTAGCTAAAAACAGCACGCCAATGGCGCACCGAGGCGCGTGGTAGCTTGCACTCTGCTGGGTCTATAAAGGGCTGGCTCATCCTGTCACGCTCCTCACCTGAGCTCCACAGCGTGAGCAGTGAGGAGGGATGTAGCGTGTGGTTAGACCCAATCGCAGGGAGTGCTAGCGTTGGGTGACGTCTAACACGCAGTTTATTATAGGAGCACCGACACGAACCTCGAAGTGAAACGAGGACGTGGCGGTGTTCCAGAAAGGAAAAAACGGGCTTACTGTTTGGATGCAGATGGATGAGGTGAGCGTAGGAGCTCTGGGTCGTCTGGCGTGAATGTGGAGCCATGACGACTGGAACGGATGAAAGCTGTAGCTGGCTGGCGTGGATCTGAGCCAAGGGGCTAGTAAGCTAAAGCGTGAGGTGAGCGCCGGAAGCTCTGGGCGCACGGCGTGACCTGCGGAGCTGATGCGCTGGAGAAATAAAAGTTAAGGTAGAACTGAAAAACGCTACTAAGCGAGGCGCCGTTAGATCCGAGACGAAACGGGAACGCCAAGGCTACCGACAGAGAAACGATGAGCCAGCGCTGGAGTTGCCGAGAAGACTTCCTGAAATAGTGTGGACGTGATGACGTGGAGAGGTGCGTGACGGTGTGGGGAATGCTGGGAAGTGGAGTCCTAAGTATGGTGCGGTGTCAGAAGGATGGCTGGAAGGCAGGAATCATGACATGTTCCTCAGGGCCAAAAATCTCTGAGGGGGCGGGGCTAAAATTAAATCAACCAATGACCACAGGAATGTGTTGGGCACTTTTGTGTGATGACACAAAGCAAGTTTGGTGCAGTTGTGACCTTGTCTTTAGAAGTTATTACAGTTTAAAGGTATGTAGGGGGCGCTGTCCCAAATTGCATTAAAAATCCCATTGAGCAGTTTGTAGGTTGGGACCAATCATTTGTGTGCAATTTGGTGTGAATTGCACCATTCATGTGTTGCTCAGGGCCAAAAATCTCTGAGGGAGCGGGGCTAAAATTAAATCAACCAATGACCACAGGAATGTGTTGGGCGCAATTGTGTGATGACACATAACAAGTTTGGTGCAGTTGAGACCTTGTCTTTAGAAGTTATTACAGTTTAAAGGTATGTAGGGGGTGCTGTGGTGAAATAAGAGCACCTTCACCAACCATTTGCACCTGTTTGGTTGAGGGAGTGGATTGTTGTTCACCGTGTTAAATTTCATGCTGATTGGAGGGTGTTAGTGAAATTTACAGTCAAACGTAAGTTCACAGCGTCACGCCAGAATTCGCCATGGCATCAACGCTCCTCCATTTCTGGAAAGCTGCCAGAACTGACGTGGTAATTACGCCGCCATGAACTCAGTGTTACTTTGACTGAATTAAAGAGTTAAAATATGGCCATTTGAACATAAAACAATGCACTTCCTGTGTTCAGTGGGCGGGGCTTAGGTGATGTCAGCAATCAACACTATCATAGTCTTCAGATGTGGTCTGTGATGACACCGACAAAGTTTGATAAAGTTCTGATCATTTGCATCGAAGTTATTAAAACCAATGAATGTCATGGCGAAAGGTCAAAGTTTGAGGGTTAGCCATGCCCAAACCGAACATTTCTCGTAAAATCCGTAGGTTCACTTTTTTCCACATGGTGTTAAGAGTATATAACCAAGATTTGAAGGTGATAGGTCAAACGGCCAAGGGGCCGTGACCGTCAATAGAAATAGTGCAAAAATCACAAAATGGCGTCTGGAACCAAAATGGCCGACTTCCTGTGCAATATAGAGCATAGCTTAAAGAGACTTTTTTGTAGGTACTGAGACACTACATCAGCGTGCAACATTTAGTAATTCTCAAGCAAAGCATGGCTTGGGGCTGACAGTTTAAATGTTCATAGGGGGCGCTATTTCAAAAATTAGGCCACGCCCACCTGATTTTTACATCACCTTCTATTGAGGGTCGGACTAGGATGGCTCACCCCAAGTTTCGTGGCAATATCATAAAAATTGAGGAAATGACAGGCAAACGTAAATGCATGGCGTGACATCAAAATTCGCCATGGCCCCCAAGCCCCACCTTCTTTCGATACCTGCCAATACTGGACACAAAGTGAGCCCAACAGGTCCACTGCTATTTGGCTAAAATTGATGCTGATTAGGTTTAAGGGGTCAAATATGGAGCTTTGAGAGTAAAGCATGGCGTGGCGTCAGGCCAATGTTTGACGGTTAGCCACGCCCAAACCGAACATTTCTCGTAAAATCCGTAGGTTCACTTTTTTCTATATGGTCTTAAGAGTATACAAAAAAAATTTGAAGGCGATACGTCAAACGGCGAAGGGGGCGTGACCGTAAATAGAACGTGTGCGAAAAACACAAAATGGCGTCTGGAACCAAAATGGCCGACCTCCTGTGCAATATAGAGCATGGCTTCAAGAGGCTTTTTTGTAGGTCCTGAGACACTACATCAGCGTGCAGCGTTTCGTAATTGTCACGCAAAGCATGGCTTGGGGCTGACAGTTTTAATGGTCCTAGGGGGCGCTATTTCGAAAATTAGGCCACGCCCACCGGATTTTCACGTCAAGTTCTATTGGGGGGCGGACCAGGATACCTAAAAAAAAATTTCGTGCCGATATCTTTTGAAATGACGAAATGGGAGGCAAACATATGGCCACGGCGTTACGCCTGACTTTGCCGCGGCGTCACAGCCACGCCGTCTTTAGAAAAGTCTCATAAAGTGACGCCATGCAACCCCAACTTGTCTTGAGTTACCAGATACAATTTTGTGTTGATTGAATGAAAGGGTGATTTTTGGGAAATTTCCCAGTAAAACATGACCTTTTTGGTCCTGAGTGGGCGGGGCTTGTGTGATGTCATCACTCGACCATTCATTTTCTTCGGGGGCGGATGAGGAGTAACCAAAAAAATGTTTGTGACTCTAGCCGTTTCGGTTATGAAGTTATAGCCATTTAAAATTTTTTGGCGAGTAGTCGAACTTTGAGGCCTGGCCCCGCCCCTTCAACATATACGAAAACTCAGGATTTGTATCTCATTTTAATCGCCCATGCCTTCTGAGCAAAACGAGACCATTTTCGAGACAATTGTGCAAAAAATGACCGAGTAGGTCAATCAGATACCGACCCTACAAACGCCCAAAACGGGGTCAAAATCGCTATTTCAATCCAATATGGCCGACTTCCTGTTTGATGTTGACCATGGCTGCAAGAGACTTTTCTGTGCGGACTGTGGAGTAGAACACGTGTGCATTTCGTAATTTTACAATGAAAAAAGGTCAATGGGGGGGCTGATTTTTCAGTTTCTAGGGGGCGCTATTTCGCTATTTCTGAAGCGATTTTTTTGGATTCTTGCGCTCCCTGACTTTTAGTAATTTTTAACATGTGTGCAAAATTTGGTGAGTTTTTGAATATGGCAAAGCCTCCAAAAAGGCGTTTTCTGGGCGCAAAGAATAATAATAAACAGAGCAAAAAACAAGAGGCCTTCGCAGCGCTTTCGCTGCTCGGGCCTAATAATAAACAGAGCAAAAACAAGAGGCCTTCGCAGCGCTTTCGCTGCTCGGGCCTAATTAAAGCTGCAAGCAGCGTCGTTCGGCCCTCGCAGCTCAGCGCCGCTCCGGCCTACCGTAGCAGCCCGGGGGGACCTAAGCACCGCCACGGCACAGAAACCTCAACCCCCGCGACCTACATCAGCGTGCAGCGTTTCGTAATTGTCACGCAAAGCATGGCTTGGGGCTGACAGTTTTAATGGTCCTAGGGGGAGCTATTTCAAAAATTAGGCCACGCCCACCAGATTTTCACGTCAAATTCTATTGGAGGGCGGACCAGGATCACTCAAAAAAAATTTCGTGGCGATATGTTTTGAAATGACGAAATGGGAAGCAAACGTATGGCCACAGCGTTACGCCCGACTTCGCCGCGCCGTCACAGCCACGCCCTCTTTCCAAAGCTTTCATAAAGTGACGCCATGCAACCCCAACTTGTCTTGAGTTACCAGATACAATTTTGTGGTGATTGAAATAAAGGGTGATTTTTGGGAATTTTCCCAGTAAAACATGACCTTTTTGGTCCTGAGTGGGCGGGGCTTGTGTGATGTCATCACTTGACCATTCATTTTTCTTCGGGGGCAGATGAGGAGTAACCAAAAAAAATTTTGTGACTCTAGCCCTTTCGGTTATGAAGTTATAGCCATTTAAATGTTTTTGGCGAGTAGTCGAACTTCGAGGCCTGGCCCCGCCCCTTCAGCATATACGAAAAGTCAGTTTTATTGTCTCATTTTGATCGCCCATGGCTTCTGAGCAAAATGAGACCGTTTTCGAGACAATCGTGCAAAAAATGACCGAGTAGGTCAACCAAATACCGACCCTACAAACGCCCAAAACGGGGTCAAAATCGCTACTTCAATCAAAAATGGCCGACTTCCTGTTTGATGTTGACCATGGCTGCAAGAGACTTTTCTGAGCGTACTGGTGAGTACAACACGTGTGCAACATTTCAGAATTTTATGATGAAAAAAGGTCAATGGGGGGGTGATTTTTCACATTCTAGGGGGCGCTGTTCAGCCATTTTTTGGGCGATTTTTTCGGGACCTGTGTGCAAAATATTGTGAGTTTTGGGGTATGTTAAGGCCTCCAAAAAGGCAATTCATTTGTGACCGGAATAATAATAAAAAAAGGCAATTCATTTGTGACCGGAATAATAATAAACGGAGCAGATACAAGAGGCCTTCGCAGCGCTTTCGCTGCTCGGGCCTAATAAACAGAGCAAACACCAGGGGCGTCACTAGGTTTTAAGGACAGGGGGGGCTTAGCCCCCAAGAGATGCACACGATATGAACGAACGTAGTGAATGAGCACAAAATTTCACAAACAGAAAGCAAAGACTGAGAAATTGTTTTCCTACTTTTTTGGACAGATTAAACATCCTAGACCACCAATAGATCTATTGTTTTATTTCAGTCTGTTTTATAATACAGTACAACAAGAAAACAGAAGAAATGTGTTTGCTGCATCAATAACAAGAAAAAAAACCTGAAAATAAAAAAGTACATCATTTTTATGGCATGCATGTGATGTGACTAAAGTGGTTGCAATTTAAAGCCCTGAAAAATATTACTAAATCACTTGAATTGAAGTAATATTAAAATAGAACCCTCAAAAATATGCGAGTCAGGCTAATTTGACTTATATATATATATACATATATATATATATATATATATATATTTTTTTTTTTCATTTATTCTTTATTTAACCAGGAAGGTCCCGTTGAAATTAAAAACCTCATTTTCA
>SSNS01000374.1:41813-104313 GCA_006937985.1 Aphyosemion australe
GGTGAAAGGTCAATTGGCATTTTACAAAAAGTAAACTACATTTTACTTATTTACTAGATCAGCCAATAAGTTAGGTTCTAAAAGAAACTTTTAGAACCAGTACAAAAAAATTTTTATGCAACATTTGTTTCACATTGCTATGGAGGAATTTTAACTGTCCTTTTTGCAAAAGTCATACTCTTGATTCTAAATCTATTACTAATGGTTTTAGTTCAGTTCACGTATGGCAGTATTTTTTTAATCAACCAGGTCTTAACTCTGAATAAATATAGAAACCATGGCCTTTTTTTGTCTTTATTAGTGAGATTTAGAGTACTAGCTCCATGGATTTTATAGAACACATCCATGTTGAAAGGATAGAAAACAATTACTATGCCTTGAAACTATTGTTGAGGGGGAAAACATGTTCAGTAGTTTAACCTATTTGTTTTAGATAAAATAACAAAGCACAATTTTAATTTAAAAGACATGTAACCTTATGTTAGCTCAATAAATAGGGAATTATTTTGAATAATTATTTATTATGAGGGATCACTAAAAAATACTAAATCATTTATTTTATTTTTTCCAAACTTGAACTGCTATTAAAACCCTGGAGAACCCACGGGGTCAAATTTGTCCCCTGTTGATTGCTGCTACTCTAAATTAACAAAGATTTAAAAATTGTGAAATTTATCTTCCAAAACCCAGAGTGCCACTTCTGACCCCTGCATAGAGACACCTAGTGGATGCATATTGAAATGACATGAGCCACAGTGGTGGTGAGAAGATGGCTGACCACATGCTATTTTTTTGAGCTGAAAACCTCCCCAAACAAAATTGTCTCTTCAGCAAACCAGCAGTTGGTAAAATTTTGCATTTTGTGTTAATCTACTTTATATTAACTTGCAGAATGCCTAGAAGTATGTTTTATATTCTTTTTGGAAAAATTAGCCACTCTGAGCTTGTCAAAAAAAATGATGGGTCAAAAACGACCCTCTGGTTCTTTGAGTGACTTTGTAGGAGAAGAATTGTTACAGTCTGTATTTGAGTAAAGCCTTGAAATAAATTGATTTGTATAATTAAATCAATGTAGTTCAGGGTCAGATACTAATAAAATAAATACCTTTATATTTTTAGGGAGTATGGCTGCTCAATTTTCAAGGCAGGGAAGGCATCAGAATAAATTCACTGTAAAACAGGTTTTAGAACAACTTGAAGCTGATGATAGTGACTTTGGCCCTGAATTGGACAGCAAAAGTGATTCTGATGATTTGTTTCAACCGCATGGAAGTGATGGTGGTGAATCTTCTGCATAAGTCAGTGCACATCTTGCATGCTGTAAATTTCCCATCAGGACCCGTCGCTGGTATATGATACTTTTCTGGCATTTTTTTGTCTGTTGCGGTGATCAACGCATGGCTTCTTTACTAGTGTAAATGTGAGGCACAGGGAATCACAAGATTGAAAGTACTCAAACTTCGCAAGTTTCAGGGTTTGGTTGCACAAGGCTTAAGCCTTTATTTCAGCCAATTGGCTGAAGTTGAAAGAGCAAGAAGTCGGGGTAGGCCATCAACTTCTCGCCCCTTCTCCTAACTATCAAAAAGATTTGTTCGAGTTTATAAGAGTTCAGATGTTTGTTTTGACCAGATTGCCCATTGGCCTGTCAAGGANTTATGTGCAGCAGAGTAATAGAGGGGCAGTTAGATGGATGATCAGAATCCCATCATTAGGAACAGGATGTTCACAATGATTAGATGAGGTTCTTCCAGAATTGAATATATCAGAAGTGATTAAAGTTTGTAATTTTTTAGAGGGAAAAAAAAGGTAATTTATTGGTTGCCTTTAGTAAGTGAATACCATTTTGAACAGTGTGGCAAAAAATGCTCCAGGAAAACATCTCACATTGCACCTGTAACTGCCAAGCTCCAATGTTTACTGCTGTTAGTGACTTTATTTATGTGATGATATTTTTTTTAACTGCTAAATCATTGTTTATTTAGTGAGTCAGGAAAATGGACCATCCACAGGGCAAATGGAAGACTTTGAAAGGCGAGGAGATGTTGAAGCAGAGGCTGTGTCTGGCGATGCGATGGGATTTGAAGAGCAACAAAGACCAAATGAAGCCAGCATTCAGTTTGCAGATTTTATGTAAAATCATATTCTGACACAGTTTTTGTCCTTTTTCCTTTACTTTATTTTGAATTTCTATTTTCTTATTTAATTTCTAGCCCTGTCGGTTTTGAAGAAGATGAAGCCATAGAGGAGGCAATCAGACGCAGTCTTCTGGAAGAGTCTGTGGAGTCGTTACCCAGTTCAAGGTATTTCCTTTTGCACTAACAGTAAGAAAAAGTCAGTGTGTGGACTATGTATTATTATAACAATTATTTTTCTGTCTCAAAGGTTTGCAAAAACTTTGAGCAAAGAAGAAATTACAGGGATTTTGAAGGCACACAGTGAAAACGTTGTAACAGCAGCATTCAGGTCAATCTTTATCAGCAGAGGAAATGTGTGGACTTCCGCGCTCCGACAGTTCAGCAGACGGAGGTTTGCTGAGAGCACGGATATGCTGTATGTTTCCTTTGCCAGTGATGAACATGCCAATGAAGAGGCCGAAGACCTTGGCGGGCCCAGACGGGAGTTCTTCCGACTGCTCGTTAAAGCGATCTTTAAAGACAGTGGAGCATTTGAAGCTAATACATTTATTTATGAAATTCTAAAGTTACACCTAGTGTATAGTTATATCTAATTGACAATGGTCACAATCTTAAAGGCACACTAGGTTTTGACAGGCTATAACACCCTCTAGTGTCCGTTTTAAATCACTATTGTAAAAACAAACTGCTGTCCTGCTCGCTGTGTGCCTGTGTTTTTAACATCTTAATCTAACTGCTGAAACGTCTCCTCAGCCTTCATCAGTTTCTACAGGAGCGGTTCATCACTAAATAAAACAAATCAGGTTTGTTCACGCAGGGAAAGATCTTAAACATGCAGGAATCATGAGCTGTAAGCACACTCTAACGCTAGTTTGTCAGCTAGCCGTTTTCCTATCTACTTGGTGCTTGAAAATAATATGACCCACACTGAAGAAAGATCCTGAGAGCAAGAATCATGCAACCACCAGGAAAGGCTGTAGCTTGTCAATAAATCCAAGCGTGGAAGTCAGAGTGCTGGTTGATAACAGCAGGCACGTTACTCTAGAAACGCTGAACTGCTCGCTGACAAGACTGGTTTCAGATTAACATTGTCCCCGGGTAGTGATGAGAGTGTAGAGACTCATAAATGAAGAATAAATGGTGTGTGAGTATACGAGGATCTCGGGTAGAGACAAGACGGCGTCAATGATTGAGCATTTGACAGGTGCAAGAACACTTATGTGTGTTGAAAGGTGGGTGGATGAATGGTGAGCAGGATGTGACCGCTATCGTTTGACAAACACATTTAGAAATAAAGTACAGGCATCATCATACTGAGGACAGGTACTACACAGCTGATGGACCAGAAACTGTGTAGAGAAGAATAGAGCTGGAGCACATTGGTCAGTGCAATATTTTAATGGATGCAAGTAAAAGCTACTAATATTTCAACACAACATCAGAGTTTTTACTTGCAGCCATTATAATCTTACACTGATCAGTGTGCTCCAGCTCCATTCTTCTCTATACATTAAATATTTAGGAACACAGGGAAAGTAAAAACATGCAAAAACTAAACATACAGTATTAAAGTTGTACTAAGAGCAATAGGATGATCGTTAGGTCTGCATCCATTCTGAATCCTTATTTGTCTCTGAGCTCTCGTGATTTAGAAAACTCCCGATGTTGACTCTTGTTTGACTAATGTGGTCTGATGTCCTTATTTTTTTAGCTTCATCAGATAAAAGTTTTCTTTGTCTCTTCTGAGGCTCCACCATGATAAACACGTTACAATAAATGCTAACCAGGTGTAGCTCGTCTGTCCTGAGGTGCATGGATTGCTGAAAAGTGGTGCTGCTTCACGCAAGATACGTGACTTTGTGAGATTTCAGAGTAGCGGGTCGGTGAATGAAGTTGAAAACGCGGTATTCTGGCCACAAGGAGCGGAGGGGGCTGAGTGACTTTTCATTTACCCTGTAAAGAAAATTATTTAAAAATATGAAAACGTCACTTAGTGTGTCTTTAATAGATAATGCTGTGTTGTTTTTGTTACATCACAATAACAAACTTGCCACAAATTTCTTAACATTCAAGTCAAAAGATTATTAGATTATTAACCTTCTAATCACATAGGTGATTTGTTTAATGAAATTTTTTGTTGTTTTTGATGTTTTACCATAGAGTCTCCCAATGGTTTTCTTCCAAGAATGAACTTGTCTCTCATGGAAAGTGGAGTGTATCGTGCAATTGGGCAGATGATGTCTACAATCATTGTCCAGGGTGGTGAACCTCCAGCCCTCCTTTCTCCCCTTGTGGTGGACTACCTCTTGTCAGAAAACATCTTTGAGGCCACAGCCACCCCTGATGATGTAGCTGATAGGGAACTCAGAGAGGCCTTAAAGAAGGTGAGATGTGTGTTAAATGTAAAACATATTTCTAATGTACTAATGTGGCAAAAAATAATTTGTATTGCTAAATGAATAATGTCGACACCCTCTAAATATTTTGAGGTCATTTTGTGGTTGGTTTATATGCCATAGTTTGACTGGCAAATTCTTTAGTCTTAATTTAAACTTGGATTAATGGAAAAGTTTGACTAACCTTTGCATGTAGTAGCACTTCTTTGTCACCAGAGGGCATTCACTGTTTGTGAGTNTTATTTTCAGTTAGAACTTTGGCCTTGTGCTCTTATTTCCACTGGCAAACATGCGTTGATAAATCAATCCAGTTCTAAACATGCAAAAAATAAAGCAAAAACAAACCATAGTGAAATGTAGTTGTGTGTTTGATTTATTTTCCTCAATTTAAAATAGTTTACATTGACAGTATGTGTTATTGTGATTCTTTAAAATGATATGCATAAAGCCCGATGGGTCAAATTTGACCCTAATCCCAAATTAGGGAATAAAGGGTCAAAATTGAAAAAGTGGATAGAAGTCATTTAATGCATGGGTCATATTTTTCAAAAGAAGGTAATGGTTCTTGGGTTTTCCAGGGTTAAAAGACTGCAAATTATTGACGTAAGATTCATTCAGTTTTTAAAACTTGATCAAAATAGACTTCAGCTAAACTTTGAAATTTATTTAAATCCTCAAATGTATATTCAATGTTCAATAAAACCTCTTTCAACCTTTTCACAGGTCCTGCATCTCTTGAAAGAATACCCTTCTATTAGGGTCCTTCTGGAAATGCCTGACGAACCCAATGATGTTACAGCGGATGTTGTGGCAGCCCTTTTGAAACCAAACTACTCGGTTTTGGGAAGCAACAAAAGACCAAGAGAGGAGTTAATGGTTGTCAAAATCCGAGAGTTTCTCCACACAGTTCATGGTAAATATACAGGACATACTGACAATTAATGATATTTTGGTGATTGTAGAAATTTCCAGTTGCAATTTATATTTGTGCTAATTTAAAAGACATGCACACAATATAATATACGGTGGGTATAGAAAAAAAATCACCCACTTTGAAAGACATCAGTCTAAAAGAGATCATTTGTTATTTAATAGACATAGCTTTTTCCAAACACTATATAATCATGACCAGATTCAGAAGAATTGTAAATAAAAATTTTATTACATAAACACCTGTAATATTTACTCAATGGAAAATTACATTTTTCAGTAACTGGTCTTAATGTTTATTTTTTCTTATTCAGCTTGTCCAATCAGTTTTATCTATATTTCATCCACCCCATCCATACACTTAGTG
The DNA here is from genome assembly GCA_006937985.1 of Aphyosemion australe. Taxonomy (NCBI): domain Eukaryota; kingdom Metazoa; phylum Chordata; class Actinopteri; order Cyprinodontiformes; family Nothobranchiidae; genus Aphyosemion; species Aphyosemion australe. Next base: position 47,642 of record SSNS01000374.1, read on the forward strand.
CTGCTCTTTTAAAATGTATATATTTTATGCCCAAACTTAATGTGAAACACAAATGTACATTAAATACAAAAACGGCTACTGCTAGAAACTATCTTCTAAATATATTATAAAAATCTTGGTAACACTTTACAATAAAGGTCTCTTTATTAGCATTCCCAATATTGTTAACTATTAAGTGTCCGTAGGACAAAAAGCCAGGGTGGGGTGTCTGCTTAGTAATGCATTACCTAATATTAATATTAAACAGTTGTTAATACTTTATTTAATAGTTTATTAATGCTTAATTATGCAGTAACATTCATAAAGAGACCCTTATTGTAAAGTGTTACCAAAATATTTTCTTTTACATGAAACATAAAAAACATTAGTTTGATGTAAGTCTGCACCCTTAGAAAACGTTAATTCCTTAATTATTTTTATTATGTTAGAAGATAGTCTTGTTTAATACTTGAATCTTGTTACTCCATAAAACATAGCTACAAATTTAATATAGCAGAAAATTGGGTATGGTGGTGGTCAAAGCAACCGGTGGCACCAGTGCTCTGCAGCCTTGCTTACATCTGTGCACCCAAAGGCAGCTGTGGCTACAATGTAGCTCATTGCCACCAGTGTGTGAATGACTGGTGTGTTGTAAAGCACCTTGGGAGGTTGTAGAACTCTATAAGGCACTATATAAATACAGGTCATTTACCATTTTACCTTAAAGTTTCAGAATGAACAGTAGATCTGTGACCAATTTTATTTAGATACAAATGTTCCAGATTATAATATTTTGTATTGTTTTCAACCTTGCAGAGAAAGAGATGGGTGAACTTCTCAGTAACAGAAACCTCACTATGGAAGAGAAGGAATTCATCCAGACACTGTCTCCTGGACATATTCTGGCCTTTGCAACTGGAAGCAGCAAAGTTCCAGCAGTTGGATTCATTCCTAATCCAAAAATAAGTTTTGTCCATGATGAGACAAAACACCTTCCCATTGCTCATACATGCTCAAATGAGCTTCAGATCTTCGTCAATGAGAAGAATCTTGCAGATAATGATGAATTTGACTACAGTTTTCTGGTTGCTCTAATGAATGGAGCAATTTTTAGTGCAGTGTAAACTACACACATACCCATTCAAACACAGTATGATGCTGATTTAACAAGAAAATTGTTTGAGAAAGAAAAAAAATCACGTTCTCATTATCAGGTTTCACAACATTGAAATTTAAGATATTTTGTGTTAAATGTTCTCTTTATTCTTTGTAGAAACAGTTCATTTTCTCTACATTTAAAAGAGGGTATTTCCCTAAGTGTACACCTCCACTTCATATTTCCATGTTGCTAATGATTTACAATAGTCATATTTGTCATTTTATTGAAAACAAATTCCTGTACTCTGTGAAACAATGCTTTCCCCTTGTTGCCATCGTTTTCAAGTGGATTAACTGAAATAATCAGTTCTTGCAAGTCCTGTTCATTCAGAGGGCAAAACCGATAGGTCTGCTGTGTTCTAAAGTAGTTATATCTTTCTTCAATGTTACTTTCTGGATTGCTCAGAAAAAGTTGTCTGTCTAGTGTAAAAAGCTGAGCAGGGGTTCTGCTTCCTTCAGAAGAAACTGAATGATTGTTAAAGGCAGCTTTGAACTCATCCAAGGTGCGATTAATCCTGGGGATGTAAATGTAATGAAGACAAAATAAATCTGTTTCATTCTCTACATTCAAGGCCTCTGTTGACTCAAGTTCATAAAAAGTTGGTGCAAACACATCACGACAGTTCCTGTTCAAATCACGGTTGAAGCGTTCAAATACGTTGATTATGCACAGAGCTTCCAGTCAAAACAGAATTTTCTCCCCTGTGCAATCTCATGTCTTCCCATATTAGCACATTCTCTCCCCCATAATCAGTTCTAATATGAACAGGCCGGCCAAATTCTCTGATGGCTTCTCTATAAAGGTCCATTACAGTTTCTGCCTGATTGTTGTTTGAACACTTCATAAAGGTTAACATTCTGCTGTAGCCGTCCATTGCACAATGCACCACGAGTTTCCACCGAATGAGTTTGTGATTTCCGTCTATGTGCCAAATATAGTTTGGGAAAGGCACAGAGTAGACTCTTCTGCTTATCGTTGTCAATCTTCGAGACTCGACACCTGCACCATCAACCCTCTTTACAGAGCTTCTAAGACGGCGTCTCTGCACTATGATATTTCTCGCTCGCAAATGTCCGTTAAGCATTAATTCTCCAACGTTAGGATGCTCTGCTTTAATTTCACAAATGGTTGTATCAAGTTCTTGGTCAGAAATGTCAGTAAATTTCAAGTGCCTTATGTTGTATTCCCGCATGTATTTGTACAACGTGGGTCTGGATATTTGCAGTGCTGAAGCCACTTGAGAAAGTGCAATCCCTTGGAACAGCAGACTTTCGATGTCCTCTTTGGAAATGAAGTTTCTTTCAACCTAAGCAGAAATACACAACACATGCAATGTAAATATATTACATTTTTTACTGCACACATAATAAACTTTTTAAAGATCTTTCTTGATAGTTACTTGAAAAATTGGTTGACTTAATTTTTATTGATGATTAAAAACTTGCTTTAAGAAAGTATNGTGTCGCCGCCACCGCTCCTCGGATCCACGAGTCCCCGGATGCCGGACCTTCTCCCAAACTCCAAACTCCTTGTTCCCTGCTACGCTTCGCTCAGCGGAGCCGACACTAATATATCCCTCCACTGCATACTGTAACCCTTTTGCCTCGATCTGGATGATATTGAGCAGAAATTGCTCCCAAAAATGTCGCTGACACGCATCGGTCTACTTCTTTCCATCGCGGAAATCTGCGAAGCTGCAGTATTTGACCCACTTATTGTCAGAGTTGGCAACAGTAACTAAGGGGGGCAAGGCTTGGTGAAAGGTCAATTGGCATTTTACAAAAAGTAAACTACATTTTACTTATTTACTAGATCAGCCAATAAGTTAGGTTCTAAAAGAAACTTTTAGAACCAGTACAAAAAAATTTTTATGCAACATTTGTTTCACATTGCTATGGAGGAATTTTAACTGTCCTTTTTGCAAAAGTCATACTCTTGATTCTAAATCTATTACTAATGGTTTTAGTTCAGTTCACGTATGGCAGTATTTTTTTAATCAACCAGGTCTTAACTCTGAATAAATATAGAAACCATGGCCTTTTTTTGTCTTTATTAGTGAGATTTAGAGTACTAGCTCCATGGATTTTATAGAACACATCCATGTTGAAAGGATAGAAAACAATTACTATGCCTTGAAACTATTGTTGAGGGGGAAAACATGTTCAGTAGTTTAACCTATTTGTTTTAGATAAAATAACAAAGCACAATTTTAATTTAAAAGACATGTAACCTTATGTTAGCTCAATAAATAGGGAATTCTTTTGAATAATTATTTATTATGAGGGATCACTAAAAAATACTAAATCATTTATTTTATTTTTTCCAAACTTGAACTGCTATTAAAACCCTGGAGAACCCACGGGGTCAAATTTGTCCCCTGTTGATTGCTGCTACTCTAAATTAACAACGATTTAAAAATTGTGAAATTTATCTTCTAAAACCCAGAGTGCCACTTCTGACCCCTGCATAGAGACACCTAGTGGATGCATATTGAAATGACATGAGCCACAGTGGTGGTGAGAAGATGGCTGACCACATGCCATTTTTTTTGAGCTGAAAACCTCCCCAAACAAAATTGTCTCTTCAGCAAACCAGCAGTTGGTAAAATTTTGCATTTTGTGTTAATCTACTTTATATTAACTTGCAGAATGCCTAGAAGTATGTTTTATATTCTTTTTGGAAAAATTAGCCACTCTGAGCTTGTCAAAAAAAATGATGAGTCAAAAACGACCCTCTGGTTCTTTGAGTGACTTTGTAGGAGAAGAATTGTTACAGTCTGTATTTGAGTAAAGCCTTGAAATAAATTGATTTGTATAATTAAATCAATGTAGTTCAGGGTCAGATACTAATAAAATAAATACCTTTATATTTTTAGGGAGTATGGCTGCTCAATTTTCAAGGCAGGGAAGGCATCAGAATAAATTCACTGTAAAACAGGTTTTAGAACAACTTGAAGCTGATGATAGTGACTTTGGCCCTGAATTGGACAGCAAAAGTGATTCTGATGATTTGTTTCAACCGCATGGAAGTGATGGTGGTGAATCTTCTGCATAAGTCAGTGCACATCTTGCATGCTGTAAATTTCCCATCAGGACCCGTCGCTGGTATATGATACTTTTCTGGCATTTTTTTGTCTGTTGCGGTGATCAACGCATGGCTTCTTTACTAGTGTAAATGTGAGGCACAGGGAATCACAAGATTGAAAGTACTCAAACTTCGCAAGTTTCAGGGTTTGGTTGCACAAGGCTTAAGCCTTTATTTCAGCCAATTGGCTGAAGTTGAAAGAGCAAGAAGTCGTGGTAGGCCATCAACTTCTCGCCCCTTCTCCTCACCACCAAAAAGATTTGTTCGAGTTTATAAGAGTTCAGATGTTTGTTTTGACCAGATTGCCCATTGGCCTGTCAAGGAGGAAAATCGCCGTTGATGTGCTGTGCATGTGCAAGGACCTCAAAACTGAAATGCACTGTGAAAAATGTGCAGTTCCACTCTGCATTAACAAAAGACTGCTTCAAAGACTACCACAATGTCTAGTGTGAGTTCTTCTCACTAGCAGAACAGATTTTTGGATTAGCAAAGGCCCATGGTTTCATTTTATTTTCAGTTAGAACTTTGGCCTTGTGCTCTTATTTCCACTGGCAAACATGCGTTGATAAATCAATCCAGTTCTAAACATGCAAAAAATAAAGCAAAAACAAACCATAGTGAAATGTAGTTGTGTGTTTGATTTATTTTCCTCAATTTAAAATAGTTTACATTGACAGTATGTGTTATTGTGATTCTTTAAAATGATATGCATAAAGCCCGATGGGTCAAATTTGACCCTAATCCCAAATTAGGGAATAAAGGGTCAAAATTGAAAAAGTGGATAGAAGTCATTTAATGCATGGGTCATATTTTTCAAAAGAAGGTAATGGTTCTTGGGTTTTCCAGGGTTAAAAGACTGCAAATTATTGACGTAAGATTCATTCAGTTTTTAAAACTTGATCAAAATAGACTTCAGCTAAACTTTGAAATTTATTTAAATCCTCAAATGTATATTCAATGTTCAATAAAACCTCTTTCAACCTTTTCACAGGTCCTGCATCTCTTGAAAGAATACCCTTCTATTAGGGTCCTTCTGGAAATGCCTGACGAACCCAATGATGTTACAGCGGATGTTGTGGCAGCCCTTTTGAAACCAAACTACTCGGTTTTGGGAAGCAACAAAAGACCAAGAGAGGAGTTAATGGTTGTCAAAATCCGAGAGTTTCTCCACACAGTTCATGGTAAATATACAGGACATACTGACAATTAATGATATTTTGGTGATTGTAGAAATTTCCAGTTGCAATTTATATTTGTGCTAATTTAAAAGACATGCACACAATATAATATACGGTGGGTATAGAAAAAAAATCACCCACTTTGAAAGACATCAGTCTAAAAGAGATCATTTGTTATTTAATAGACATAGCTTTTTCCAAACACTATATAATCATGACCAGATTCAGAAGAATTGTAAATAAAAATTTTATTACATAAACACCTGTAATATTTACTCAATGGAAAATTACATTTTTCAGTAACTGGTCTTAATGTTTATTTTTTCTTATTCAGCTTGTCCAATCAGTTTTATCTATATTTCATCCACCCCATCCATACACTTAGTGCTGCTCTTTTAAAATGTATATATTTTATGCCCAAACTTAATGTGAAACACAAATGTACATTAAATACAAAAACGGCTACTGCTAGAAACTATCTTCTAAATATATTATAAAAATCTTGGTAACACTTTACAATAAAGGTCTCTTTATTAGCATTCCCAATATTGTTAACTATTAAGTGTCCGTAGGACAAAAAGCCAGGGTGGGGTGTCTGCTTAGTAATGCATTACCTAATATTAATATTAAACAGTTGTTAATACTTTATTTAATAGTTTATTAATGCTTAATTATGCAGTAACATTCATAAAGAGACCCTTATTGTAAAGTGTTACCAAAATATTTTCTTTTACATGAAACATAAAAAACATTAGTTTGATGNGATCAAAATAGACTTCAGCTAAACTTTGAAATTTATTTAAATCCTCAAATGTATATTCAATGTTCAATAAAACCTCTTTCAACCTTTTCACAGGTCCTGCATCTCTTGAAAGAATACCCTTCTATTAGGGTCCTTCTGGAAATGCCTGACGAACCCAATGATGTTACAGCGGATGTTGTGGCAGCCCTTTTGAAACCAAACTACTCGGTTTTGGGAAGCAACAAAAGACCAAGAGAGGAGTTAATGGTTGTCAAAATCCGAGAGTTTCTCCACACAGTTCATGGTAAATATACAGGACATACTGACAATTAATGATATTTTGGTGATTGTAGAAATTTCCAGTTGCAATTTATATTTGTGCTAATTTAAAAGACATGCACACAATATAATATACGGTGGGTATAGAAAAAAAATCACCCACTTTGAAAGACATCAGTCTAAAAGAGATCATTTGTTATTTAATAGACATAGCTTTTTCCAAACACTATATAATCATGACCAGATTCAGAAGAATTGTAAATAGAAAATTTATTACATAAACACCTGTAATATTTACTCAATGGAAAATTACATTTTTCAGTAACTGGTCTTAATGTTTATTTTTTCTTATTCAGCTTGTCCAATCAGTTTTATCTATATTTCATCCACCCCATCCATACACTTAGTGCTGCTCTTTTAAAATGTATATATTTTATGCCCAAACTTAATGTGAAACACAAATGTACATTAAATACAAAAACGGCTACTGCTAGAAACTATCTTCTAAATATATTATAAAAATCTTGGTAACACTTTACAATAAAGGTCTCTTTATTAGCATTCCCAATATTGTTAACTATTAAGTGTCCGTAGGACAAAAAGCCAGGGTGGGGTGTCTGCTTAGTAATGCATTACCTAATATTAATATTAAACAGTTGTTAATACTTTATTTAATAGTTTATTAATGCTTAATTATGCAGTAACATTCATAAAGAGACCCTTATTGTAAAGTGTTACCAAAATATTTTCTTTTACATGAAACATAAAAAACATTAGTTTGATGTAAGTCTGCACCCTTAGAAAACGTTAATTCCTTAATTATTTTTATTATGTTAGAAGATAGTCTTGTTTAATACTTGAATCTTGTTACTCCATAAAACATAGCTACAAATTTAATATAGCAGAAAATTGGGTATGGTGGTGGTCAAAGCAACCGGTGGCACCAGTGCTCTGCAGCCTTGCTTACATCTGTGCACCCAAAGGCAGCTGTGGCTACAATGTAGCTCATTGCCACCAGTGTGTGAATGACTGGTGTGTTGTAAAGCACCTTGGGAGGTTGTAGAACTCTATAAGGCACTATATAAATACAGGTCATTTACCATTTTACCTTAAAGTTTCAGAATGAACAGTAGATCTGTGACCAATTTTATTTAGATACAAATGTTCCAGATTATAATATTTTGTATTGTTTTCAACCTTGCAGAGAAAGAGATGGGTGAACTTCTCAGTAACAGAAACCTCACTATGGAAGAGAAGGAATTCATCCAGACACTGTCTCCTGGACATATTCTGGCCTTTGCAACTGGAAGCAGCAAAGTTCCAGCAGTTGGATTCATTCCTAATCCAAAAATAAGTTTTGTCCATGATGAGACAAAACACCTTCCCATTGCTCATACATGCTCAAATGAGCTTCAGATCTTCGTCAATGAGAAGAATCTTGCAGATAATGATGAATTTGACTACAGTTTTCTGGTTGCTCTAATGAATGGAGCAATTTTTAGTGCAGTGTAAACTACACACATACCCATTCAAACACAGTATGATGCTGATTTAACAAGAAAATTGTTTGAGAAAGAAAAAAAATCACGTTCTCATTATCAGGTTTCACAACATTGAAATTTAAGATATTTTGTGTTAAATGTTCTCTTTATTCTTTGTAGAAACAGTTCATTTTCTCTACATTTAAAAGAGGGTATTTCCCTAAGTGTACACCTCCACTTCATATTTCCATGTTGCTAATGATTTACAATAGTCATATTTGTCATTTTATTGAAAACAAATTCCTGTACTCTGTGAAACAATGCTTTCCCCTTGTTGCCATCGTTTTCAAGTGGATTAACTGAAATAATCAGTTCTTGCAAGTCCTGTTCATTCAGAGGGCAAAACCGATAGGTCTGCTGTGTTCTAAAGTAGTTATATCTTTCTTCAATGTTACTTTCTGGATTGCTCAGAAAAAGTTGTCTGTCTAGTGTAAAAAGCTGAGCAGGGGTTCTGCTTCCTTCAGAAGAAACTGAATGATTGTTAAAGGCAGCTTTGAACTCATCCAAGGTGCGATTAATCCTGGGGATGTAAATGTAATGAAGACAAAATAAATCTGTTTCATTCTCTACATTCAAGGCCTCTGTTGACTCAAGTTCATAAAAAGTTGGTGCAAACACATCACGACAGTTCCTGTTCAAATCACGGTTGAAGCGTTCAATACGTTGATTATGCACAGAGCTTCCAGTCAAAACAGAATTTTCTCCCCTGTGCAATCTCATGTCTTCCCATATTAGCACATTCTCTCCCCCATAATCAGTTCTAATATGAACAGGCCGGCCAAATTCTCTGATGGCTTCTCTATAAAGGTCCATTACAGTTTCTGCCTGATTGTTGTTTGAACACTTCATAAAGGTTAACATTCTGCTGTAGCCGTCCATTGCACAATGCACCACGAGTTTCCACCGAATGAGTTTGTGATTTCCGTCTATGTGCCAAATATAGTTTGGGAAAGGCACAGAGTAGACTCTTCTGCTTATCGTTGTCAATCTTCGAGACTCGACACCTGCACCATCAACCCTCTTTACAGAGCTTCTAAGACGGCGTCTCTGCACTATGATATTTCTCGCTCGCAAATGTCCGTTAAGCATTAATTCTCCAACGTTAGGATGCTCTGCTTTAATTTCACAAATGGTTGTATCAAGTTCTTGGTCAGAAATGTCAGTAAATTTCAAGTGCCTTATGTTGTATTCCCGCATGTATTTGTACAACGTGGGTCTGGATATTTGCAGTGCTGAAGCCACTTGAGAAAGTGCAATCCCTTGGAACAGCAGACTTTCGATGTCCTCTTTGAAAATGAAGTTTCTTTCAACCTAAGCAGAAATACACAACACATGCAATGTAAATATATTACATTTTTTACTGCACACATAATAAACTTTTTAAAGATCTTTCTTGATAGTTACTTGAAAAATTGGTTGACTTAATTTTTATTGATGATTAAAAACTTGCTTTAAGAATATCTAATTTTTATTTAACTTTTACATTTCCAAACCTTTTGTTATTTACATATAGTCTGCTGACAACTACAAAACAGAAGGGTTACAGTCAAATCAACATTTTATGCAGGAGAGGAAATTTTATGCTATTTCTCAGAACTCATTTCCCTTTTATTGGTCTGAGATGATAATTTGGTCTATTTCCAGGGCAAATTATTGTAACATACATTTATTGTAATGTATGTACAGTACAGGCCAAACGCTTGGACACATCTCATTCAATGTGTGTTCTTTATTTTCATGACATTGGTAGCTTCCCACTGAAGGCGTAAGGGCTATTTGACCAAGAAGGAGAGTGATGGAGTGCTGCGGCAGATTACCTGGCCTCCACAGACCTGAACCCAATGGAGATGGTTTGGGGTGACACCTGCCATGACAGCATGTTCAATTTCTCCTGCCTGGAGCGAGCCGGCAGCCATGTCTGTCTGTCTTCAGTTCTGACTGGTCATTACCAGATCCTAGCAGAGAAATAATTCACAACACGATCAAAACAAGTAGTTTACTCTACAAATGTATTATAACTGATATAGAAATATGCTCTTACCGTTGCCAAGATGCCCAATGAAGCGCAGCGCAGCTAGCCAGTGTCCAGAGCCAAAGAAAGTGGAGTGAAAATGAGCGCAATTGGCCAAACGTTGTTGTGGGCGTGGACACACATGGCTAATTTGCATATTACTGAAAGATTTAGCTCACAGATTTAGATTTAACATTTAGGTTTAGATTTAACATTTAGATATGCATTTAACATTTAGATTTAGATTTAACATTTAAGTTTAGATTTAATATTTAGATTTAGATTTAACATTTACATTTAGATTTAACATTTACATTTAACATTTACATTTAGATTTAGATTTAACATTTACATTTAACATTTAGATATAGGTTTAGATTTAGCATTTAGATTTAGATTTAACATTTAGATTTAACAGTCTGATTTAGATTTACATTTAACATTTAAGTTTAGATTTAACATTTAGATTTAACATTTACATTTAGATTTAGATTTAACATTTACATTTAACATTTAGATATAGGTTTAGATTTAGCATTTAGATTTAGATTTAACATTTAGATTTAACAGTCTGATTTAGATTTACATTTAACATTTAAGTTTAGATTTAACATTTAGATTAGCTGAAATTATGTGACATTTAAACATTATTTTAAATGTTATAAAAGTTGATAAATGTATGAAAAATTAGCTAAATGTATGAAACATTAGCTAAATATCAAAAAAATGTCTGCAAAAAAATATGCACCAGCAATTTACACTTGGCATCCCATAGGATAATATAAACGTTTTGCTTCTCCCAGCTTCATCTTAAATCATAATTATTTCTTATTTTAATTTTATCCTGATGATTTATTGTATAAATGTCATAATTGAGGGAAAAAAAACAACTCAAATCAAACGTCAAAGAAATATAAAAACCTGAAAAAACACAATATATATATAATAATGACTTTTATTTGAGTTCATCACCAACATTATTTAGTTTCAGGGGTTTAAAGATAAAACTCAGTGATTATTATAGTTATTATTATTTAATTATAACTGGGTGAACTCATTAAACATCAGTTCTTATAGAGAGACAGTTCTGGCTTGTGTTTAGCACCCCCTAGTGTCCGTTTGTAGAACCGAAAGCAAAACGTTTCTCTACTCGCTGTTCGTCTTTTTAACACCAACGCCCTGCGGAGACGGAGCGCGTCACCGTGCGCGCTGAAGCCTCCTGCGCACTCGCGGTCCACGCTGGCATTTCAGGTGTTGCGTTAATCTGCGTTTCCCGGTCAACGAGTCACAACAACACCTGCTGCCTCTGCTGCAGCAGCGGATCCACAGCGAGATTCCACAGAACTTCCTGGTTTTCCTGCTGTCTCTCCTCTCCTGTCTGACGGACCCGCGGAGGTCAGCCGTGTTGTTTTGCCAGCTGGATCCTCCTGCGCCCTCACCCTCCACGCTAGCTTTTCCGTCTCCGTGACCGATCGCTCCAACTCCCGGTCCCGTGCCCGTCCACACCAGACAAAACGGGATATTGCTAATTGGTACCGCCGAGGGCGCTGCTCGGAGCTCTGGACCCGGCTCAGGCGCGGTCTGGATGTTAGATGGTGACTTTAACCCAAACCCGGAGTTACAGTAAAAAGCAAAGGAAGCAGGGTGGCGACAATGTTGGACACTTTTACTGAAATGTGTGAAAATCCCTTTTATGTAAATGGAGACAACAAAATGACCAGAAAACACTTTAAACTCGCTGAGTTTTCCGCTCAGATGGTGTTGGTTTTATTTTCACACACATCCATCTTTAGCTGGTCGCGCTGCTGATCCATCAGAGTCTCCGTGAGACCCACCGGTCCCGTCCCTGTCTAAACGGCCCAACTGCTGCCTTTGGTGTCGCTGACGGCCCTGCGGAGATCAGCGTGCAGCTGGATTCTCGTGCGCCCTCGTCCTCCACGCTGACAATTTCTGTCCCATCGCTCAAACTCCCGTTACCGTCCACGTCAGCCACAAAAGGGGCCCAATTGTTAGCTTGGCACCGCCGACGGCGCCGCTCCATCAGCCGGCTACGTCGCTGTTCCCGATGACGCAGCTCTCGCTTCTCCCAATAACATCAAAATGGTTCAGATTTGAAAAGCCTCGAGGAGAATCACTCTCCTGTTTTCAGCTGATGGTTTAATAAACTGAATAAAACTCTGTGGTGCCATGGCGGTTAGACGAGGGTCTCCTTCGGCTGGTAATCCGTGGCAGAAATCAGTCGCTATAAGCGTGAACGCTTCGTCACACACCTGCCTTCACCTGTAATCGGAGAACATAAGCTCCTCCTCCAGGAATCAGCAAGTCCATAAACAAATCAGTTCTGTATAAATAGCAGCAGGCAGCTCTGTGTCACATTCAGACTTTCAGCTTGTTGGTGCGTCATGGACGGTCTCAGGAGGAGAGTCTCTGCTTCTGATCGTCTACAAATGACTTTCAGAAATGTCAGCCTCTCCTACGATGCTGCTCAACAAACGGTCTCTGTTGTACTGAGGCTTGGTGGAGAAGATCACCCCCTTAGGCTGGAGGTGGGGACCTCTGTTATCATCGAAATCGTCAGACAGCTCTGGAGAACCTGGAACTTCTGGGTGCGTCGGGTTCAGGAAGAGGGCGAGCCGCCGGCCTAGAAGCCTTTAGCTGGTCACGTGCTCTGCTGATCCGCCCCATCAACATACCCGTGAGACCCGACGGCCCCGTCAAAGTCGACCCGCAAAACTGGCCCAGCTGCTGCCTTTGCTGGTGTCGCTGACGGCCCCGCGGAGATCGAGCGCGTCACCGTGCCCGCTGCGCCCTCGCGGTCCACGCGGGCATTTCAGGTGTTACCTCAATCCGCGCTTCCACGTCAACGACGAGGGCGACAACATCAGCTCCGTCACCAATAGCTCCAAATCCCGGCCCCGTGGACGTCCGCGTCAACCACGAAGCGCGCCTAATTGCTGGCTTGGTGCCACCGAGGGCGCAGCTACGTCAGCCAAATGCGTCGCTGTTCCCGAAGACGCAGACGTCGCCCAATAACCTCGAAAAGGTTCAGATTGAAAAAGCCTCGACGAGAATCACTCTCCAGTGTTTTCAACTGGTTTAATAAACTCAATAGAACTCTGCCTCAATTTGTCTCAAATGTTTTTACCTTCAGAAGCCCTGAAAGCAGCAGGCAGCGCTGACCTGCTGCGCAGTGCGCGAACCTCTGAAACTCACTGCAGGGCTTCATGCTGCAGCTGAACCTGTTACGCAGTCCCGTTGGTTTACTCTGATTCTGGACGTTTTCTCCTTTTCCCTCCAGACCCGCTGATGCTGCAGCTCCTGGGTCAGGTTAGGAGGAGTTCAGACTCTGAGCGCAAAGAGAAACGATCATTTCCTCCTTTCATCAACCACCCAGTGAAAGGTGCGCAGACACAGACCTGTTTCACATCTGTTGATGCATCAACTCGTTCCCTGAGGACTTTAGCGCTGACTGAGGCTCATTAGAGCTTCTGGATCAGACTCCACTTTAGTCCACATCGATGAAAACCGCCCTGCTGTGCGCTGACAGCGGCTAGAGGAGTGACTGTGAGCGGTTTATATTACGCACGCGTCAGTCGTGTTGTTTTGCCAGCTGGATCCTCCTGCGCCCTCACCCTCCACGCTGGCTTTTCCGTCTCCGTGACCGATCGCTCCAACTCCCGGTCCCGTGCCCGTCCACACCATACAAAACGGGATATTGCTCATTGGCACCGCCGAGGGCGCTGCTACATCAGCCGGCTGCGTCGCTGATCCCGATGATGAGTGAGCGGTTTGTATTACGCACGCGTCCGCTCCTCTTTTCTTTTTTCCTCCTGAGGAGTTGTTGTTGACCTGCTCTGCTGAATGTTAGAGGACACATCACAACCTTTTCAGCAGCAGGTCTGTCCCTCAGCCCTCATCAGAGATCCTTTACCTCTCTGATGTTCAGCTATGGCGCATCGGCGCGCGTAATTACGCACACCGAGGGTTGATGGAGTGCATGCAGGTGCTTTGCGTTTGGGTCAGGAACTTAACCAGTGAGGTGTGGCAGTGGGGGGTGTACCTCTCTACCTGTTTGGTCTGACCTGGGAGCTGACCAATCAGTGAATGACAACTCTAGGCTGCATCTCCTAGTTGCTGCAGCTCAACAGTTTTAGTCTCCGCCTGTTGCTCCAGGACGGGCTGAAGGGCGGAGGCGCTCAGACGCTGCTCGGAGCTCTGGACCCGGCTCAGGCGCGGTCTGGATGTTAGATGGTGACTTTAACCCAAACCCGGAGTTACAGTAAAAAGCAAAGGAAGCAGGGTGGCGACAATGTTGGACACTTTTACTGAAATGTGTGAAAATCCCTTTTATGTAAATGGAGACAACAAAATGACCAGAAAACACTTTAAACTCACTGAGTTTTCCGTTCAGATGGTGTTGGTTTTATTTTCACACACATCCATCTTTAGCTGGTCGCGCTGCTGATCCATCAGAGTCTCCGTGAGACCCACCGGTCCCGTCCCTGTCTAAACGGCCCAACTGCTGCCTTTGGTGTCGCTGACTGCCCTGCGGAGATCAGCGTGCAGCTGGATTCTCGTGCGCCCTCGTCCTCCACGCTGACAATTTCTGTCCCATCGCTCAAACTCCCGGTCCCGTTACCGTCCACGTCAGCCACAAAAGGGGCCCAATTGTTAGCTTGGCACCGCCGACGGCGCCGCTCCATCAGCCGGCTACGTCGCTGTTCCCGATGACGCAGCTCTCGCTTCTCCCAATAACATCAAAATGGTTCAGATTGGAAAAGCCTCGAGGAGAATCCCTCTCCTGTTTTCATGTGTGATTTTAATTAACTGATTATAATTCAGCTTCATCTGGTCTTAAAAGCTTTTCCCTTCCCAGAATCCCTGAAAGCAACAGGCAGCGCTGATCTGCTGGTGCGTGAACCTCTGAAACACAGTCCTCTGTTCTACTGCAGGGCTTCATGCTGCAGCTGAACCTGAGAACGCGCAGTGCTGCTCTCCCTGAGCGTGAACGCCTCGTCACACACCTGCCTTCACCTGTAATCAGAGAACATAAGCTCCTCCTCCAGAAATCAGCAAGTCAAATCAGTTCTGTATAAATAGCAGCAGGCAGCTCTGTCTCTCTCACATTCAGACTTTCAGCTTGTTGGTGCGTCATGGACGGTCTCAGGAGGAGAGTCTCTGCTTCTGATCGTCTACAAATGACTTTCAGAAATTTCAGCCTCTCCTACGATGCTGCTCAACAAACGGTCTCTGTTGTACTGAGGCTTGGTGGAGAAGATCACCCCCTTAGGCTGGAGGTGGGGATCTCTGTTATCAGCGAAATTGTCAGACAGCTGTGGAGAACCTGGAACTTCTGGGTGCGTCGGGTTCAGGAAGAGGGCGAGCCGCCGGCCTCTGGAAGCCTTTAGCTGGTCACTTGCTCTGCTGATCCGTCCCATCAACATACCAGTGAGACCCACCGGGGCCCCGTCACTGTCTAAACTGGCCCAACTGCTGCCTTGGTCGCTGACGGCCCCGCGGAGATCGAGCGCGTCAACGTGTGCGCTGAATTCTCCTGCGCCCTCGCGGTCCACGCTGGTATTTCAGGTCTTAAGTTAATCTGCGTTTCCCCGTCAACGAGTGTGACAACATCAGCTCCGATCGTTTAAAGTCCCGCCCCCGTGGCCGTCCACGCCAACCACGAAACGCGCCTAATTGCTAACTTGGTGCCACCGACACTGTCTCCGATGACGCAGCTCTCGCTTCTAGATCCCGATAAAATCGTAATGGTTCTGATTGGAAAAGCCTCGAGAAGAATCCCTCTCCTGTTTTCATTTATGATTTTAATCAACTGAATAAAACTCAAAAGCTTTTCCCTTCCCAGAAGCCCCGAAAGCAACAGGCAGCGCTGATCTGCTGCGTGCGTAAACCTCTGAAACTCACTCCTCTGTTCTACTGCAGGGCTTCATGCTGATGCTGAACCTGTTACACGAGAACGCGCAGTGGTTCTCCCTGAGCGTGAACGCCTTCACATTCGTGATCCGACGATTCTGCAGCTCCTGGATCAGGTGGGAGGAGCAACATTAGTTCAGACTCAGAGCTCAAAGGCGCTGCGTGGTGACACATGCCCACACGGACCAGCGGCATTGCCCGCTGTCTGTTCGCAGAGAAAACTCTCCAGCGCCTCTCTCACTGGCTGTGAGGCTGATTCACTTGTGTCTCATCAGGACTGGATCCTCCAGAGAAGCTCAGAGCTCCTCTCTATCAAAGGGATCTCATCCTCCGCGGCTCCGCACGGGGGAGGACAGAAGACATTTGCACAGCCGGGCTCAATGTTGGCGCATCCTTGCAAGCACAGGGGTGACGTCATTTTTAATAAAGCTGAGTCACGTCTGCTGCTCTCTGTCGCTGCAGCTGGATGTCATCGAGTCTTCCTGTGACTTGGGGTTTTGTCCCCACTGAGTTTCTTGCGCTGCGCTATTACGCACGTGACCGCTTCTGTTTCCATTTTCCTCCTGAGGAGTTGTTGACCTGCTCGGCTAAATGTTAGAGGACACATCACAACCTTTGTCGTCACTGTTCTCAGCAACAGACCTGTCCCTCAGCCCTCATCAGAGTTTCTTCTCTGATGTTCAGCTGCGCATGGCGCATCGGCGCGCATAATTACGCACACAGAGGGCTGATTCTTTAGAGTGCAAGCATGTGCTTTGTGTTTGGGTCAGGACCAAAGCAGTGAGGTGTGGCAGTGGGGAGTGTACCGCTTGGGAGCTGACCAATCAGTGAATGACAACTCTAGTCTGCATTTCCTAGTTGCTGCAGCTCAACAGTTTTAGTCTCCGCCTGTTGCTCCAAGACGGATGAAGGGCGGAGGCGCTCAGACGCTGCTCGGAGCTCTGGACCCGGCTCAGGCGCGGTCTGGATGTTAGATGGTGACTTTAACCACCCAGAGTGTGACTTCCTGGTGTCCTGCCATGTGTAATTAATCGGTTTCCAGTGTATCCCTGATGCAAACAAGATCTGCTTCTGATCGTCTGCAAATGACTTTCAGAAATTTCAGCTTTTCCTACGATGCTGCTCAACAAACGGTCTCTGTTGTATTGAGGTTTGGCGGAGATCACCCCCTTAGGCTGGAGGTGGGGACCTCTGTTATCAGCGAAATTGTCAGACAGCTGTGGAGAACCTGGAACTTCTGGGTGCGTCCGGTTCAGAAAGAGGGCGAGCCGCCGGCCTCTGGAAGCCTTTAGCTGGTCACTT
This sequence comes from Aphyosemion australe, assembly GCA_006937985.1. Taxonomy (NCBI): domain Eukaryota; kingdom Metazoa; phylum Chordata; class Actinopteri; order Cyprinodontiformes; family Nothobranchiidae; genus Aphyosemion; species Aphyosemion australe. Next base: position 64,848 of record SSNS01000374.1, read on the forward strand.
GCTCTGCTGATCCGCCCCATCAGAGTCCCAGTGAGACCCACCGGGGCCCCGTCACTGTCTAAACTGGCCCAACTGCTGCCTTGGTCGCTGACGCCCCGCGGAGATCGAGCGCGTCACCGTGCGCGCTGAATTCTCCTGGGCCCTCGCGGTCCACGCTGGTATTTCAGGTCTTAAGTTAATCAGCTCCGTGACCGATCGCTCAAAATCCCGCCCCCGTGGCCGTCCACGCCAACCACGAAACGCGCCTAATTGCTGGCTTGGTGCCACCGATTACACCACCGTCTCCGATGACGCAGCTCTCGCTTCTAGATCCCAATAAAATCAAAATGGTTCTGATTGGAAAAGCCTCCAGAAGAATCCCTCCCCTGTTTTCATTTATGATTTTAATCAACTGAATAAAACTCTGCCTCCTTTGTCTCAAAAGGTTTTAGGCATCGCTGATCTGCTGGTGCTGGTTCAGACTCAGAGCGCAAAGGCGCGGCGTGGTGACACCTGTCCACACACGGACCAGCGGCATTGCGCCGCTGAGTCTTTTCGCAGAGAAAACTCTCCAGGGCTCAGCGCCTCTCTCACTGGCTGTGAGGATGTTTTACTTGTATCTCCTCTGGACTGGATCCTCCAGAGAACACCCGCTTGAGGGACCTCATCCTCCGCGGCTCCGCACGGGGGAGGACAGAAGACATTTGCACAATCTGGATCAATGTTGGCGCATCCCTGCAAGCACAGGGGTGACGTCATTTTTAATAAAGCTGAGTCACGTCTGCTGCTCTCTGTCGCTGCAGCTGGATGTCATCGAGTCTTCCTGTGACTTGGGGTTTTTTCCCGTCTGAGTTTCTTGCGCTGCGCTATTACGCACGCGTCCGTTTCTGTTTCCATTCTCCTCCTGAGGAGCTAAATGTTAGAGGACACATCATAACCTTTGTCGTCACTGTTCTCAGCAGCAGACCTGTCCCTCAGCCCTCATCAGAGAGCCTTTACTTCTCTGATGCATGGCGCATCGGCGCGCGTAATTACGCACACCGAGGGCTGATTCTTTAGAGTGCTTTGTGTTTGGGTCAGGACCAAAGCAGTAAGGTGTGGCAGTGGGGAGTGTACCAGTCTACCTGCTGCCTTTATAAAAATCACATGTATGTTAGAATCTCAGGTAAATAAGTATTTGAGTCAATATTTCACATCATTTTAGTGAATTTTAATGGATGAGCTCTGATTCCCCTGATGCTTCGTCACTTTTCATGGATTTACTCATGAGTACACACACACACACACACACACACACACACACACACACACACACACACACACACACACACACACACAAGTCAATTCATTTTAAAGTAAATGATTAAATTTGAAATCAGTTTGGGCACTAGAATAACTGATGGTGGACCTCGGTAATTTAGAAACTTTAGAGAAGGCCTTGCGTCCAACAGTAGAACGGTCAGGTCAAAGGTCAAAGGGTTCAGAGTTAGAGGAGGTGGAGGACTTTAAGGACTTTAGGTGGAGCAGTAAATCTATTGTCACCTTCGATCACCAAAAAAAACAAACATGAATAAAAAATGAGTAAAAAAATTGTGTTCCAGGTGTGATTGAAGGGTTTCAGGTGTAGAGGACAGTAGTGAGAGCAGCCATGGTGTCTGGTTTAAGGGTCCATGAGACAGAACTGGAATAAAACTATTTCTACAAAACTTCCTCCATGCAGTTGTACCTGGATGTCCTACTGCCCTCTAGTGGTGGAAACTAAACATCTCACACAAGAAAGTATTTCCCTGAAAACCAGATACTTATAAGTACAGTAGTACTATGTCAGTAACAGCATCTGAACACATTAAACATCCATGTGAGTATTTAGTGTGTTCAGATGCTGTTGTTGACGTTATTAAGGCTGATTCAGTTGCCACTAATAAACTAAAAATGTCTGACAGAAGTCGCCATCTAGTGAAACTTACCTGCTATTACAATACGCGTCTTTTTGAAATGCAATTATTTTTACTAATATTACATAATTACCCATAATCCCTCATAGAGATGTAGTTAGGCATTTATTGAGAGTAACTAATAGTTTTATATCTGACACGATTGTTTAGAAATAGCAAACTTGTGCAGGTAAACCTTTGTAACTAAATATATTAATAATATATTAGCTATTAATAACTTAATTACATTTGTTAAGAAAAAAATCCCTCTAAGTCTACAGAGGATGTAATTTCACCCTGCTGCCACCAGAGGGCGAATGATCATCTGACATGTTTGCAGTCATAAACAGACATGAAGACGTAGACATAGGGCGCTGGAGAGCGTAGCAGCATCATCGCCATATTGGATGGGCTCCTCACTCTCCAAACCCAACTGGAGTCAACGCAGAGTGAGCAACAATATTAGAATATGGTGAATATAGTGAACAGGTTCTATGTTGAAGACCCCTGGTGCCACACTCTAATCAGCTAATGAACTCAAAACACCTGCAAAAGCCTTTAGATGGTCTCTCAGTCTAGTAGGAAGGGAAACAACAAACTGAAAATGGGCATTTGTCTATAAGTGTTGATGGAGTCTGACGTTAATCATCTGTGAAGAACGAGTTCTGAACGTTCCTTCTGTTGATGGAATGTTTCTGAGCCGGTTCTACCAGATTCCTGAAAACATGACCTGTCTTCATGCTTCTTTTACCTCAGATTTATTTTTCTCTACTTAATAAAATATTTTCTCAGAATCGACCTTGAGAGACTCTGAAGCACGGAGGAGTTTGGTTTGAGCCACAATCATCATTCAGATCCATATTCTAGCCGTCACTAATAAAGTCAGCCATGTTTTAAACCGATACACGATCTCCAACCCTGAACACACGCCTACAGATCTGTTTCTGCACATGCTCAGCTCTCCGCTCACACGGAGGCTGAGTTCAAAATGTTACAACTTTATTTTATTTCACATGCATGAGTTTTTCTTACAAGTTTATCTTTACAAGTTTATGTGTGTTGGTGTGCAGCTTCTCACACACACACGCACACGCACGCATGCACACACACACACACACACACGCACACACGCACACGCACGCGCACGCGCGAGCACGCGCACGCACACGCACGCACACGCACGCACACACACACACACACACATCAGATCTACAAATTTGTGCATTTTGAAACATATTGACCTTCATACACTTCAACACTACAGGACCCACTAAAGATGAAGGATTCTTCATCACATCAAGAACATGAAGAACAAACCCAGAGCTCCTCTTCATCAGCCCATCATGCAACAACAGTCTTTAGACCTGCAGAAGATCCTTCCTGCCCACGGCCATCAATGTTATCGTTGTTTCTGAGTAATACGAGTTACAACAGCTGAGCTGAATCTTTTCTGTCTTAAAGGAAAAGACTGAAAGAAAACGTGTTTCTGTTATTTCCTGGAGCCACAGATCCTCTTCTGTCCATAAAACATGAAGTTTGAAGAAGTGTAATTTGACCTTTTTTTAATAAAAGCACGCCCCAGACCACACCAGCTGTGACATAAGCTGCTGCTGCTCCTAACGCTGACACCACCAGCAGACTGATCTCCACGCCATCGTTGTGTAAAACCTCTGAGAAGGAAAGTCGGATTTAAAACAAAGTTTTGCTGAAATTCTTAGTTTAGTTGATAACTGACTCCAGGAGTTTTAGCCTCAAACGCTGAGACAGAATGTTCTTGGGACTAAAACTATGGAAACAGATGGAGATCAATGACGAGTGTTTTTCTCTGATTTAAACACATGAAAGTAACCCAGCATTACTGTTTATGTGTGATATAAGGAAAAAATGATTTTTATTATAATAAACTAAATTATTTAACTTGACTTGCTTCAGAAATGCAGAATAAAATAATCCTGATCCTTATTCCTCCTGATGTTCCTTTGCTGCCTTGACTTAACCTAACAATTATTTTACTCATAAACTGGTTTGAGTGGAAAACAATAAAAAACAACAGATTTAGATCAACTGTGGAGTAAAAACCATTTAACGTCTCATAGAAATACCAGAGATTTTAAAGTGCAGCTTACTGTGATGCCTCAGGCTGGACGTCATGCTGCTCCTGCTGGTCCTGATGGTGCAGCTGTAGGTCAGATCAGAACCTCCATCTGGAACCATCAGAGAGCTGCTGATGCTGTAGAGCTGCTCTTCAGTCTGATGGACTCTGGTTCTGGTCTGGAGGGTGGTGTTTAACGGAGGGATGGTGGACCAGGTGAGGTTAGGTTCAGGGTAGATCCCCTCTGAGCTGCAGGTGATCCTGTTTTCTACCTGGTGGATCCTTTGGATCGGTTCTATTGGAGCTGGAAACAAAAAAAAAACCTCAATCAAGACCATTAAATTAAAAAGCCACATTATTGAACTAACGGGCAGCAGCAGCTCAGGAGGTAGAGCGGGTTGTCCAGTAATCGGAAGGTTGCAGGTTCGATCCCGACCCCGGCCAGAGAATGCTGCTATGTGTCCTTGGGCAAGACACTTAACCCGCCTTGCCTGCTGGTGGTGGTCGGAGGGACTGGTGGTGCCAGTGCTCAGCAGCCTCGCCTCTGTCAGTGCGCCCCAGGGCAGCTGTAGCTACGTTGTAGCTCATCCCCACCAGTGTGTGAATGGGTGGATGTCTGATTGTGTTGTGAAGCGCCTTGGGGGGTTGTAGAACCCTAAGAAGGCGCTATACAAATACAGGCCATTTACCATTTTAAATAAAAATCTTACTAAAAGTTGTTTTTCTGTAGAAACCAGTGTAACCAGTATCAGCTGATGTCATCATGCTGCTCTGATTGGAGAGGAGCTGATAAATTAGTTTTTTGTAACTCTTCTGTTTAGGTGTAATTAAAGCTTGAAATGATGAATAAATAGATTTGATTGACAGCTAGCATGAGCGTCAGAGCTAGCGTACACAGCTAGCTCCAGGGAAGGCCTCAGCCTCATGTTAGATGTTCGGCCAGTGGTGCAAAAAGTGGGCAGTGTATGCAACGCAGAGGGGTGCTGCGCTGCAGGGGGCGCCAAAGCGATCATTACATATTATTATTATTATTATTATTATTATTATTATTATTATTATTATTATTATTATTATTATTATTATTATTATTATAACAACTATAATAATAATATATTAGATATATTTTCAATGTTATGTTGATATTATTGGAAAATTAAAGTTTACTGATACTTTTAGTGTTAATCTGTGCAGATATTCAAGGAAACCTGCTCAAACCTGCATTTTATTGTAGGTCTATATTTTCAAAAGGAGTTGATGGTTTTAAAATCATTTTATCTAAAGTGACTCAGAGCCCCAGTAGAAGGTCTGAGTCAGGCTGTGGGAACTGGGGGGAACTGTGAAGTAGTGTTAAAGCTTTTGCTGTTGAATTCAAACAGACATGAAATATAAGATGATAATAATAAATAAATGATAATGATGATCTTAGAGCCAAAAGGCAGAATAGAAGTTGTTTTACTTATTTTTATTTTATCTTGTTGCATTGAAATTTCCAGTTGTCCCACATCTCTGTCCCACGGTTGGTGAGTCGGGATCTGGTCACCCTAACTGGTGCTAACTGGTGCTAACTGGTGCTAACTGGCAGAATTAGGAGTAAAAGAATAATTTATGGTTACTTTAACTGAACGTGTCTTAGTTTCATTTCCTGGTTAGTTCTTCATCATCAGTTTAAAACTACAGTTAAAACTCAACATTAGAATAAACTCAACCAGAGTCTTCGCTAAACGTTTCACTCAGCTGCTGCTGAAAGAGTCAGAAACACCAGAAACCTGATGGTAGCCATCCCATCATCCTCACTACTCAGGTTATGTCAACTATTGGACAGCAGAGACGAGCAGGAGGTTTGATATAAACGGGTCCAGCTGGTCGGTTTGGTGCAGATCAAAAATAAACTTCAATGAAAACAAGATTACCAAAGAACTGCGTCGTTCTGCCAGAGAGACTTAATGACCAGAGTCAAAGTTCCTGTGAGTCACGTGTGAAAAACTATCAACACCTCAGCAGATAAAACTGGATCTCCACGGCTGGAGTTTTAAGGAGATCTAGTGTTTTTCTAGCCTGCCAAGCCATCCTATATATGTGAATATATAAAACTCTGCAAAGCACGAATTGGGTCTAGTTCACCAGGCTAGTGTTTTTCATTTAAATTCAGATATTTTCAGTGTGAGCGCAAAGCAGCTGCTAAAGAATGTGTTTAAAATGATTTTATTGGTGTTTGAAGCACTGGATGGGTTGGCTCTGGACTATCTGAGTTGTTGCAGCCATACACTCACTGGCCACTTTATTGGGTACACCTTGCTAGTACCGGGTTGGAACTGCTTTAATCCTTCGTGACAAAGATTCAACAAGGTGCTGAAACATTCCTCAGAGGTTTTGGTCCATATTGACATGATAGCATCACACAGTTGCTGCAGATTGCTAAATCTAGTCAGCTATGTCGTGAGAGTTTCATAACGTTACCATCATTAGTTTTAGAGATCCAGCTAAACACAAGAAGAGAGCAGGCTGCAAGGAAGCAGTTCTCCAGATACACCAATCATTGGCACGTCACAGATCCACCCTGATTGGTCGAACGGCGCCATGGCGTGGACTGATCTCTGATGATTGGCTGGGTGAAATCCTGTGATTATGAGAGTCTGTGACATCATTTATGATGTGAGTGGGCGTGTCTAAATAGATGCTGGCCATATAAAGGCTGAAAAGGAATTTATTGAGATTAGATTAGAAGAAACTGGTCTTAAAAAAACCGAATCAAACAGAAAACCTTAACTTTACTACAGATTGATCATCTGTACCCCAGAGTAGCAACTACAACACTGACCCCTGCTGACCGCACACTGACATGACAGCTAATGATTGACCTTTAACCACTAAAGCATCGAGAGTCGACGTCGGAAACAACAGAGAAATAACCAGACTCTTGAGAACTTCATGTGAGTTAGAATAAAAACAGATCAAGGGTTTATAATTCTGCTTTTTATGCTGTGTTTGCCGTAGTTTTCAGGAGATATCTGTCCCACGTGCAATATGAGACCAGGAGATGTTGAAATAAAATGATTTATCAGGGTTCAGGAACTGGAGACGGGACCACTGGAAGGAAGAACAAGGCCAGTGGGCCAGGAGACGAGGTGAATAATAGAATAAGAAGCTCAGAAAGGTTTCTTCTGGGATGATGGAGGTGAGGAAGAACCAGACCTGCGGGCAGGTGAGGAGATCCGAATGGGAGCAGGGACTGAAGTGACTTATGTGAGAAACTGGCAGCAGGAGAATGATGATAATATAACTGGGATGGTGTTTGTTGGAGGGTGGACAGGAGACGGGGTTAGGGATGAGATGATGAAAGGAGCTGGAGAACTGATTCAGATGTGGTTCTGGAGGCAGCATTAGTCTTGTTAAACATGGATGCTATACAGCAGAATTATAATGATTGTGTTTATTTTAGTGTGGGAAGACGTCTGCTGAGGATTCAGCAGCAGCAGCAGCAGCAGCAAAAGGCCTGAATTTAAATCATGTTGGAGTAAATGACAGGTGAATAAAATCAGTTTAATTCCTGAGGTTATTTGAATCAACTCAATATAAATAACAGAGAAAAGTCATTTTATCTGAACCAGAGTAAACAAACATCTGATTATTTCTGCATGAAGATGATAAAAGAGTCATCTTTAGGGAGGAAACAGAACATGTTTCTGTTTTAGAGCTCCATCACATCCATTCAGTAGTTTTACCAAATTCTGATTTTTATTGAGTTTAAACATTTTTCAGATGATTAAAATCTGGATCTGACTCAAATTTATTCTATAATAAATTAATAATATGAAAGAAAAGAAGTCCAGCTGATTCCAGGCTGTTTCACCACAGGTCCATCAGATCTTCCTGTCGTTTCCATGACGACGCTGCTTTATTTCCAGCTGTGTTCATGTAGCTCTTACACTGACTTGGTTTCCTGTTGGGTTGTGATTTTGTCTCCTAAACAAGCGTCTCCTTCATCCTGGCCTCTGCAGAAGGAAAAGATAACAAGACTTACTCCTGAAACCATGACGGTGCTGATAGAGTTATCAGAGATGGAATCACCCCAGAGTTCTGACTTCTTCATCCTCTTTGTGACTCGAGGCTTCCAGATGAGGAGGTTCTTCTGCTTTCTGGCGTTGGTGAGTGAGCAAACAGCTTTTAAAGCGCTGCAGGACGTCAGAACATAAAGCATCATCAGTCACATGATCCAAACCTTCAGATCTGGGACAAACGTCTGATGTCAGCAGAGAAACCTTCTTCCTTCCAGCTCTGATTACTGATCATGACGACGGTTCATTAAAAACAGGATTAAACTAAATGATCATCATGCTGCTGAGGAAAAGGCATCACTGGGCCGGGGCTGTTGGACGGTAACACTTGTGTGCACGTTTAAAACCAAGATGGCTGAAATCTTTTACTGTAATTACACCTCATTTCTCAGAGTCTGGTCAATAGACTCGTTTACGTAAAGTTCCTCCTCGTTTTAGTAAAAATGAGTGAAATGATGAAAAACTCAGATGCAGCTGGAGCATCACAGGCTGGAATTTGTTCAAATGGAATGGTTTCAGGTGTTTGGACCAACAGGTGAGCAGCTCTAACTCCCCCTGGAGCATCACATCACAGGACTGGACCTTTAGCTAAACTCTACTTAATTATTAGCATGTTTACTCCTAATATCACTTAGTTACAAGACTCACCTGAGAGCCTCCTGCCTCTCTACCTGCTGCTGTTGGTTGGTTTGTCACCTGAATAACACGTCCATGTTTTAACCTCACCTCAGCCCCCTGCTCCTCCTCCTCCTTCTCCTCCTCCTCCTCCAGCCTCTCCTCCTCTACCTCTCCAGTCTCTCCTCCTGCACCTCCTCCTGCATCTGTACTATCTTTCTCCTGACAAAAACATGTTTTTATGACCAGTTTTTGGAAAGCAGCAATCATAGATTTTGAGTTGTAGTCTGAGGAGAACAGTTCAACAACAACAACAACAACAACAACAACAACAACAACAACAACAACAGCGGGTTTGCCCAGAGGGTCTTTTTGTCCAGTTTTCTACTGATTCTTCGTGTTTTTATGTTGTTTTAATCCGTTTTTATCTGTTTTTTCCAAAGACTGTATATATAAGATAAGGTTTTTTCTCACGTTCAGCACTTTTTGACTTTTGTCTAAAAACTTTATAAAGTTTTACTTATTTACTAAAAACATCAGGAGACCTAAACTGTCTTTGGAACAGAGGAGGGGACACGAGTCCCCCTAAAATGATATTATTTAATCACACAACAGAAGCGCTAACGGAGGCTAACGCGCTACCTGCTGCAGAAGCAGAACAGCTGTTTCATCTCCAACCATCACAGCCCAGTGAGACCAGCTAAAGGAGCATTAATAGAATTATTATTTTTGAGTCGAAGCTAAATAAATATTGTTTTTTACCTTTTTGAATTTCTCAAAGAGGCACGGCAGCACCCCCATCAGAGCTGCCAGCAGAACCACCAGAACTATCAGCCCAATACTCCGACCTGAACACAAAACAACATGAAGTCCTCCACACCTGGGTCTCATGAAGACGTCGCAGCACTGCACACCTGTTTTAGTTTTCTCCTGCGTTGCTGCCTCCACGCTGCTCCTGCTGGTTCTGATGGTGCAGACGTAGACCAGGTCAGAACCTCCTTCTGAAACCGACAGAGAGCTGCTGATGCTGTAGAGCTGCTGCTCAGCCAGCCTCACCATGGTGGTGCTTTTCAGGATGATGTTGGATGGAGGGATGGTGGACCAGGTGAGTTCAGGCTCAGGGTAGATCCCCTCTGAGCTGCAGGTGATGCTGTCATCTACCTCAGTGATGTTCACCTCAGAGACCGGAGCTGGAGACATGAAGACACTCATTAACCGTTAGCCTCCGTTAGCCTTTCCACCTGATTAGTGGTGAATATCCTCATATAGTTAAAGGTTAGACCTGGAGTTAATCTGTGTTCTCTTCCTACCTTCTACTGTAACACTAATGAAGGACATGTCTGCATCCGTGATGCTGGGGGAACATCTGTACCTGCCCCCATCCTGGACCTGAACTCCTGTCAGCAGCAGGGAGGCGTTCCCTCTGGAGATCTGATCCTGGAACAGGGACGTCCTGCCTCTGAAGCTCTGGTCCTGGTGTCCCAGCTGGTCTTCACCGTCATAATAAGAGTGGACCTCTGATTCTGCTGCAGCCAGATGAGTCCAGTGGATCACGGCTTCAGAAGCATGGTGGAAGCTGCACGGTAAGATGCAGCTCTGATGGAAAACGCAGAACACCTCCACGTCTGCACGGACACAAAACAGCTCCTTTTACATCATTATGACCATGTTTCCTGTAATTTCATCAGTTGTGTAAAAACATTTGTTTCCAAGATTACAAATAAAGACGGTGAGTTTTATGAAGCAGAAAGACATTTCCAACATTCAGACGTGAGTTTATTAAAGCTATAATGCAGGAGTGCTGCTACGGGAGCCTGGAGGTCCAAATAGGTAGTGGGAATAGAGATGTATGGAGAAGGGGATGGTGTACAGCAGAGGGTGTGGATGCATAACTCAGGAAAATAGAGATGACTTTTTTTATTTACTTGCATCAACCACCATCAGTGTGTTTTGCCCTCCTTCTGCCAGCTATACTTTAAACACCTGCAGGTGAGGTTTGATCCATTTATCCATTAATCATTTAGATTTTAATGTTTTTGTTTTTGCTCTGAGTCAAAATTTGTTTCCATAAAAGGAAACGTTTCAGGATTTCCGTCATCATGATGGAATGACAGAATTCCCAGCCTGCAGCTTCCTGCTCTGGTACGGAGGAATGAATCCAAACTGGTCCTGCGTGTTTGAGTCTGAATGTTTCTGATCACAGTTTAGTTAAAGCACATTTACTTACAAACGTCTCCTTATTTTAATGAATCTGACATGTTTGACTTTGTCCTTGAGATTATTTCAACATTTAATCTTGATTCTATAAACATTTAATTTACTTCTAATCCCCTAAAATCTCTCAGATGATCGTTTATGAGCTTAAATTATTCTAAAACCTGCATAAAACATTGAATTAGAGTTTTTACCCCTAAATAAACAAAAAACATCAACAAACCTCATGAAGCTCGGATAATAATTTAATTTACACACACACACACACACACACACACACACGCACACACACACACGTATACACACACACACAGGCGCACACACAGGCGCACGCGCACACACACACACACACACACACACACACACACACACACACACACACACACACACACACACACACACACACACACACACACACACACACACACACACACACACTCACACACACTAAAGTCAGTTCTTTAAAAGCTTCTCTCACCTCCTCTTGATGAGGTCCAGACAGAAGTCAGAACCACCCAGATCAGAACCCAGCTCACGTCCTTCATGCTCCTGTTAGGTATCACCTCCCTGCTGCTGCTGCTGCACCCACGCTTCAGTCAGAGCATGACCGACTCTCCAAGCATCTCACCTGACAGGTAACACCAATCAGCTGATGTTGAAGCTGCAGCAGCAGGAAGCTTCAGCTGTTCTCTGAGTTTAACTAAACTTTATAAAACTTAAAAAAAAAAAAACGTGGAAGCTGAAGCCAGAACAACACTAGCGCCCCCTGGAGGCTGGCTGCAGGACTCATTCTAAGCCCCGCCCCCTCCACGACCTTGTCCTGGTTTAAAAGGTGCTCTGTTCTGTTCTCGCCTGCTGCCACATGTTTACATTTGGTTTCCTGACACCTGTAGCAGTAATTTGAACTTTAGGACCGTCGTAGTTTTCCCCAGAATTCCCAGCAGCACACAGAGGTTGGGTTTCTGTTCTGGGTCAAAGGTCACTGCAGCAAGCAGAGAGAAACTAACACCAGATCAGCTCTTTGATACTTCCTGTAACGTCTTTGAGTTTGTTGTTTTAATCTGATCTGAGTTTAGATCATTATAGAAACATTAAATTATTCCTGAAACCAGTTTTTAGAACAAACTTTATTTGCTTCATGCAGAAGAAATGAGAGCTCAGGTTAATCTGTGTGAGAATCCAGGATTATCTAATGATGGAATCAGTTTAATCTGAATTTAAGCTTAATCCCAGCACTGCATTTATCTTCTGCTCACCACAGGAACTTATCTCATAAATGCTTTTAGTCCTATTTTAGTTTTGTTGAAGACGAATAACACTTTGGAGTTATTCATATGCTCAGATCAGAACCAAACAATACAGCACTCTGAGAAGCTCCTTTTTAATGATTTATTATCTCATCATCATATCAGTGAAGGCTTTGACACATCTGCACAATTCTTACATTCAAAATTCAATAGAATTAAAAAAGACACAATTCTATTTATTTTACACCAATAAAACAAGAATTCTTATAAATATATAATTTTAATAAAGCATGATAATAAAAGGATGAAGATATTTACAATCGCATGTTATAAATAATAGTCCATTTTGTGTTTTCCTTCATTTTCCACAAGAATAATCTACTATCACTAACACATCATACATGCTATTCACGGGTGGTTTATTGTGCCTTTTGTTTGTTTGTTTGTTTGGTTGGTTTTTGTTTGTTTTCCAGAGACTTTTGTTGATTTTTCACTTGAATGAGTTTTGAGAGCTCAAATCTGGCAGGATGATTTTAAAAGTTGTCAAAAGCAGTTGATGTGTTTTAGACTGATAACAAGGGATTATAATAATTATGAAAGCACACAATATATTGCACAATAATATGTAGTGACTGATCATTTTGTTGTCCATCCATCCATCCATCCATCCATCCATCCATCCATCCATCCATCATCTTCTGCTTATCAGGGGTCAAGTCACAGGGGCAGCAGCCTAAGCGGAGAGGCCCAGACGTCCCTCTCCCCAGTCATTTTGTTGTACAAAGTCTTATATACATATATACTTCAGGGCAGTAGCAGCTCAGGAGGTAGAGCGGGTTGTAATCGAAAGGTTGCAGGTTCGATCCCGCCTCCCACCAGAGAATGTTACTGTTGTGTCCTTGGGCAAGACACGTAACTCGCCTTGTCTGCTGGTGGTGGTCGGAGGGACCAGTGGCGCCTGTGGTCAGCAGCCTCGCCTCCGTCAGTGCGCCCCAGGGCAGCTGTAGCTACGCTGTAGCTCATCCGCACCAGTGTGTGAATGTGTGGATGACTGATTGTGTTGTGAAGCGCCTTGGGGGGTTGTAGAACCCTAAGAAGGTGCTATACAAATACAGATCATTTACCATTTACCATTTAGAGTCATTATTGTAAACATAGTAACACAAAATATGTTTCATCAAAAGCACCATTAACCACAGGAGGATGGATCGTTGCCTCTGAGGCTCAACTGGAGTTGAAACCTTTCAGGAGGAAAGGAGGTGGCAGGTGATCAACAGGTGGCTCTGCTCTGATGTGGTGAAGATGGTGATAATCCAGAAGGTCAAGCTCTCAGTTTACAGGTTGATCTTTGTTCCAGCACTCCTCTGCAGTCTTGAGCTTTTGGGTAAAGTCTATCATGAACTAGTAACGTTTAAAAGTTGGCTGGACTTAGACTCACAGTTTTTTTTTGGGGGGGGGGGTTATTGGAGCTGAGGGACTTCTTCTCCCCATCCGAGTCAATCGGTTCAGAATTCTCCTTAAAACACAGTTTCTGCAATAATAATAATAATAATCAGTATTGATTTTTTTAAACAAATGGGAGAAAAACATTATATCTTCTCTTCAAATGTCTTTCTAGCAAATGTACAGCTTCCTGTTGTTTTAGCTGAGGCTAAACTGAAATGGAAATGTTCAACTGAATTCATAGTTACACTATGGGTTCAGTTAATTACAAGATGCAAAGCAGAAATATGTGATATAGACTAGAAAGAGTAAACAAATGATAAATACTAGCATAAGAAAAAGAACCTGCTTTTTTGTTTCATTACCTTCTTTTTGTGTAGAAAGAAAATAATAATCCCAATTATTCCAATCGCCACAAAAGCCACGACTCCACCAATGACTCCACCAGTCGATTGGCTTCCTGCAAATGAGGAAAGGTCACTAAATAAATGACAAATATCAACACATTTCAAGCCTGTTATTTATTCATGCATGTGAAGTGTTACAGCAAAATCATCTGTCTGCAGTAGATCCTGCAAATCTACTGAATAACTTTATGTCACAAAACGTTTGGTATTAGATTTTTTTTTTTTTTTTTGGGGGTGGGGGGCAGATTTTTTTATTATAAAATTAATCTTTTCATGATTATTATCTGACTGAGAATAGAGCCTCAAATATCAAAAAATAAAAATTATAGTTTTTTTTAAATTAGCTGATTATGATCAGTTTAATCTGATTATATAAGTCTATAACAACATAACTAATAAAGAAATAAAACAGGCCCTTTCCATTTTAAATCCTCCACCAGGGGCAGCAGTCTTGTGTAGGACTGGATATGAGCGGTTCCTGATGAAGGTACTGGTCCTGATGCTCCATCTGGAGGCTTTTATCTGGTACCACCTTGAATCCCGGCTCTAGATGTGTTTCTGCTCCACATCAGCAGACCTGACCTGAACTTTAAGCCTCTTACCATGACTGATACGAACAGCTGTGTTCTTCATGTACGTCAGCTCCGTGCTGCTGGCTTCACACGTGTAAATTCCACTCTGATCTGAGGTCAGACCCGTCAGCGTGAGGCTCCCTGTGTCCGACACGTCCTTCACAAACTTCTGCCATTCTTCTGTAGGCTGGGTTGGACCTCCAGGTGTTCTCCTGGTCAGGATGACCTGAGTGTGGTTGAACCACCAGGTGAGACGAGTGGATGAAGAGCCTAAATCCCAACAGGTGACTGTTGCTTCAGAGTCTGAAGGCGTCACGTGACCTAAAGGAAAACACAAAAATAAACTCTTCAGAAACATCTAGAGATGATCTCCTCGAGCTGCTGGTGGACCAAACCCACCTGGTTTAATAAAAACGGTTTTCTTCCTGCTTCTGGCTGTGCTGACGGTGCAGCTGTAATCCAGATTAGGATCTGGATTATTCAGAAAGCTGCTGATGGTGTACAGCTGCTGACTAGTCCTGCTTTTGATTGGTGGTAGTGCAGAAGGTCCTGGGTCCGGTTCCCAGGTGAGATCAGGTTCTGGATAAATGTTCTCAGAGCTGCAGGTGAGTCTATCTGAAACCATCTTCATGTTGACCCTCTGGATGGGAGCTGCAAGAAAAAAACACGTTTAATCTGAGTGAACGACTGACAGAGCAGCTGCTCTTGGTGAGTTAGAGCGATTTTACTGTTTGTGTCAATAAAGTTGATTCAAAGGTGACGATGCTAAGAAATCCTGGGTTATTGTTAAATGATCTAATCATTAATGTATTTCTCTAATTATTTAGTCTAGAATAAACATTTTTAGTGTTTTTGGTGAAATATTTTTCTCTTAGGTTTTTATTTGTTTCCTGTTTTCTGTCCCAGATGATTTGAACCAGTTTGGATGATCATAACTCATCGTTCCTGTGACTCCAGATTTTATCCTTCTGATTTTTTATTTCTGCTGGGTTTATGATGACCTGCTGTCTAGTGACCAATCAGAACTCACGTTGCTGCTCTTAGACCCGGGAAACTGAACCTTTCATTTATTCATCTGTATTTTCAGACTAAACTAGTTTATCAGCTGCTTATTTTGGACTTTAAACCCTCATGTTTTATTGTGGGAGTGGAAGTTCTGAGTTTACAACCAGACCGATGTTTCTGATTAAATTACGTTTTGAGTCTTCATCACTTTGTCTTTTATTTTGAAAGAGTCTGTGCTGGTGGAACCTTATCTACAGACCGAACAGAAGAATTTAATCTTCAGGTCTTTATCAGGCTTTACTGGAGACTAGCTTTACTTTTGAAGGTCAGCTGTTGCTGCAGAAACTTTATCTGGTTTCATTTGAAATCAGAAGGTCAGAAAAACATCTGGACTGACGTAAAACTGAGATTGTGAGAAAATCTCTGGCAGCAAAACAACAACGAGGAGAAACGTGAACAAGGTTAAAACCAGAGATAAAGAGGTTTGTTCGGAGGGTTCTGGGTTGCAGAAAACATAAAAAAGATCTTTTTAAATAAATAAGATGTTCAGTCTTTAGCTACAGCATTGGTTGCTCCTTCACAATAAGAGTCTAAAACCATCTGATGAAATACCTGAATCAGGCTTTGATCTAAAGTCCTTCTGTTGTATTTTTGTCTTTTGCTTCCTTCTTCCTCATGTTTCTACTTTTACATTTACTCGCTACAGTTTCCTCCTGTGTGGTTTTTAAATGTATTTAAATGTATTTTCTCTAATTTCTATAACATTTTTAGTTTTTACATCTTAAACTTCACACTCTCTCAGAGTCAAACTTTAGTTTAACTTTATATTTGAAACCTTTGATTTTTCTTAAATCTGAACTTTGAATTTTCTGCCTTCTTGTATTTTTCCACTCCTCTCCTGTTTGCGTTTCGTTCTGCTGCACAAACCAAACAACCGTGGCGTCTATCTGCTGCGTGACCTTCAGCTCTCAGCCTTGGACGAACGCTCCATCCGTCTGAGTCTGGGAGGAAAAGCTTATCTGCCACATGTTCCAGACCAAAAACCAGGAGCAGTATACTTATAAAATCACCTCAGTGAAACTAAAGTTAAACTTTAAAACCTTTCAGAACAAACTGGTTTTACTTCTTCTCTGGTACTTGAACTACACACCCAGCATTCCCAGCATTCCCATCATAACTCAGAGCTCACCTACAGGTTCTTTTACTCAACCACATTCTTTTACAGATTTATTTCCTTGTTTTCATGATATTTTCTTATCAGAAAATGACTTTTTTATAACTTTTATCACAACTTTAACTGGTTTTAGTCTCACTGCTTTACTCAGTTTTCTTCATTTAGATTTAAAATCCACCTTCCTGCTGGTTCCTGTAGACTAGAAGAAGAGGAGCGTCTCTAGATAGAAATGCAGACGGTCCAGTCTAGGGAGTTAACCCGGGGCGTGTCGCTGATCCACATCATGAACCTTTAGCCTTCTAGAAATGATTTAACCCAGTAAATGCATCAGGATGGGAAGCACCGTACCGTAGACCTCCAGCTTGGTGAACAGCTCCATGTTTCCAGAGATGGTGCTGGTGTAGCACTGATAGGTGCCCTCATCCTGAACTTGGACGTTTGTCAGCTGAAGCGAAGCGTTTCCACTGGAGATCTGGTCCCTAAACATGGACGTTCTGCCTCTGAACTTAGCGTCCTGCAGGTTCAGCTGGTCACTGTTGTGGTAGTAGGAGTGGACCTGAGCCTTGGCCGGCGTTTGCTGAATCCAGTGGACGACGACCTCATCACCAGAACTAAATGAGCACAGCAGGATGCACGTCTGGTTGAGCTGGCAGAAGACGTCTGTATGGATGAAAGAGCAGAAGCCAGTCAGAGCTGGAGGCAGGAGATAAACCATGGACACGGAAACATCACAGATGATTATCCTGTTGTGTTTCCATGTTTCTCCCTGATCAGCTGCAGTTCTCTAACGTGTTGCTCCTGTCTTAAAGCTAAAACAACTCCACTTCCCTAAATGTCGTGTTAGTATTTAAACCTTTCCATGGTTACTTCAGCAGGAACGTCAAAAACACTCCTGCTGGGATTTCACTGCTGGATTTACAGGTGAAACTGGAAAAAGTTCATTTATGAACTAATTCAACCTAAAAGGTGAGACAGACTCATTCCAGGCAAATCCAACCAACAAACAAGATCCGTTTCATATGATAGCCATGGAAGTTCATGTTGATGCCTCCTCATTCAGTCTCAGATGATTCCATGTAAACAACCACAGAATTCCTTTAAATATCTATTTGATTAAAACAACAATGAAAATCCAGGTAAATTACTACAGAGCCATGCAACAGCCACAGCTTTCCATGTAAATATCCACAGAATTCCATGTAAATATCCACAGAATTCCATGTAAATAACCACATAAATCCAAATAAAACCATAGAATTCCAGGTACCTATACTACATTAACTTTCTACATTTCGTTTTTTTTACAGCCTTTTTCCAAAATACATTGAATTCTACACACAACCCAGCCCCACACCCCCAAAAACAGAGAAATCACGAGTTTAAGTATTCACAGCCTTTGCTCGATCCTCTGTTGATGCAGCTTTGGCAGCAGCTACAGCCTCATGTCTTCAGGACTGTGACGCCACCAGCTTGGTGCACCTGTCTCTGGGCAGTTTGGCCCGTTCCTCTTTGCAGCTCCTCTCCAGCTCCATCAGGATGGACGGGAAGCGTCGGTGCAGCCGTTTTAAGATTTCTCTAGAGATGTCCACTCAGATCCAAGTCTGCTCTCTGGCCGGGACACTCAAGGACATTCAGATTTGTCCTGAAGACACTCCTTTGATGTTTTTGTGTGCTTTGGTCATTGCTTGTTGTCGTTGTCAGAACCCTGACCCAGGATGTCTCTGTACGTAGCTCTTTCCCTCCATCCTGACTCATCTCTTAGTTCCAGCTGCTGAAGAACATCCCGCAGCATGATGCTGCCACCACCGTGCTTCACTGTAGGGGTGCTGTCCGTCTGATGATGCCTGGTTCACCTCCAGATGTGACAACTGGCTTTCACACCAGAGTTCAATCTGTGTCTCATCAGACCAGAGGACTTTGTTTCTCCTGGTCTGAGAGTCTTTCAGGTGTCCAGGTGGGCTGCTGCGTGGCCTCTGACCCTCTACCACACACGCCTGACTGGTGGATTGCTGCACGGGGTATCATGTGTTGGATGTTGAGGAATAAATTATTAATTTAATCCATTTTGGAAAAAAGCTGCAACATAACAAAACGTAGGAAAACTGATGTGCTGTGAAAACTTCCTGGATGTTGTTTATCTCGTCCAGGTGTCTGCTAACCATCATCTCATTCATGAAGGCAGCCATGGTTTGTGCTGGACAGATGATCCCTGATATGTTTGACACACAGAAGATTCCCTGTTTATATTTAGAAGCTTGACTTCACCAGAGACAGACGCAGGAATCAGATCCTGCTGGTGCCTAAAATAACCGAAGCCCTGTTGGTTCTGGACAGACCCGACCAGACACCATCGTCCAACGTTAAGGTTCTACCAAACAACCCAATGGATCACCCTACTAGCCCCGCCCCTTCCATGTAAACATATGGGTCAATATCCTAATTAATAAAAATAAATACCCTTCAAATAAGAGTTCAGATTAAACCCCAGAGAAAAGAACTCATGATGGATTTAAGGTGAGTAGGCGGGCCATGTCCTCTGTGGGGTCATTTAAAAATAATCAGCTGTTTCAGTCAAACTGACAGATTTGGGGTTTATAACCCAGAGGAGACAGCAGGTGCAGGTGCTGGTGCCCAGTGCCTTAGAAAACAGAAACTAGGATCTAAACTGACCAGTTGAACTAGTTCAGAACAGAAAGTTTCTTCTACATCAAACAGATTTAGTTCATTTGGTTTAATATTTAATCTGTTGTTATTTTTTTAACCTGATTACATTTCTTTACCAGCTGGATAATGTGTCAGCGTGGACTTTGACTCGTGACAAAGTTCAAAAATGTCTCAACTTTTTCCCCGTCAGACAGATAAAAACTTTTAGACTAAAACAAACTTCTAGCTCCAAAACAGAAACTAAATGAAACTCCTCCGTTTTTATAATAAATAAATAAATCAGGTTTAGTTAAGATTTGTTTAAGTTTCCTGGTGTTATAAAAATAACAACATTTTATTAACACATGAGTATCATCTAGACTAGAGTAGGTTTAAAATGGTGTGACAGCAGCACTCACCTCCTGTAGAGAAGGTCCATAAAAAGTTAAAAACCACCAGAAACACAGAGGTGCTGAAAGTGTTCATGTTGACTCTGACCTCGATCGCTGCTGTAATCTGAGTGAGAGCAAAGAGCAGAATGCTGCCTGACTGCTCATGTGACTCATGCATGCTCTCAATCACCTTCTGAGCCAAATCCTGATAGCAACCCATTCCTTCATCATCACTTCTTGGAGTTTGTCACATTTAGTGGGTGAGGACCTCTTGAGGATTGACCACAAGTTCTCAATGGGATTAAGATCTGGGGAGTTTCCAGGCCATGGACCCAACATTTCAACGTTTTGGTCCCCGAGCCACTGAGTTATCACTTTAGCCTTATGGCACGGTGCTCCATCCTGCTGGAAAATGCACCTTGGCTGAGGGGTCTAACGCAAAAGGCTGATAACCACAAGCATGTACGTAGTTAACTGAAGAGGTTAGAAAATGATTTATTATTTTCCACAAACCAAAACAAAACCTACAGGTTAGCAAAAGGTCTTTAAACACAGAACCAAGGCTTCTCAGGTTCAGCACAATGGTACTCAAAAGCAACCAATCTGTCAAACAGTAAGAACCTATTTTATTTATTTATTAGCCAAAGAAAGAACACTCCTCACCAGAAGCTGACTCACAAAGCCTATAATGGAGTGTTTTACCAAAACGGAGGCTTCTAGACCAAACCACATTTATCACCACAGGGAGAAAACACCAGACTACAATCAACTCTCTATGGACTCTTAGTCCTCCTCTGTCTGTTCTGCAGCTGCTGCAGGTCAGGTAGATGTAGCAGAGCTGTGAGGATTGCTCAGCATGCCTCTCTGAACAGGACCGAGGCTTTAACAGGAGCTGTTTGGGGTGCTGAACAGAAGTACTGTTGAAGGAGGGTTTGAGGTGTTTTCTCCTGGGTCGTAACAAGGGAATACTGACAAGTACCCATTTAACCTATTTGGATGGCATCATCCTGTTCTTGCAGTTCTTCTTTTCCTACTTTGTAACCTAACCTGATTTAGGACCAGCAGGAACTCTAAAGGAGAAACAATCTGTGGAAGCAATGAGGATTTTTCTCAGTCAGCTTTAGATGAATTTCAAAGTGAGGAAACCTGAGATACGAGTCAAATCTGAATAATTATGAATGACCTTCTAGTTACACAACACAACTAAAATGATTTAATTCATGTGTTCGTATAGAAATGATGTCTGTCCAGGAGAAATCTGAGTTTGTTTAAATTCTCCCGCAGAAACTAAAGTCAAGTCCCATTAGTTATCGTCACACACTGGTGAAATCTCCACGTGACCCATCCCCGTGGTGGGAACTATTTGGTGGTTTAACCCCCCAATCCGACCCCTTAATGCTGAGTGTATTTGTTTTAAACAATTAATACTTCAATTATTAACTCAAGTAACATATAAAGTTACTGAAGCTTTTCAACCTTGAAGTTTATGAAGGTTTTAATGATAAATGTGACCTTCTCCACTTATTCATTGTTAGATTGTAGCAGCAGCAGCTCAAGAGCCCTCACTTCCAGGCATTACTCTCCATGTCCACCAGAGGGAGCCCAAGGTGTTTAGTTCTTGGTATCCCGGTAGTTCTTTCTGTAATTAGGCGACCAGGAGGCTTCCTGAGACACCTCAGCCTGTTGATGAGGAGCAGCAGCTCTACTCCAGCCCCACCTCTGAATAACAGAGCTCCTAGCTGGTCTCCAAGCCTGATCCCTGCTACCCCGCTGAGGAGAATCCTTTCAGTTTTCCTAGATTTGATTTTTTTGATCCAACCTGCCCTAAGAGTTGGGAGTGACTCGTCATGTCGCAGATGAGTGGGTGATTTCACATTTATCCTATTTATTTAATATTTTTACTCATTTGTAACGTAGCCTTACAGGAAAACAACTGCTTTTGATAACAATTAGCTGCGTTATGCTAACGTGTGCTAGTTATGCTAATGTGTAGCTACAGCTAACTCATTAAGTCATGTTAACAGACAAAAACTAAATAAATTGACCACGTAAACACATGTTTAGCATTAGTGGCTTTATTTTAATGAACACATCATAGACATGTATATAAACACGTGTTAATATACATGTCGGTGACCAGGCTCAGAGTGTCACGTCTAAAACGGTCCGGGTGGAAACAGCTCACTGATCTCATCTCACACACACGCACGCACGCACACACACACGCACGCACACACACACACGTATACACACACACACAGGCGCAAGCACACAGGCGCACGCGCACACACACACACACACACACACACACACACACACAGACAGGTGCACACACACAGGCGCACGCGCGCACACACACACACAGGTGTCGGTATAACTTTATAAATGCAGTCCAGGTGGTGAAATGTGTTTTTTGTGTGAATTTAGACCAATGAGGATTTAATCCAACATCCTCAGATGAACTCAGATTATTTTAAACAGGCGGGTTGTGAGGAAGCTGATTTATGAACTCATATCTGCTCATTGATCATCAGAGGTGCGGCTCTGAAACTCTCAACCTGAAACTAAAACCATTATGATTCACAAGCAAAGACAACAATGAGTTCATGTACAGGTGTTAATACAAGCTTTAATTATGACACGTGTGAGAGCAGCCAGGTGTGCTTCCTGGTTTCAGGTGAGACAGTGCAGAGGTCAGATCATCAGGTTAAACAACAATCCAACCAGAAGTCTTCAGTCAGAGATCCAGAAACCAGATGAGACACACCTGACCTCACGGTGAAATCTTCACAAATATTCAAACATTTCAAACGTCAGAGGCGACTCAGACCTCGTCATCAACAACCCTCATCCGGTTTTATCATATAAACATTTTAAATCCCTGTTGGTCAGGGTTAGGGTTAATTTCAGAAACTAAACTCCCTCAAGATAAAAACCATCATGTCATTAAATATTTGTGCTATAGGACACAGTTCACAGGCGTTTATGAGGCTGAACTAAACCTTTATTTACCATAAATCTTATTTTTCTACTAAACTTTATTGAATAATTAAAGATTCCAGCAGGAAACCCTCCTGGTTGTTCTGTTTTTTAACGGATAAGGCTGTAGAGTGAGTTAATACGTGGTTCTAGACCTAAAAAGGAGCCAAAGGCCTCGTGGACAGAAGGCACGTTGGGGTTCGTCACCATGAACGTTTCCTCAGAATTTCTGCTTTGTGAAAATTTTGACCCTGAGCAACAGATTCCAAACAAACTGGTTGAAAAGTAAACAGAACAGAAAAAGATCCAAAGCTTTGAGAACTCATACAGTAGTACATCCTGGTAATTGGCCCCTGCACATTGGCTCCGCCCCTTTTCAGGGCTGAACCAGCCCTTCCTAATAATGTTTATTATGTCACTGCTAATTAGTGATCTCATAAATATGGACTGAAGTTCATCAGAATGGCTGCACGGCGCCACCTGGTGGTCTGATTTATCATCTGCAGACATAAAGATGATCCCTAATTGCACTAATTAAATCATTTCTATCATCTGTTATATCTGGTGACTGGTTACCTCCACATAAATGATGTTTTTATGATTTACAGACGTGTAAATAATAACAAGTATTTCTTTTTAAATTACAGTTATAGATTTAGTTGATTTTTATATTTCATAAAAACAAAACAGAAACTTTTAGGCTTTGCTGCTATTATTTACACCACTCATCCACACCCTGAAGGGGGCGGGGCCTTTTGCCGGAACAGGAAGTGACTAAATAAAACTCTGTTTTGAGTTAATATCTGAAAACCATCATGACCTCATAGAAACTCAGAGAGATGATGTTAAACTTCATCCAGTGACTCTTTAACCTAAAACCTGCTAGTTCCTCTCCAGGTGTAGGTGTTCTGGTTTTGTTGGTTCTGATGATGTCATCGTGTTTCTTGATTGTCCTCAGAGTGACTGAGTCGGTCCCAAAGGTCCATCGATGCTGATCTCAGGTTATGGTGCTGCTGCTGCATCTGGAACAACAGGTGGGATTTCTGTTAAAAATGTGGTTTTTATTTTATAAAAGAGTCAAATTATTATTATTATTATTATTATTATTATTATTATTATTATTATTATTATTATTATTATTATTGTAGTTGTTGTTGTAATTTCTGACCCCAGTTTAAATAAAACATGACCAGAATAAACTTCCCCCTCAGACAGCTCTGTGATTGTGTCCTCTGGCTCCCTCTGGTGGACGGTGGCTGTTTGTGCCTCTGATCACTGACCTTTGACCCTGTTCAGCTCCGTCTCTTCGTCTGGGTTGTTTCTGGACTTCGTCCTCTTCCCTGCAGACGGAGAGATTTTATCAGGTTTGTAAAGAAACGTCAGCAGCGGTCGATCAGAGGGAACTCGTTTAAGATCATTTTTGACCTTAAAGACGACGTCAGAGTCTCATATATAATATTTTATCTGTTCAGCTCAGACCTGTTTGTTTTCATATTACAGAGAAGAACTCTTACTCATTCATTTAGCTTTGGTTATTTATGAAAATAACGTTTTCTATTTTTTCATTTATAAATATTAAACCTTTTATGTCTGTGAGCTTCAGCTTAACTAAAATAATTGGAGGAAATGAAAGAATTCTGTTTTTAAACAAAGCCGAGGTCTCAGATGATTATAAAATATTTAATGTTGCAGCATAAAACTGTTATTGGTTTAATTTACAAGAATTATTTCTACTATTTCTCTTTAGAATATTAATTCAACAATATAAAAGCTAAAGTAAAACCTGAGGGCTCTGAGGAAAAAACCTTCATTATTGTTGATCAGTTTTACTTTATTCATGTGTTTTTGAATCAAACTGTTTTAATTGATTTTATTTTGCATAAATAATTTAATTTATATTATAATAATTATCCAGGGTTAATTTAATTAATGGCTTTATTGATGTAGCTCAGACACTTTCTCAAAAGCTTCTTTTTATTGCAGCAAAGTTTAAAAGTTCAATAATTTCAGGTCTGATTTCTAAACATGATCTAATATCTAAAAAAAAAACCTCATTATAACATTTAACCAATCAGATTTAAGTTTTTAAAGTTTTATAATAAACTGAACAAATCTGAAAAAAACCAGCAAGTGTTATTTTTCTAGCAAACACGTTTGTTGTCTGTGTGTTTGCAGGTCTGTGTTTTGACCTCTGACCTCTGAACTTGGAGAAGGCCCACATTGCCGCCAAAGCGAGGACGAGCAGCGCCGCCACCACGCCGAGGACCCACCAGTACGACGGCTCCTTAGACGTGTGAGTCTGCGGCCCTGAAGGCACAAACACACTTTAACAACGTCTGACTCACAGGAAACAGAAATCTGGGTTTTATGAAGGAAAACATCCGTTTAAAACTTTATTTAGATGTTTGATTCAGACAAACAAGGATTTCTGTTTGAGTCGAGAAGATTTTAAACAAACTTCAGAGATAAATCAGGTAAAATACGACAGAAAACCTAAATAAACTCCTGAAGTTTCTCCATACATGCATCTGTGGGACTGAGGTGGTTTTAGTAAAACGTAGCTTCTGCTGCAAATTTAAAAGAAAATCAGATTAAAGTTCAGATCCTTGTTGTGATGCATGACAGGAAAAATAATCCAGGAGGTTTTTTAGTTTAACCTCCTGATGTTAAAAACCTCAAATATCTTTTTATGAGTTAAAATAAATAATAAATAAAACATCTAAACTCCTTTATGACACAAACAGCTGCTTCTCTAAACATATCGCTGCATAAATAAATAATAAAAGCTTTCAGCAGCTCCTTTCACCAGACTAACTCTAACTGCAGGACGACCACACACATGATGGACGGTTGAGTTAATATTTGTTTATTTTTATTTGTTTGTTTATTTATTTGGTTGTGTTTGTGCTCTAAAGCTTTCCTTGTACAACGTTTACCTTCAGAAAAGAAAAGATTAGGTCTGATCTCAGGAAAAATGCAGCGTTTAGTCAGCGCTTTAGAGGATTTGCAGCCGTTTTATTTAGAGCTGCTAGAGACTCGATCGGCGCTGCAGCTGCGTCGTTTGGTCTGAGCTCAGAGATGAAACATAATAAAATAATTATGATGTAAAAGATCTGCTCGTGCAGGAAGGTGGGGCTCTGTCAACTTTAATAGAGACATTTTTATTTAAAAATTATGTTTCCCATAAATATTTAATTTCTTTTCAATTGTTTGGACCATAAATATGAAACGCTCCCTCTGGATTGGACTTCTGGAGTCGCTGTCTGAAGCAGAGGAGTTCAAACATCTTGTTGATGGATCAGAAGACTTTATTAATCCTAGAGTGGAGAAATTCACTCGTCAGGACCAACAGGAGCAGATCTGGTAGAGAGGAAGGAGATGGATGGATGTTTTTGCAGTGACTGAGCATATCTCTGGTAAGCCATTCTATCTATGTAGATCTATAGTCTGGCCACGCCCCATAGACAGAGCTCAGTCGTGGGGCGAAATCTAGGGTCGTCTTTCAAACTGTCACTGCACACTATTGGACAACACCAGGACCAATCAGAGCAACGAACAGCAGAGCGTATACGCAGCAATGAAAATCAGTCAATGGGGTCAGTTTGTCATAGACTGAAGAAGAAGATTAAGATTAAAGCCATCAGTTTGTCACACACTGGTGTGTGGTGAAAATTGTCCTCCGCATTTGACCCATCCCCATGGTGGGGAGCGGTGAGCTGCAGTTGTGGCCGCGCTCAGGAACCATTTGGTGGTTTAACCCCCCAATCCAACCCCTTGGTGCTGAGTGTCAAGCGAGGAGGCATTGGGTCCCATTTTTTCAAAGTCTTTGGTATGACCCGACCGGGAATTGAACCCTGATCTCCCAATCCCGGGGTGGACAATCAAACCACTAGGCCACCAGAGCTAGAAGAAGAAGAAGAAGAAGAAGAAGAAGAAGAAGAAGAAGAAGAAGAAGAAGAAGAAGAAGAAGAAGAAGAAGAAGAAGAAGAAGAAGAAGAAGAAGAAGAAGAAGAAGAAGAAGAAGAAGAAGACATTTCTAAATAAAGGACTTGAGTACCTCTCTCTGCTCATGTCTCAAACAAAAGCTCAGGTCCAAAGTTGATACCAAAGCCGCCTGAAACCAGCACCGTTCCTTAGCCAACGCCATCTTTGTAGTTTTTCTGCATCACAGCTGTGGTGCTAAGCCCACCCAACAAACATAGAACGTTGTGATTGGCTGGACCTAAAACTGCTCTGGCCAATGGTAGACCTGCTGAGGCTCCAGTGGAGCGTGTCTGGACCGACCTGCAGAGCTACGGTTGTTCTAGATCTGTAGGCTTCGTGTTTCTTCCAACTTTTCTCAGGTGATTAAAGTCATACTATGCAACTTTTTCATATGTTTAAATCATGTTCTTGAGCCAGTTTGTGCTAAAATGACCCTTTACAGGGTTAATGATGTCACTCAGACTCCCACCGCCCTCTGTGGCCAGAATACCACACTTGCAACTTCAGAGTGACGGTCCGGTCCCTGTTGGACTTAGTAAAGTGGAGCTGACATGCCTGGTGCTGCAGTCTGCTTCCAGCATGTTTCCTGCATGTTTTAGATCATGAACACAGCTGATTTGTTTGATTTAGTGATGAACCGCTCCTGTAGACACTAATGAAGGCTGAGGAGACGTTTCAGCTGTTAGATTAAGGTGTTAAAAAGACCAACGCACAGCCAGGAGAGAAGTTTCACTTTTGGTTTCACTAACGGACACTAGGGGGTGCTAAAAACAAGCAAAACTGCTCAGTCTCCCTTTAATCTGAATTTTCCCTTCATCATTCCTGTTTTTATGTAGATTTGTTTCTGTTCTGATAAATAATCAGACTTTAGGCCTTTAACCCTCATAAACAGAACCGACACCTTTGATTAAACGTTATCTCAGGAGCTTCTTATCAACATGAAACATTCCTTCAGTCTGGACTGATAAAACTTTCATAAGACAATAAACTTTATTCCCCCCCCCCCCCCCAATGTTATGGTACTGTTTCCATAAACGGAACCCTCCCAGTTTTAGGTTTAATCATCGGTTCATTCATGAAAGAATCCCGTTTTTATCTGGTGTGTTTGGGATCTCACCCCCGATGGTCACGTCGTTGTGCTCCGTGTGTTTGCTGTGCTGCAGGGAGAACTCGCAGGTGTAGCTGCCGCTGTGCTCCACGGGTTTGGGGTCCATCAGACGTAGAGACCCGTCTCCGAAGGTCACTTTGTAGGCATCCAGCTCCACGAAGCTGTCCCAGGGCGGGGGGGAGGAGATGTGCTTGGACCGGCTGTTGTAGCTGAGGATGGTGCTGGTGTCCTCCCCGCTGGAGAAGGTCCAGTGGAGGGACGGGTTGTCCATGTAGGACGGGGCGCTGCAGGGGAGGGTCAGATCTTTACCCTCCGCTCCTCTGATTTCTGTCAGAGATTAAGCATCTGGGCTTAGACCGGGCTGGAGGTGGGCTCAGAGGGTTTAGTCATGTGGAAATGTTCAGATGTGGTCTGGTGTTGGACATTCAGAAATGTGCCGACCTTACCTCTCACCTTGAGTGATGCGGTCCACGCGGGGCCGCCGTAGGGGGTGGAGACTTTACAGATGTAGTTGAGGGCCGGGTTCCCCTTCAGCCTCCTCAGGCGGCTCTCCACCGTGAACAGACCCATCCTGTCAGCGTGCATGCGCGTGACGGGTCGGAGGGCTTCGTACGTGGGCGGTTCTGTAGCCCAGGTGACCCGAGGAGCGGGGTAGACGTCTTTGACGGAGCACTTTAGCTCCTCGTAGCCGCTGAGGCTGGGCAGCTCCAGGAACAGGCCTCTGATGGGAGCTGCAACCCAAACGGAGACGTGATGAGGGCGCTTTGTCCACTTTAGTGTGATCATTTAACATAATTAGTTCATTAACTTTGTGGGTTTTTGCTCAAACATTCAAGTTGACCTTTTCTTTACTCACAAAGATATTTAATTAACCTTCATTTTGTTGCAAACTGACAGATTTGAATGTAACCTGTTCACGAGTCAGAGATAAAAGGATTCATCAGACACAGCGGTGTTTCTGACCAAGGTTTCTAAAGCGTAGCTCGACTCAGCTTTATGTTTGTTCCTAAAACAAAAGGTTGGAGGACAAACGGACATTTTCTCAATGAGTATCTTTAAAGAGACAGTGTGTAGTTTCCTGGCGATAGGGGGCAGCACACACATGTCAGGGTAGTTTTACACCATATCACTGTGGCTGTTGCTAGTTTAAAACATATTACGGTAAACGTTACCTGTGGAGCAGAAAGCTGCGACCTCGGCGTGACTCCTCAGACTTTGATAGTCCTTCAGTTAATTCCATGGAGAGAATGCAATGATGCTAGTTTTCAGGTTCTGCTCGGGGTCCTGCGCCTGCTGATGATGTCACACTACGGCAACACCACTCGGCCAAAATATATTCTCTCTCTCTTTTTCGATCCTGTTCTTTAACATAGGTTTTGGAAAACATTTAGCAGTTTTGTTATTACATTTTTTACTGTAAATATTTTCTAACGTGGTAACGTAACTTCCGTAAGTCGTACGTCCAGCCCATCATCTAGTGTGATGTCATCTGCAGGCGCAGGACCCAGAGCCGGCTCACGTAGAAGGAAATATGGCGTCCCCCATGAGACTATGGCTGTGTCCAAATCCAGGGGTTGCATGCTCATGAGTTCGGATTTTAAGACCAGTGACGTCACAGTGCCGCGTCGAAGACCGTCCAAATTCCAAGAATGCTCAGAATGCGGTCTTGAAATGCGTTCTTCTTTTCCCCGATTTTGAGAACGGGTGCGGTGTAGTCTCCGTGGTCTCCTCTCCTCCATAATTCCCGTGATGCACTGCGGGATTGATTTCTGTAGAAACGGGACGCACAGCAGTAGAGCAGCAGGACGACTAGTTTATTCAAATGTGACTGTAGAAAAAGTAAAAGCCTGAAGTGGTTGTGTTTTTAGGCGTTTCCTATTCTCATTAGGCCTGTAATGTGTTTGTATTCTTGTTCGTCATTACAGTTCATAAAATTGGTAAATCATAAATCATAAAATAAATTATACAATTAATCGTGAATAATCCAGCATCGTGGATCCATATTTTGTAATAGATTTTCTTTAAGCAGTTGCTAGGTGACAGGAGTAGGGGCGGGACTTTTATTTAAGGCTAGAACGTCCACATTCACAGCTGTTAACATCCGGTCTAAGAGGTCACGGAAGAACACGTTCTCCTGAGACCAATGAGGACGGGTACTCAGAAGCATGCAATCCCTGGATTTGGACACAGCCTATGGCTATGACCGGATGTTAACAGCTGTGAATGTCGACGTTCTAGCCTTAAATAAAAGTCCCGCCCCTACTCCTGTCACCTAGCAACTGCTTAAAGAAAATCTATTACAAAATATGGATCCACGATGCTGGATTATTCACGGTTAATTGTATAATTTATTTTATGATTTATGATTTACCAATTTTATGAACTGTAATGACGAACAAGAATACAAACACACATTACAGGCCTAATGACAATGGGAAACGCCTAAAAACACAACCACTTCAGGCTTTTACTTTTTCTACAGTCAGATTTGAATAAACTAGTCGTACTGCTGCTCTACTGCTGCGTGTCCCGTTTCTACAGAAATCAATCCCGCAGTGCATCACGGGAATTATGGAGGTGAGGAGACCACGGAGACTACACCGCACCCGTTCTCAAAATCGGGGAAAAGAAGAACGCATTTCAAGACCGCATTCTCAGCATTCTTGGAATTTGGACGGTCTTCGACGCGGCGCTGTGACGTCACTGGTCTTAAAATCCGAACTCATGAGCACGCAACCCCTGGATTTGGACACAGCCTATATTTTAGACCCGATTTTTATGGTTATTTGTTACGAAGCCACCAATATTTTACAACGACTGGACATCATTTTATTCATTTAACAATATTTTGATGAATATTTCCAGAGATTAATGATAAAAACTACACATTGTCACTTTAAGAAACAGAAATAAATCCATTAAAGACCTGAAGATCTGATTTCAGACACAGGCCTGGCTCATCCCTTGAGTTTTGGGCCTTTTTATGCTTGAATGTGACATAAATCAGAGTTTAACAAACAAAAACAATGAAAGATGATCTAAAGCAGCAGAAACGTGCTGACGTGTTGTGTTACAGCTCTAAACCAGCGGTCTGAAACCTGTGGCCCTGCAGCCCCTCTCACACGGCTCCCTGTGGCTTTGACCCAAAACAGCAACATCCCATAAAGTAGCAGTGACATCAGGAAAAGGTCATTTGAAGAGTTTTGTTCCTTTCTGACATTTAGAGGGATTTCACTCCCATCGAGAGGAGGTGTGTGTGTGTGTGTGCGTGCGTGCGTGCGTGCGTGCGCGTGCGTGCGTGCGTGCGTGTGTGTGTGCGTGCGTGCGTCCGTGTGTGTGTGCGTGCGTGCGTGCGTGCGTGCGTGCGTCCGTGTGTGTGCGTGTGTGTGTGTGGATTTTCACTCCAAATCCATCAGAAAACAAACTTTTTTTTACTTATTTGAGTCTAAATCTGGTGGATCTCACTAACCTCTAAGTTAACAGTAACATAAGTGCACCATGAAGCAGACACGGTTGTTTGGGTCTAAACTCACCCTCCACCTTGAGGATGACCTTTGCGTCATGTTGCCCCCCCGAGGTTTTGACGTGACACCTGTAGGCCCCTCTGTCCTTCAGGTCGCTCCTCTTCAGGATCAGGCTGGCGTTGCCGTTGGAGATCTGCTGCGTGGAGACGGAGAGCTGGTTCTGATTAAAGCGCTCGTTGCTGCCGTCGCTGCTGTTTCTCTCAAACTTATAAACCAGCGCGTCCAGTTTGAACCACTCCACCGTCTCGTTTCCACCGGGCTGGAAGCTGCAGGGCAGCACGCACGCCTCAGAGATGAAGCACTTCACGGAGACGTCTGAAACACAAGAGGGTTAGAGGCTGATCACCTGAGATCACCTGAGATCAACACGCCGTCCCAGCCTGACCCGATAGGCCAGGAGGTCGGTTCAGACTCATTTATCAACACAAACAAACAGATGAGTCAACATCCTGAAGGAAACTGTGGATTCTGTTTGTGGTTAAATATCTGCTGTTGATCATCTGTGGGACACGAATATCCTGCAGGATTTTTATCAGCAGGTTTTAAAGGCAGACTGGAGAAATCTGAACTTTCCTGGCTTTTGCTCTCAGGAACGCTGTTCTTCCGGATCTTTTGGTTTCCGTGGAGAGCTCTGGTCTCTGTTCAGACCTGGTGGACCTAAAAGGTCACCACGACCCGTTGTGACCCGCCGTGCACGAGGATGAGCTCACTCAGAATAACTGATGTGATGAAAGGCTTGCTCTAAGAGGAGAAGTGGACTCGGGCCAGACGTCCTCACAGAGCTCCACTCCTCCGGGGTCAGACCTTTAAACCTGGACTGTTTACTCAGGATCTGTTTCCACTAAACACATCAGCACCTGATCACAGCGGTTAGGTTCTGTATCAAAGAGATTTCAAATCTAATTTGTGCTGCAGATCTGGTAAAAATGCAGGTCTGAAGCAAAAACAAAGACACCAAAAACTGAAGTAAAAGTTGATCTAAACCACAATAACATGACCAGGTTCAGGGGAAAGTCTGGGAAGAGACCGGATTAAGACTTTTGCACCAAACTGTCCTCCGTGTTGCTCCGGTGTTCCTGCAGGACAACATGTTTTTGTGTAGTTGTTCTAAACAGCCATGGGTGTTACTGATGGTTCTGAGTAACAACTGAATTCTTCTTAAATCTAAACTCAGAAACGTTTCTGAGAATCAGCGTTCCTACCTGGACACACCTGGAAGAAGGAATTTCTTTATTTGGATCAGATTACATTCTGAGAACGTCTCTTCAGGAAAGCATCCGTCAGGAAGATTTGGTTTGACAACGTCTGACTCCTGAAGACACCTACTAGCTGAGCTGTGTGGGATGTTGTCATGAAGGACAGGACGGAACACGTCACTTTAAAAACTCAGGTGGAGAGCAAACCTTGTTGGAACGTGTTTCCTCTACGTGGAACTGGGAGGAAACATCCGAACACCTGGAGCGGTTTGGAATTAAAGATGCTAACAGCAGCAGGAATGATGACTCGGCTGAACGTTAACTAAAATAAATAACCTGCTGCTTCTACCTGCAACGGTCCCATCCTCAGTGTCTGCTTTAGAAGATCAGCAGTAAGGGAAGTGAGTGGTCAGAACACCATATAAGGCCCGCCTCCACTCTCGGAACTTCCGGGTAATTCTACCGGACCATCTGGGCGTGCTCGTGTCTCTGTTTCACCGCGCCGGCCCAAAAGGACCGTGTTTCAGGGAAAAACCCAGTACCTGAACTGGGGTAGGTACTCGGATAGGCCCGGTAGAATTGCTGAGCGGGACTTGTGGTCAACTCATGCTGATTGGTTGTTACTCAGTAGGAAATGACATCAGCAGACGTCCAAAAGACAACAGGTGTTTGTGAAACTGGAAGAGTTGTTGGTGAAGCGAAGTGGAAGGAAAATAAAATAAAAGGTTCACGCTGCCGTGCCGGAAATCCCCCCCCCCCCCCCAAGTCTGTCTTTTACGCTACTTTGTGGTCTCCTACAGGGCATCATTAAAAAATGACTTCTGGTCATTAAACGCTGCTTTTTACGTCACACCCACTGTCCCCGTCCCCTGAATCGATTAAATGACATCATCCTTTGATGGAACAAAACTTTTAATGTAATTGATGTCTGTGGACGCTTTTTGATCAGCTGATCAGTGATGTCACTCACTGCCAAACGGTTGTAATATGCTGACATATTAGCAAAATCCCAAAAGAGATGATTTTGTATGAAGACACAACGACTGAGCCATTTCCCCCCTCCCACACATGGAATCCTGCAGTGAAATGCTGCTGTGGTTAAAGTTAGAGCTGTGTGGGTAAGCTGTCGCCCTACACTGTGATCCTTTACAGAAACTCACCTTTAGAACTCTAAAGCCTGACTGGAACACCTTAAATGACCCTGATCTCAGGTGAGAGGGAGAGAACAAAAGAACACTGCTCCATGTTTTTACCCCAGATAGGATCTCTCATGTATTTGCTTAACAAATAAACCGACTAGAGTCGTGCTGTTCTCTGTTTCAGGCACCTGTTTAACCACCAGCCTCCTCACCACTGACGGTTGGGTCATTAGACGTTTACGTGGTGTTGCTGAGTTTAGGTCAGGGTCTTCTAAGTGACGTTTCTTCCCTCTGCTGCAGAATGGAACCGTCTAAATAAAAGTTGTGGTTATGAAGGAGGGATCTCATCTTGTTTTTCCCAACGCGCTCCATCCTCCAGCCTCGTGTCGTTCCTTCTCCTGAAGCCAAGATTCCTGTTTCATAATCTTGTGGCAGGAAGAGTTTGGAACGGAGAACCCAGATGTTGGTGGGTGAGAGTCCGTCCTCCTCACCCACTCCTCCCTCAGAGGGAGGTTCACTCCATTCCTCCGTGTTGCTGCAATAACCTGCAGCACTTTCTGTAATGAAAACAATATGGCTGCTGGCGTTCATCACTCCTTATATGGTCGTAACCACAGTGCATTATTATGAAGCTCATTTAAAATGTTCGTTTCTATCTGATTTAAACCAGATTCCTGAACGTCAGACTGGATAATTGATTTTATTATCATCTCTGGTTCCTCGTGTTTCCGTTGGTTTTGTAGCCTCAGAGCGGCGGAGGGCGTGCTGCGGCCTGAACGGCTGTTTCCCTCCCTGTTCCAACTGCTGCAGACTGTTTTGACTGCCTGCTCGTTCTTCTGCTCTTCACTTTCCTAGAAAGATCAAGCTTTGGCAACATCTGATCTGTGACTCACCTGTGTTGCCTTTACCTGTGGTGAGGCGGGGCCACACCCAGCTCCTCTCAGAGAGCTGAAGCTTTAACAGATGCTTTGTTTGTGGACTTTTGTTCCCAGCAGAAAGAGAGAGAGCTGTAAAACGTAAAAATAACTCTAAGTTCTTTAGCTGGAATGCACTCTGCGTTGTTTATGAAGGATCAAAGCTCCAGCTCTGGAGGAGCTCTTTAAGTGATGATAGGAGGGAGGAGAGGCGGCTGATGGACCGGTGCGTCATGTGTAGTAATGAAGACAGGATCTGGTCTGTCATCATAATGATGAAGATGAGCAGAAAGGAAAAGCTCTGGGTTTACTGGTTTAGATCATGATCCAAAGAACGAGATCCGAGTGGGAAGATCTTCCTCTGCAGGTTCAGCCTCAGAGATGAGGAGGAGCTGCTCCTCCTCGTCAAAAAGAGTCCCCTGAGGAGCTCCAAACATCTAACCAGTAGGACTCTTCAGCAGGGCCGGCCCAAGCCCATGTGGGGCCCTGGGCAGGTTTCCTTTTGGGCCCCCTCCGTACCAACAATGATTCATCATTCTTTGGCTACGCCATTTTGGCAACATACTCACTACCGTTAGCATCTTTTGTAATTAGCTTACAGCGTACAGGTGTTATCATGGCTGTTGATTTTAACTTTAGCAGCAAACCAACAAAAACACTCTAATTAATCTGAAATGCAGAGTGTTGTTTAAGTGTGATAGATTAATCAGCAGACCAACGCTGAATTTACACTAAAAAAGTTAGAGTTACTGCTGTTTGTTCTTAAAATTTTAAACGTGTAAAATGTGCTGCACTACAAAATAAAACCAAATTACACTATAGAAAATAATATAGATAAATCGTTATTTTTTGGAGGAGTTCAAGTATCTCGGGGTCTTGTTCACGAGTGAGGGAAGGGTGGAGCGTGAGATCGACAGGCGGATTGGTGCTGCGTCTGCAGTGATGGGGGCGTTGTACCGGTCTGTTGTGGTGAAGAGGGAGCTGAGCCGAAAGGCGAAGCTCTCAATTTACCGGTCGATCTACGTTCCTACCCTCACCTATGGTCACGAGCTTTGGGTAGTGACCGAAAGAACAAGATCGCGAATACAAGCGGCCGAAATGAGTTTTCTTCGCAGGGTGGCTGGGCTCTCCCTTAGAGATAGGGTGAGAAGCTCGGTCATCCGGGAGGGGCTCAGAGTAGACACGCTGCTCCTCCACATCGAGAGGAGCCAGTTGAGGTGGCTCGGGCATCTGATTAGGATGCCTCCTGGACGCCTCCCTGGTGAGGTTTTCCGGGCACGTCCAACCGGGAGGAGACCCAAAGGAAGACCCAGGACACGCTGGAGAGATTATGTCTCTCGGCTGGCCTGGGAACGCCTTGGGATTCCCCCGGAGGAGCTGGCCCAAGTGGCTGGGGAGAGGGAGGTCTGGGCTTCCCTCCTTAGGCTGCTGCCCCCGCGACCCGACTCCGGATAAGCGGAAGACAATGGATGGATGGATGGTTATTTTTTTAATGTGAAATATTGTTTAGTTTGTATTACTTAAAGTTATTAAAACATTTTTTTCTTCATCTCATCCTGGGGCCCCCCTGATGGTGTGGGGGGGCCCAAAGCAGTGGCTTAATTCACATATGCCTTGGGCCGCCTCTGCTCGTCAGCGGGGTGCTGGGAGGCGACCGCCGTAGTTCAGACATGAGTTTAGCGCTGCGTTCGATTTACCTCAGAAGTCGGAACTACGAATGACGTCAGCGTTCTGGTTACCGTAGTCGGAGAAGTCGAAATTCCAATATGGCGGCGCCCTGGAAAACTGCTGTTTTGGTAGCTCTCAATGAACACAGATGACTAATAAACAACACTTTTAGTTTGTTCAGCTTAGAGATGCCAGCGCTACGTGTAACATTGATTTTAAACGCACTCTTATATGTGTGTCTTGTAAAAAAACACATTTCAACCTAAACTTACTGATGTTGATACGGAGAGCTGCCATCTTGGATCTCAAGGTCAGAATTCTGAAAAACATCCGAGTTTCCGACTGGGAGGTCCGACTTTGCGGGGCGTTTTATTTGATTTTTCCTAGTCGGAAGTCGGCATTTCCGAGTTCCGAGGACAAATTGAACGCACCATTATTGGATTGAGGCTGTTTTAAGATGGCGGCAACGCATTTCATGTAAACACTATTTCTCTAATCAGAGGCTGTTCAGGAAGCTAGGATAAGAAATATTTAAAACTTTCACACAGAAACTTCAGAGTGGCTGAAATATTCCTTATGAGGTCACAAACCAAACGCCTTATTGATAAAAACCAGATGAATAAATCTTTTGTGCAGCAAACCAGTTTAACGGTGATTCAGGAGCTGGAAACCAGTTAAACTGATCAGTTTCTGCTGTTTTCTGTCTGTCCTGGTGATGGATTATGTTCCTTCATCCTCCGAAGGGTTAACTTTAGAGCATCAGCACTCATTTGAGCTGCTGGTTTGGTTTAATTGTTGCTTTTGTCTTAAACTGACTCAGGAATGTTCTGCAGCTCAAATTTAAAATGTTGCTACTTAAATATAAAAAATGCATCTTGTTACATATTTTATTTCCTTATTTGACTCAAACTTTTGTACAGAAGTCAACTTTCCCTTTCACTGCAGCAGCCGGGACGCGTTTCCCTGCTTCACTTCCAAATCTTGCAGAAAGTTTTCATTTGAGCAATAAAAGAAACGGGAGTTTTCCACCTGAGCTGGCTGAAACAGTCGTCTGTTAAAAAGGAGAAACACGATATTGCTGCTAGAAGCTTTAAGTTACAGATAATCGTGTGTCGGGTTCTGTAAAGAAAGCCCTGGTCTCCCTGCAGACGGAGGCTGGGGTTTGCTCTACAAAGAGGCGTTTGTGTCCTACCAGGAGTTTTCTGCTGCGTGGCGAGGCCGAGGCAGAGCAGAAAGCAGGCCCAGGTGTGTGTCGCTGACATGATTTCCTTTCAGCTGCAGGCAGACGGAAACGTGCTGCGGTGAGTCAGAGACACTCATGTAGGCAGAAACCCGGCCCTGCTGCTGCAGTTTCAGACCGTTTCCACTCCTATTGTCCTTCTGCAGCCGGGCTGGATCTCTCTGGGTGGTTTGGAATCACAGAAACGAAGAAGAGCAAAAACATAATTAGAGACATTCTTGCAGATGTGTGGAAGCATGCAGCTCTCTGAGCAGAACTCAGGCTTGAGCCTTTGATGAGCTCCGGGGCTTTGCTGGGATTCTCTCAAACCTTCATTCTTACCAAACTGGTTCTCATGTCCTTATCCTCCCTGTCAAAGCCTTTATCTTTGTTTAAAGGGTCATGCTTCATAAACACCCTCCACCTATCTCCACTTAATCTTAAGCCTCAGAAACGATCTGTCGCTCTTCAAAGCTGCGAGGAAGCGTGTGCAGTCAGTCACCCTCAGAGGAGCTTCTCTAGAGCATGCAGGAAGCAGAAGAAAGTGACTTCACGATGAGTGAATAATCAGACGTGACGGCGTTTAGAGGGTGTTTACTCTGGATCCTTCCTGCAGAAGGTGTGAGACAATAGTCCTCTCAAGTGTCACCAACTTCTGAAGAAGTTCATTAAGGCTGTTGGCTGGAGAATAAAAGCACTGCGTGGACGCGCTCATTTCCTGCCGTCTAGTTAAAGCTGGAGCTGAGAAACAGATGTGCAGGACGGGCGAATGGAAACGTTTAGGGTTGGTATTCGGGTATTTGGTCACGACTCAGACTGGTTTAGTTCAGAGAGGCGTCTATCTCTGATTTACTCTCTAAAATCAGACCCAGCTCGAGTCCAAGGCTGCTCCTGTTAGGTTATCACTAATCTGAGGAGATTAACACTTCAACATCTGCACAACAAGCAGACACAATCCATCTAAAACACTCAAAACCTTCTTTAATTTGCTTGTTAAAGAAAAAAACCTTCATTTTGACGTCTGCTATGACACCCAGTGCACCAAAAACATGCAAACAAACCTGAATTTAGGGTCATATATTTAAACTCTGACTTTTCTCATCACACAGGAGGTAAAGGTTGCTTAAATCCGACACATTTTATTAATAAAGCACCAGATAGTTTACAAACTCATGTTCTGACTCAGGAAATATTTTATGATGACCTTCAGTTTTCCGTCACCTGTGGTTTGGTTCAGGTTTAATTCACAAAGGTGTGGATCACCACGGCAACCGCCGACATGACAGATTATTTTACTTTCCCTCCAGGCAATCGGACAAAGAATGCTTAGATTTGGGATTTTTACAAAATAAGAGCCTCCTTTTACCAACAGGAAGTTGCTAATAACGTTTAAAGATGCTCTTCAAAATAAAAGTCCATACAGGTACAGTTATTTCAGGACAGTAGATGATGGCAAAAAGTTTCAAATCTCTAAAATGTGGCTGAAAGGAGGACGTTGATGTGACCTGTGGCTTTCACGAGAAATGTTCTGACATTCAGTTTAAATAAAAAGACAAAACATTAGTTTACTTTTTTCAAATGTTTGTTGTTAATATAATGATTTAGTTTTAAAATTCAACACAATTAAATCAGATAGGAAAGTTATTTAAGTGAATAATTAAACACTTTTAATCTGTAAAGCACACCTTAAATTCTGTATGCAGCGTCTACATTTACAAACCAGTGAAAACGACCTTAAATAAACTCATAATTAACACGTTTCTCTGCTTTTATGTGACGCTTTTATTGGTGCCATTTGACCTTGTGAGTTTTTACATCTTATCTCAGCAACAGCAGTGATTTCTGTCTGAGCTAATAAAGAGCTGAAGCTTTCTGCTCATAATAAACTATGAATCAGTTAAACATCAATAACATGTTTGTGGAGCTGAAAACGTTCAGATAAATCCTTGAAACTGATGAAAAA
>SSNS01000374.1:109313-114313 GCA_006937985.1 Aphyosemion australe
GAAATATTAAAGGTTGAATACGGAACAATTTAATAAAAAATAATCCCTCCACGGGGCGTTTACAGGTGTGCAGAATGAAGCTACAGCATTTCTATATTTTAACTAAAAAACAATCAAATATTTATTTTGACGGGCACGACACTGGGGTTATGTTTACACCTACCAGCCACTAGAGGGCACTGTTGCAGGTTGCCAAATACGGTAAACAGTCCGATCAGCACAGCGAGGCTGGCTCTGTGGAAAATGGCGGACTTGGCAATTCAAGCAGCTGCTTCTGAGCCCAGAAGATGTTATGCTTCTCAGAAGAGGAGCGACCATCAAAGATCTAAAACCAAAGTGAGTTTAGGTTGTCTCTGGACACGGTGCTGGCTGCTCACTTCAGGTATCGGCAGAGAACCTGGCATCCCGACGGCTGGAAACCTTGTTCTATTGCTGCAGCTACAACCTCCACACACTAGATGTCGCTCTGGTGTTCCTGTTCCAGAGTCGACCTTTAATTATCGCTGTTTTTTTCCTTAAATGTCTGAAAAGATGTAAAATTGGCAAATGTTGCTATGCTAAGACATTTTATACCTTAAGAAAGATCATTTAATCATAATTGTATTCATTTTAGATTTTAAACTCCTTTGGGACCAAAGTGTTATAATAGCGTGTTCTTTAATAAAGCCGTTCATGTTCCTTTAATAAGGACCAAAAAGTAGATTAAAACGTTCATTAAATCAATTCTTTATTTGGTTCTTTATTTAAAAAAAGACCCACTGTTAAATATAAACATCAATAAAGTTTTTAAAAGCTGCATATTTAAGGGTTAAGATTTTAGCGTGTTGTTAGCGTGACTCACAGCTGCTAGCATAATCTGATGCTTAAACCGTTGGACCAGAACTCCTCACAGAAAACATTTTTAATGGAAACAATGACTTTATGCTGAATTCTTTTCATTTTTAACTCTAAAAACATAATTATTTAATATAAAAGAACAAAATGTCACAAAAGTATCAGTAAATGTGTGTAGCGGTGAGACATTAAAGGTTCGTCTTAAAGAAAAGCATCAAACTAGCTGGATCTGATGGTTTTCGAGTTTCTTGGTCTGTAAAATAAATTTAACCGTGATCATCGTTCCTGCGCTGCAGGACTCAGTTCTACCATCGAGGGCCTCAAACGGCCCACAGACCACACTTTGGACACCTCCGACCTTTATTATCCAATCTGTTCCCGTCATAAATCAGAGGTTGGAGCGCCGTCACACGTCTCATCCTGCAGGAGCCGGCTGATTGTTATTAACATGTTTAAATGTTTGCTCTAAAATAAAATCTGATGATATTTTTATTTAACAGTTTTAGTTTTCATCAAGACAGGAAAAGATTATTTAAGCATTTCTTGTCGAAACTGAAAAAGATGCAGAAAAGCTTTAAAAAAATCAATCATGATTATTTAAAATGAACATTTTTCTGTGTAACGGAGACCTTATGATGAAAGAGAAATCCCCCCAGGGTTTCTCTTTCACTTAAGTTCCTGCATGTCTGATTAAAGTGACTTAATGACCTCACGTCCTCCATCCACTTCCTGTCAGACTTTTAGAATTAAAAGTCTGATTTTATTAGAAACGTTACTGAAAAACTGTTTTGATAAAAACATTTTAAATGAAGTGAACCATCACAGATTAAGACATCCTCAGTCCCATCAGACTCCTTCAGTTTTGTGTTTTGTGCCTTCAGACGGCGCTCAGGGCTGAATCTGAGCAGCATTGATAGTAAAATTCCAGTTCCAGCGCCAGTGAGGTAAGAATTTAACCTTGAACCGAATGAAGTCACCGCTGAAGCGACACGTGACCTGTTGGAGTTTAAAGTGGGATTAGATTAAAACAGCGTGGGTTGTTCTGTTGTGGTTCTGCTCTGTAATCCCAGTAATTTGCTTTAAAAGTTCCTGCATCAGCACCGCAGCCAACAGCAGGACGCTGACAGGGAATTTTCTAAATGGAGTTCTGCTGAAATGTCAGGAGGTCTTCTGGGTCATGGAGGCAGCGGAGTTGGCCCAGTTCCTCATAGAGGTGACCAGAGAAGGT
Source organism: Aphyosemion australe (assembly GCA_006937985.1). Taxonomy (NCBI): domain Eukaryota; kingdom Metazoa; phylum Chordata; class Actinopteri; order Cyprinodontiformes; family Nothobranchiidae; genus Aphyosemion; species Aphyosemion australe. Next base: position 111,376 of record SSNS01000374.1, read on the forward strand.
CGGTCCGAGTCCTCCCGCTGTGTCCCGGGTCCGGCTCAGCTGGAGGGAGTCTGGCAGGTTCCCTAGGAACCAGATCCACCTCAGCCGGCTCCTTGTGACCCAGAAGGACCCGGATCCTGGAAGACTGATCCTGTATGAGGATTCAGGTTCTGCAGGTTCCTAAACTCTCCTGATCTCAGTTTGAAGAATCAGGGAGAACAAATATCATAAAGGAAGCAAATTTCTGGGATTTTTAGTATCCAGACCAGTAGTGAGTCTCCTGGTTTTAGTTTCACTCCCGGTTCTGGGACCACTGAGGAGTTTTATAAAAATAAGAACAAAACCTTTTTCCTGCAGGATTTTTTACTCAAATCTAGTCCGAAAGTTTGTTTCTGTGCTTAAATAAATTAGACTGATGAGGTTTCGGTCTGGGAGTCGGTTTTAGATCTAAGATCCATTTAGACTCGTTAAAATAAAAACAGGATGACTTGGTTCCAGGTCCAGTTTAGTTTAGTTCAATACTCTGGAGAGAATCACGAAACAGAAACTATTAACTGTTAATAATAATGTATATTTTATTATTTTTTACGTTTTAAAAATCCCTTAAAGAGGATTAATGATACAAATTAACCTTCAAAAGCAGGTTTTGGGTTATTTTTCTGTTTTGTATGTTTTCCCAATAACACTACTCAGTCCTAGTAAATAAATATATAATCTCCATATTGCTTTATACTTTTGCTTCTCCATATCTGGTTGTAGGTATGTTCTTCACACGTTGGCTTATTCTGTGTTAGTTGAGTGTTGCCGTCTGTGGAGCGGCTCAGGGTCTCGTCTCCCTGCAGGTTGTGTTTTTATAGGATGTGACAGAAGGAAATAGCTGCAGTAAAATAAAAGATCAGGAGCCTGCGTGATGAAAAAGTGACCGAAGACAAACTAATTTTAAAAATCTAAGATCTCTTTAATTAAAGCCGACTCATAATTAAACAGAAGTTCTCCCCTTTTATGCGTTCATTAATGCTGTTTTAAACCTGCGCTGCTGCAGTTCTCTGTCTAAACAGCAGGTGTCACTGGTGAGAGGAACTGCAGCTAAAACTGTCAGTAGAAGAAGAGTTAAGGGGGGGGGGGGTGTTATGCTGAAACGTTTCTGTTGTGTTTTGAGGTGGAGCCTAAAAAAACGTTTACAGATTTTTCATCAAACAGGTAAAAGGATCAGATTTCATCGTTGCAGCGACGTCATAATCTGATCTCCACTGATCCGTCCACTCACACGAAGACCTGTCGCACGTTAATAAGACTCGCGTTCCCGACTACGAGTCCAAACCAGGTGACACATCTGGTTTAGGTTGAGTCAAGTCCACATTTCAGATTTCAGCATTGATGATGGATAAAGAGCTCCGTCAGTCAGGATCTGGACCAGAAGATGTCAGGGTGACCTCACTGGAAATGTTCAGTCTTTCATAAACTTCATGTAAATATAAATAAAAACCTCTGAAACTTCTGCAATAATAATCATAAAAAACATCTGAGAAGAACATCTAAGAACGTTAGTCTCCTCTTAAAGCTGAAGGTTTAGATTTTCATTATTGTTTCAGTTCAAAAGTTCATGAAAGAAACTTCAGATTTATTTATTATTATTAAAATAAGACTTCGGTTAGTTTTCATTTCCTGTGTTTAGGCCTGCAGGCCTAGGGGAAGACGTGCACGTGTGTTTTTGTTGTTCATTAATCTACGACGCGCCTCGATGTGGTTCTGGTAGAACTCAGACATCCAGCTCCATCCCAGATAACGGCTCCGGGTTTCTCCTGCAGGAGGATCGATTACAAGCTGAAGAGGCAGGACAGCACCAAGACCCTGCTGATCAAAAGTGAACAACTGCTGAGGATCGAGGAGCACGACTTCGCCATCAGACCTGGCTTTGGAGGTCAGAATCACACACGCACACACACACACACACACAAAAGGTTTCATTCCTGATCCCAGATGATTTAATCCACTCACACATCATCTCCCAGAGAAAATCACTCCCTCTCTGATGATGACGGTTTGATGATGGACACCGGGTCACCCAGACAACGGATGTGTCGGTCCAGAAACACTGACCCAGATTGTCCCAGTGTGTGTGTGTGTGTGTGTGTGTAACATATTTAGTGTTCTGATGTGTGTGTTGGTATTGTGTGAGTCGGGGGATGCACGGGCTTTAATCTGGATTATATTCCAAGTCTGGAGCAGATGGAGGGGTGGGAAACAAACTGTCACGGAACAATGCTTCCATCCCGACGCGCATTCAGACTCACTGATGCTGACTGTTGAACCAAGTTATATCAGCCGTAAAATAAAAGCTTTCAGTTTCCATCTCTGTGTATCACACAGCCGAGAACATTTAGGCCCAATCCGATTTGTTACCCCTACCCCAGCTGACCCCTAAATCAGAATAACATGATTTAGAGGTCAAAACGCTGCTTTACTAAACTCCTGAGTCTGATGTTTCATTAGAGGTTTGGGATTCTTTCACCGTTAACAGATGTTGTTGTTGTGGAAAAATCAGGTTTGGTGACATGTCCTCACCGTCTAGAACGGATAGGGTGATGCTTCGGTGCAGCTGCACTTTCCTCTGGTGCAAGGTTCCATTTCTGAGAAGCTGCACTTTCCTCTGGTGCAAGGTTCCATTTCTGAGAAGCTGCACGTTCCTCTAATGTAGCGTTCCACTTCTGAGAAGCTGCACTTTCCTCTAATGTAGCGTTCCATTTCTGAGAAGCTGCACTTTCCTCTGGTGCAAGGTTCCATTTCTGAGAAGCTGCACGTTCCTCTAATGTAGCGTTCCATTTCTGAGAAGCTGCACTTTCCTCTAGTGCAGGGTTCCATTTCTGAGAAGATGCACTTTCCTCTAATGTAGCGTTCCACTTCTGAGAAGCTGCACTTTCCTCTGGTGCAAGGTTCCATTTCTGAGAAGATGCACTTT
>SSNS01000374.1:119313-146813 GCA_006937985.1 Aphyosemion australe
AGCGCTCTTGTCTCGAAACGATCTTTGATTTGAGTTTTCTCCGTCGACGGTGTTTCATGTGTTTAGTGCAAAAAGATAGAGCACACGGCTTACAAACACGCTAAAAGTGCTGTAAATGTTTTGTGCCTTGGAGAACATTCGTCTTTGTAAGTATTGCTATGTTTAGGAACTGTTTAGACATGTTTAGTTGCTCATTTGATGATATGTGTGTACACATGCTACTAAGCTAAGCTAAGTGTTAAGTGTGACACCAGGTTGTGTGTTACAGTAATGTCTTTCTTTTTCTGTATGTTACAGTTACGATGATAAAACTATATAAAGGTCTTCAGTTGAGAAAAGAAAGCCTTGGTTGAAGATTCTTTTTTTGTTTTGGTCGTTCGCTAGCTGTCTAGCTCCACATAGCTACGTGTTGTGAGGACAGCATAGTAAAAAGACGTCCACTCAGCGGGTTCAAGCACACAGAGCTACTTTAAGCAACATGAGTCTACGCTCAGGAAAAGGTTATCTTAAAGACTATGCAGCTAAACAACCAGAAGAAGCCACTGGTGGTGAACAACAAGAAGTTACCATGACAACCGGCTGCAATGCAGCAATTGTCTCAACCATTTGACACCAAGTCACAGATATCCACAGCACACACAAGGCGGTCTCAAAAGACATCTTCATCAGCAACAGGTTCTTCTGCCACTAAAGCATACGCTAAAGCTCAAGCAGAACGAGCTAAACTAGCTTATGCTAAAAAGGAAGCTGAGATGATGAAGCAAAGAGCTGAACTGGATGCTAACCTACATGTCCTTCAGTGCCAAAAGGCGATAGCTGCAGCTGAAGCAGAGGCTTCAGCATATGAAGAAGCAGAGAGTCAGAGCGGGGAGCTCTGCAAGGAGCTAGGTGTGGAAGCTGAGCCCATCAGTAAAGCACAGCGCACAAATGAATATGTCCAACAACAAAGTGAGTTACTCTTTCCAGATACTCAGCACAATGCAGTACAGCCTGTCGAAGGAAACGATGACGTGGGTGTACAAGACAGTACGCAAACAAATAATTCTGTTACAGCCAACACTCAAACAAGCCCACCACCAGCAAATAAAGAAATAAAACAGGAGCAAACTGTGCATACATATGTAACCAACATGCACACACCAAACCCTTCACAGCCCACTACAGATCCAAACAGCTACAAACTTGAACCAAACAATGCTCAAGATTTTGCAAAATACCTCATCCGCAAAGAACTAGTGAGCACAGGAATTTTGCAATTTGATGACAAACCAGAAAACTATTGGGCATGGAAAACGTCATTCATTAGTGCAACTAAAGACCTGAATCTGTCTCCCAGAGAGGAATTAGACTTGTTAACAAAATGGCTGGGTCCAAAGTCAGTTGAACAGGCCAAACGCATTTGTGCTGTACACACCCTCGATCCTGCTGCAGGTGTCAAGATGGTCTGGCAACGTCTTGAAGAGGGTTATGGCTCACCTGAGGTTATAGAGGATGCACTCTTAAAAAAGATTGATGACTTTCCCAAACTAAGCTACAAAGACAATGTTAAGTTGCAAGAGCTTGGTGACATTTTAATGGAACTACAGTGTGCTAAACAAGATGGCACCCTCCCAGGACTTGCTTACCTGGACACAGCTAGAGGAGTTAAACCAATAGTGGAGAAACTTCCTTTCAACCTCCAGGAAAGGTGGACAGCCGCAGGAATGCAGTACAAAGAGACTCACAATGTGTCATTTCCTCCTTTCTGGGTCTTCATGCAGTTTGTCCAGCAGCAAGCAAAGATGAGGAACGACCCAAGCTTTGCTATGTCCAGTTCTAACAGCCAGGTCCCTTCTCTCACAGGAAAACCGAGACCACAAAATCGCAAACCTACTGTGTCATCTCATAAAACAGACATCACAACAGAGTCTGATGAAAATACATTCAGTCCAAAGAAACTGGAGGAACCGGATCGCCAGTGCCCGATCCACAAAAAACCCCATCCTCTTAAAAAGTGTAAGCTTTTCAGAGACAAACCTATTGAAGAAAGACAAGCCTATCTGAAAGAGCATCACATCTGCTACAGATGCTGCGGGTCTGTTAGACACATGGCCAAGGACTGTAAAATAGCAGTCAAATGCATTTAATGCGACAGCCCAAAACACATTTCGGCAATGCATTCTGGTCCTGCTCCCACCCCTAAGAGCACAACACCAGAAAACAGTGATGGGAAGGAGGAAAATGAAAGCTCGCCCTCAGTTGTGTCGAAGTGCACAGAAGTATGTGGACATAGCGATAGTCCACGCTCATGTTCTAAGATCATTTTGGTCAAAGCTTATCCTGCAGGACGAAAAGAGAAAGCTACAAAAATGTATGCTGTAATCGATGAACAGTCCAACAGGTCACTGGCTAAGACAGAGTTTTTTTACCTGTTCGACATCAAAGCAAAACCCACGCCATACACCTTAAAGACTTGCTCTGGAAAAGAGCAGACATCAGGTAGAAGAGCTGCAAACTTCTTCCTAGAGTCCATGGATGGAAAAGTCAACATCCAGCTACCTCCTTTGATTGAATGTGATTCTGTTCCTGATGACAGAACAGAAATACCCTCTCCAGAGATAGCACAACATCACACACATCTACTCCCAGTTGCTGCCAACATTCTACCTGTTGACCACCAAGCCCCAATCCTTTTACTTTTGGGTAGGGATATCCTCAGGGTCCACAAGGTGCGTGAGCAAATTAATGGACCCAATAATGCACCTTACGCCCAAAGACTAGACCTAGGGTGGGTTATTGTTGGTGAGGTGTGTTTAGGGAAAGCGCACAGTCAGTCAGAGGTCAATGTTTATAAAACGCACACATTAGAGAATGGCCGTGCATCCTACTTTGAACCTTGCCCAAACATGATTCATGTGAAAGAGTGTAATGAGGTTACTAGATGCGACACAGACAATTTAGGAAACACTGTGTTTGTCAGATCAGATTGTGATAACCAGCAAGCTGTGTCTATCGACGACAAAGCATTCCTGAAAATAATGGATAGTGAAGTTTATCAGAACCAAGAGAACAGCTGGGTGGCACCTCTACCCTTTCGCTTTCCAAGAAAAAGACTCCCAGACAACAGAGAGCAAGCCCTGAAACGCCTCCGCTCTCTCCAAAAGACCTTGGAAAAGAAACCAGAAATGAAAGCTCATTACATCCAATTCATGCAAAAAATGTTGGATAATGATCAAGCTGAGCCAGCTCCACCCCTGCCTGAAAACAAAGAGCATTGGTATCTTCCCACATTCGGTGTATACCAATCACAGAAGCCGGAACAAATACGGGTCGTGTTTGATTCAAGCGCAGAATGTGATGGAATCTCCCTCAACCAAGTGCTTCTGAGTGGACCGGACTTGAACAACTCCCTGTTAGGAGTGCTGTTACGCTTTCGTAGAGAGCCCATTGCCCTGACAGCAGATGTACAGCAGATGTTTTACTGCTTTGTTGTGCGTGAAGACCACAGAGATTATTTACGTTATCTGTGGTACGAGGACAATGACTTTACAAAAAACGTAGTAGAGTTTAGAATGAAGGTTCACGTATTCGGGAACAGCCCGTCACCTGTTGTTGCCATCTACTGCATGAGAAGAGCAGCACAACAGGGCGAACAAGAACACGGAACTGAGGCAAGACAGTTTGTTGAGCATCAGTTTTACGTTGATGACGGGCTCACATCAGTTGCTACACTTGAAGAAGCAATTGACTTGTTTGCAAAAACACAAAACATGTTAGCAGAGTCTAACTTGCACCTTCACAAAGTGGCATCAAACTGCAGTCAAGTTATGGAAGCATTCTCTGCTGAGGATCGTGCGAAGGACTTGAAAGAGTTAGACCTGGCAGTAGACCCTCTCCCAGTTCAGAGAAGCTTGGGACTCTGTTGGAACCTACAATCTGACAGCTTTACGTACCATGTATCAAGCGAGACTAAACCATTCACACGCAGGGGAGTATTGTCAACAGTCAATAGTCTCTATGACCCTCTAGGCTTTGTTGCGCCCATAATTATGCAGGGCAAAGCACTACTCAGAGAACTGTCATCTGATGAGAGAGACTGGGACACACCCTTACCTCCAGAAAAGCAAGAGATGTGGGTCACATGGAAAGATTCTTTGCAAGCCCTTGAGAACCTTCAAATACCAAGGTGCTACAGCCCAAGTACGTTAAGCACAACAAAGGTAAAAGAACTACATATCTTCTCTGATGCCTCCACTATAGCTATAGGGGCAGTAGCTTATCTCCGTACAGTTGACAGTGAAGGCCAGTGCCATATTGGATTTGTAATAGGGAAGACTAAACTCGCACCTCGCCCTACACACACAGTGCCACGCCTTGAACTCTGTGCAGCGGTGCTGGCAGTAGAGATGTTTGAACTACTCCGAGAAGAGCTAGACGTTAATGTAGACCATGTGACATTTTACACCGACAGTAAAATTGTGTTGGGGTACATATGCAACACCTCCAGACGATTCTACCTGTATGTAGCCAACAGAGTTACACGGATTAGGACATCCACACACCCTAGTCAATGGCATTATGTACCAACTGAGTCAAATCCAGCTGACCAAGCTACTAGGGTTATTCCAGGTGATGAAACACAGACAAAACCCCTCACCATACACCAGGAATTATCCAGTACCCACCTCTCTCTGAGCGGGAGCATTTAATGGTGTGAAACACTCGTTTAATCAGTACATCTAGGAATGAATACCTTGTAAGTCGTTCTCTGAACCTGAATCAGGAAGTACACTTCAGCTGGACTAGAAAATAGCTTCAGACGACAGGATCAGGAGTCTTACTTCCTGATATGTGGACATCTCTCCTCTGATTGGCTAACAGCAACACGACTCTACCACTGACTGTTTGCTCTGCAACGTTGATGCTTTATCTCCACCGATAACACAAGCCTGGAGGAGTTCTGCTGTGTGGTGGAGTTGCTAATGCTAACGGTTAGCTTCTACTAGCCCAGACATTCTCTGCTGTTTCCTGGACGCTAAACCAACAACAGCCTTCCCCGTCGTGAGTCCAGATGGGTGAGTCCATGAATGTTAAGTGACAGTGTGACGTAGATCTGTCAGGATTTTCTAATCCTAGAGTTTCACCTAGAGTCTATTTTCTATCAGAAGCTGATGCAGGAGATAGGTGGAGGAGACTATTTTCATGTTCAGCCTGCAGGAAACACTCAGAGTGACCCATTAGAATCAGAGATAATCATTAAAACATGATTTTTCAGTGAACTACACCTTTAATACAAACGCTCCAGAGTTCTTTTATTGTTTTATTCATTACAATCTTGTGTTTAATGTTTTATTGGAGCAGCAGATAATAAAAGATTCACAATACAATGAATTAATTGCTTGGTGAATTTGGACCCTCCTGTTCTAACTGCTGCATAAAATGATATAACATATCTACCAACATTTAATGATGTCTTTTAATCGACTATGTAATGAAATTACTAATAAATTTACTTCCAAACCTTTACCTTGTTTCGCTAATGGAAACTTGTTTTTTGCTTCATTCATTGATGCTGCATAAATAATAATATGAATGTAAGATAATAATGTTTAACTGTAATTTGAAACATCTGCACATTTTAATAGGTTTTATTTGCAGCTACATGTTTTAACAGGATCCCGTGTTAAATGAAGCGGTCCAGGGTGAAGCGGGTCTGTTCACGAGGGGACGTCTGACCGCTGCATTAACTCCACCAGCTGGACCTGCAGGTTCAGATTTAGATGCAGATAAATCTCAGCTCAGCGACACGGATCTGTTGTCTTCCTGCCAGTTCCACTTCCTGTTGTTCTAATGCGCCGCCGAGCAGAACAGGAGGCTTTTATGGGTTTAAACCAGAGTAACTATTGTTGATGATGTGGTGAAGGCAGGGATGATCACAGCGCTGAACACATCCTAAAGTTAGTCAAGGCTGTTGCAACACGGTGAAGATTTTCAGTGAAGTGGTTTTGTGGAGCGGAGAAACATCCTGGTCACCAACCATCAGCTCCTGATGGAGGCAGAGGCACAGAGTAGCTGGGATTGGAGGCTTTTTTGGGTTTTGCTGAGGAGGATTTGTGCTGTTTAGCTGTTTCTGCTCTGTTTGTGGCTCAGATCAGGTTTATACATGTTTAATCTGCTAATGAGGAGGGGGAGGGCCGGGGGGCAGATGTGGTAAAAACAAAAGGATGTCACCAACCAGAATGAGGTTTACAGGCCAGAACACGGGATTGGATTAAAGACACACGACCACGCGTTTATTCTCTCCTACCTTCAGTCACTTTCATCCTTTCCCTCTGAGCTACTGAGAAGAACTGGTGCTGCTCAGATGGTAACTGGTGCCTCAGAGAAGGTCGCTGGTTTGAATCCCAGCTGCAGCCTTTCTGCATGAAGTTAGCATGTTCCCCTCCAGAGTTTGCATGTTCCCCTCAGGAGTTTGCATGTTCTCCTCCAGAGTTTGCATGTCCTCCTCCAGAGTTTGCATGTTCCCCTCAGGAGTTTGCATGTTCTCCTCCAGAGTTTGCATGTCCTCCTCCAGAGTTTGCATGTTTCCCTCAGAAGTTTGCATGTTCTCCTCCAGAGTTTGCATGTTCCCCTCAGGAGTTTGCATGTTCTCCTCCAGAGTTTGCATGTTCCCCTCAGGAGTTTGCATGTTCTCCTCCAGAGTTTGCATGTTCCCCTCAGGAGTTTGCATGTTCTCCTCCAGAGTTTGCATGTTCTCCTCCAGAGTTTGCATGTTCCCCTCAGGAGTTTGAATGTTCTCCTCAGAAGTTTGCATGTTCTCCTCCAGAGTTTGCATGTTCTCCTCAGAAGTTTGCATGTTCTCCTCCAGAGTTTGCATGTTCTCCTCAGGAGTTTGCATGTTCTCCTCAGGAGTTTGCATGTCCTCCTCCAGAGTTTGCATGTTCTCCTCAGGAGTTAATATGTTCTCCTCCAGAGTTTGCATGTTCTCCTCCAGAGTTTGCATGTTCTCCTCAGGAGTTAATATGTTCTCCTCAGGAGTTAGCATGTTCTCCTCAAGAGTTACCATGTTCTCTTTAGGAGTTAGCAAGTTCTCCTCCGGAGTTTGCATGTTCTCCTCAGGAGTTAATATGTTCTCCTCAGGAATTAGCATGTCCTCCTCCAGAATTTGCATGTTCCCCTCATGAGTTTGCATGTTCTCCTCAGAAGTTTGTATGTTCTCCTCAGGAGTTTGCATGTCCTCCTCCAGAGTTTGCATGTTCTCCTCAGGAGTTAATATGTTCTCCTCAGGAGTTAATATGTTCTCCTCAGGAGTTAATATGTTCTCCTCAGGAGTTAGCATGTCCTCCTCCAGAGTTTGCATGTTCCCCTCATGAGTTTGCATGTTCTCCTCAGGAGTTAATATGTTCTCCTCAGGAGTTACCATGTTCTCCTTAGGAGTTAGCATGTTCTCCTCAAGAGTTACCATGTTCTCCTCAGAAGTTTGCATGTTCTCCTCAGGAGTTAATATGTTCTCCTCAGGAGTTAATATGTTCTCCTCAGGAGTTAATATGTTCTCCTCAGGAGTTAGCATGTTCTCCTCAAGAGTTACCATGTTCTCCTCAGGAGTTTGCATGTTCTCCTCAGGAGTTAATATGTTCTCCTCAGGAGTTACCATGTTCTCTTTAGGAGTTAGCATGTTCTCCTCAAGAGTTACCATGTTCTCCTCAGAAGTTTGCATGTTCTCCTCAGGAGTTAATATGTTCTCCTCAGGAGTTAGCATGTTCTCCTCAAGAGTTACCATGTTCTCCTCAGGAGTTTGCATGTTCTCCTCAGGAGTTAATATGTTCTCCTCATGAGTTTGCATGTTCTCCTCAGGAGTTAATATGTTCTCCTCAGGAGTTAGCATGTCCTCCTCCAGAGTTTGCATGTTCCCCTCATGAGTTTGCATGTCCTCCTCCAGAGTTTGCATGTTCCCCTCATGAGTTTGCATGTTCTCCTCCAGAGTTTGCATGTTCTCCTCAGGAGTTAATATGTTCTCCTCAGGAGTTAGCATGTCCTCCTCCAGAGTTTGCATGTTCTCCTCAGGAGTTAATATGTTCTCATCCAGAGTTAGCATGTTCTCCTCCAGAGTTTGCATGTTCTCCTCATGAGTTTGCATGTTCTCATCAGGAGATTGCATGTTCCCCTCAGGAGTTTGCATGTTCTCCTCAGAAGTTTGCATGTTCTCCTCCAGAGTTTGCATGTTCTCCTCAGGAGTTAATATGTTCTCCTCAGGAGTTAGCATGTTCTCCTCAAGAGTTACCATGTTCTCCTCAGAAGTTTGCATGTTCTCCTCAGGAGTTAATATGTTCTCCTCAGGAGTTAATATGTTCTCCTCAGGAGTTAGCATGTTCTCCTCANCATCATCACCATCATCATCACCATCATCACCATCACCATCATCACCATCATCACTATCATCATCATCATCATCACCATCATCATCATCACCATCACCATCATCATCATCATCACCATCATCATCATCATCATCATCACCATCATCATCATCACCATCATCACCATCATCACTATCATCATCATCATCACTGTTATAGGATTTCTGAATCCTGTACCGCTTTTCTATTTCATTCTGTATCTCACACACACCCACACACACACACACATCTAAACACACCCACTTCCTTATCTCATACTTTAAATAAACTCTGCTGGCAGCCGCTCTGGGCAGACTGTACTCTGTCCTGAGTTGGTCTGTCACCATTTTGCAAAAGGTTCTATGTCTGTGTCTTATTATGTCTCTCTCCCTTATTTCCTCAGCGTCAGACAGTTAGGTGATTGAGAAAATCCCTAACATAAATTGGTCCTTCGAGCGGTGCCTGGGTCTGGCGTTGCCAGGGGGCCACCGGGTCAGCGAACTCAAGCTTCTGAGCTGGGGAGATCTGGTGAGACATTCTTGTTTATGTGTGAAGGGCCTGAGCGTTCGCCCTGAGAGTAAACGCGATTGATGATAAACAGCTGTGTTGATACGCCGGTAAGATAACTGTTGAAGTGTCCTAAATTGGGTCTTTGAGCGTTTTTCCCGTGAATTAAACGAAATTGGTTGGTTTTTGAGCGTTTTTCCGTGAATTAAACGAAACTTCCGGTTATGTAAGATAATTGTGGAGTACTCAAAATTGGGTCTTTGAGCGTTTTTCCCGTGAATTAAACGAAATTGGCTGGTTTTTGAGCGTTTTCCCGTGAATTAAACGAAACTTCCGGTTATGTGAGATAACTGTGGAGTACTCGAAATTGGGTCTTTGAGCGTTTTCCCGTGAATTAAACGAAATTGGCTGGTTTTTGAGCGTTTTCCCGTGAATTAAACGAAACTTCCAGTTATATGTTTGTTAGTCTGTCTGTCTATTTGTTTGTTCATTGGTTGGTAGAAGTGGAACGAGTTGCCACACTGATAGGAGGTAGACTTCCACCTACTTCCTAGTGCATGATTTGAGAGTGTGGATGTTTTTGTTAAGGTGTGCCTATGTGGATGAATGACCAGTTATTGGTGGTCTTGGTGTGATTTGCGGTGTGCCTGCTGGAACTTTGTCTAATCCTGTTGCGTTTCATGAGTGAGCTTGGAACCAGAGTGTGTGCTGCTGCTGAGTGTGTGCTGGAGGTGTGTCTGAGGTTCTGGTTCTGATCCGTGTGGGCTCAGGGCCTGTGTGTTAAATGCTGCTGTGGTGTCTGTCTGGAGGCGTGACTGTTCGTGCGTGTTTGCTTGAGCTGCAGCAATGAAAAGCACAACAATTTATTAATTTGGCCCCAAATTGCTTTTCCCAAATTCATACTTTGTGCTATCTACATTAAACTAAATGTCCCTCACGCAAAGCAGAATAACTACAGTGGCAAACTCATGAACGATGAATAATAAAACATTATTTTGGCATAATTAACAGCACAAACGCACACAAAGGATTACTAAATTAGGTTGATAACTCCTGAAATGAATAAAATTGAACTATAAAGGACTAAATAGATAAATAAACAGCGAAGAATTAATGAATAGTAATGGATAGTTACATGAATATATATATGTAACATTTTTTAGCACAAAGAAATTAGATGACCCTGGAGATGAGCAGAATGGGATGACAATTCAATCGCACATCCTAAATAGCAGCATAAAGGAGTTTTGGAAATTAGTTAAACTTTGAACAGTTAAATGGTTAACGTAATATATAATATAAATATAATTTGTAATTATAAAGTAATATAAAGTACTGCAGGAGACCGGTAGTTCTAATCCTAATTTGAACGACAAAGACACAGATAATTCAAAAAGTTGATCGACAGAGTCACACTGTCCGAGTTTCAAGGAATTCATTTGAAATTTAGATTGATAAAATACATATTTGGTCGATAACAGAAGGTTAATTGCGGTCTTTGATTAGAAATATCTATTTCACTAATGATAGAGGTCAATTTCTCTGAAGGTCATCAAATTGTGTCAGCTTCCATCATAGCTGGGATAAAAACAATAAAAGATTATAAGCAGAGTGGTTCCATGATGTCTGAGATTTATATGTAATCTCTCATGCTGAAGTAAAGGTCTGTTAATTTCTAAACAACTGAAGTACAATTCCTAATATACATCCTTGAATTTGGGTTTCATTTCTAATTAAGGCCAAGTAAAGTAAAGTCTATAAGTTCGTATGGTGCATGGATTTGATCTAAAAATCACGAGTAAAGGTTTTACTGAATGGGTGAGAGATAGAGCGTCCCGTCATGGTCACCAGGACCGATCGGGTAACAATCTGAGCGCAGCGACATGCTGGAACTGCAATCAGAAAAGGACATTTAGATAGGAACTGCAGGCTACCCCCTTCACATAACTCTAAGGTCATTGATAATCCAAACAATGCAGATATTCCTTCTCAGGGTCACCATGCGTGACTCGGAGTTTAATAGACTTTAATGTGTGTCTGAACAGGTCTTATACACTTGGGAAAATAAATCGGAAACTTATTTCAAAGTTCAAAATGTGATTAAATATTAAGTGTAGATCAATTAAGATGATAGAAGGCATTTCAGTGATGAGAGGCGGAGCCCGGGCGATTTAGAGGTTGCAGTCTACCTGTTAATTTTGAAACTGCATATTGGATACCTTAAATTATCGCCTCTGAACATTGAAATTCCTATTGGTTGAAGAATCTGTGAAAAGACTGAAGGTGGGGTTAAGAAATCACCTGTTTTACGTCCACACACACAGAGAGCTATGTGTGTGTTTCTCTCCGGCAGAGAGACAGAGAGAAACCAAGCAGCAGGAGGGTTTCTCACAGGGACGAACTTAGAGCCTTGGGAGTCAAGGGGGCCACTTTGTTATTAGTAGATAGCAATAAGATAATGAATAAAATAAAATACATAGATGAGACGGGAGAGAAGTATGATGCATGAATGGTGTTTTTAGACAGATTTATGTTAATGGAGTACTGATAATAATGATAGATATTTGAATGCAGCATAAACAGGTTTATGGATGATAGAATTAATGGATAATAAAATTATAATAAAATTATGAGACATAATAAAATTACAGAATGAAAATATGTTGTAGTGGTGGAGAATGTAGCCACAGCAAAAGACAACATGCACATTTTAAAGTTGCTATATTCACAGATCTAAATGTAACTACATAAATATAAATTTTGTTTATTAACGACTTGGTAAACNCATGTTCTCCTCAGGAGTTAATATGTTCTCCTCAGGAGTTAGCATGTCCTCCTCCAGAGTTTGCATGTTCCCCTCATGAGTTTGCATGTTCTCCTCAGAAGTTTGTATGTTCTCCTCAGGAGTTTGCATGTCCTCCTCCAGAGTTTGCATGTTCTCCTCAGGAGTTAATATGTTCTCCTCAGGAGTTAGCATGTCCTCCTCCAGAGTTTGCATGTTCCCCTCATGACTTTGCATGTTCTCCTCAGAAGTTTGTATGTTCTCCTCAGGAGTTTGCATGTCCTCCTCCAGAGTTTGCATGTTCCCCTCATGAGTTTGCATGTTCTCCTCCAGAGTTTGCATGTTCTCCTCAGGAGTTAATATGTTCTCCTCAGGAGTTAGCATGTCCTCCTCCAGAGTTTGCATGTTCTCCTCAGGAGTTAATATGTTCTCCTCCAGAGTTATCATGTTCTCCTCCAGAGTTTGCATGTTCTCCTCATGAGTTTGCATGTTCTCATCAGGAGTTTGCATGTTCCCCTCAGGAGTTTGCATGTTCTCCTCAGGAGTTAATATGTTCTCCTCCAGAGTTTGCATGTTCTCCTCAGGAGTTAATATGTTCTCCTCAGGAGTTAGCATGTTCTCCTCAGGAGTTAGCATGTTCTCCTCAAGAGTTACCATGTTCTCCTCAGAAGTTTGCATGTTCTCCTCAGGAGTTAATATGTTCTCCTCAGGAGTTTGCATGTTCTCCTCAGGAGTTAATATGTTCTCCTCAGGAGTTAGCATGTTCTCTTTAAGAGTTAATATGTTCTCCTCAGGAGTTACCATGTTCTCCTCAGGAGTTAATATGTTCTCCTCAGGAGTTAGCATGTCCTCCTCCAGAGTTTGCATGTTCCCCTCATGAGTTTGCATGTTCTCCTCAGAAGTTTGTATGTTCTCCTCAGGAGTTTGCATGTCCTCCTCCAGAGTTTGCATGTTCTCCTCAGGAGTTTGCATGTTCTCCTCCAGAGTTTGCATGTTCTCCTCAGGAGTTAATATGTTCTCCTCAGGAGTTAATATGTTCTCCTCAGGAGTTAGCATGTCCTCCTCCAGAGTTTGCATGTTCTCCTCAGGAGTTAATATGTTCTCCTCCAGAGTTAGCATGTTCTCCTCCAGAGTTTGCATGTTCTCCTCATGAGTTTGCATGTTCTCATCAGGAGTTTGCATGTTCCCCTCAGGAGTTTGCATGTTCTCCTCAGGAGTTAATATGTTCTCCTCCAGAGTTTGCATGTTCTCAGGAGTTAATATGTTCTCCTCAGGAGTTAGCATGTTCTCCTCAGGAGTTAGCATGTTCTCCTCAAGAGTTACCATGTTCTCCTCAGAAGTTTGCATGTTCTCCTCAGGAGTTAATATGTTCTCCTCAGGAGTTAATATGTTCTCCTCAGGAGTTAGCATGTTCTCCTCAGGAGTTAATATGTTCTCCTCAGGAGTTAATATGTTCTCCTCAGGAGTTAGCATGTTCTCCTCAGGAGTTAATATGTTCTCCTCAGGAGTTAGCATGTTCTCCTCAAGAGTTTGCATGTTCTCCTCAGGAGTTAATATGTTCTCCTCAGGAGTTACCATGTTCTCTTTAGGAGTTAATATGTTCTCCTCAGGAGTTACCATGTTCTCTTTAGGAGTTAATATGTTCTCCTCAGAAGTTTGCATGTTCTCCTCAGGAGTTTGCATGTCCTCCAGTTCCTCCCAGAGACCAAGAGCATGCACATTAGTCACTGTGGATTAAAGCAGCTGCGAAATTAATTTGAAAGATTATTTTATTTATTTGATTTAAAAATTAAACGATATTTTCAGCATTTTAACCAAAGTCAGTGACTTAGTCATTTCATTGATAAAAAAAAAACATCACCTGTGAAATACATGTAAAAAGCATGTTCTGGAATTTGGAATAAAAGTTTTGATAAACAGCATTTTCATGTAATATGTAGTCTTGTGTTAGTTCAGCGTGTAAAACTCGTGTTCTGCACATATTTTCTGTGATTTTTAAAAGGTTTTCAACATGATAAAGCGCTCCCATGGGCTCACACGTTCATGAAAGTTCAAACGTTCCCAGAAATATTTCTATTCTTCACACAAATCTTTAGAAATAAAGATGTTACCTAAGCGTTAGAAGTGAACCAGGTCTCTGTGAATAATAACAGGTCTAAAATAAACAACCAGAACAAATATTAGAGACCAAGGTTCTGACATGACGATTCAGGTTTTAGGAGGTTAAAAGTGAATTAATAAATACAATAAATCATGTAAAGTAAACATGAACATACAATAAAAATGTATTATTTTTATAAGGGAAAATGAAAGTGAAATTAAACTAAATATGTCTGTTTTTCCTTTTCTGTCGTTGTCGTAGCTGCAGCCATCCCCGTGGGCATCGATGTGCAGGTGGAGAGCATCGACAGCATCTCTGAGGTCAACATGGTGAGTTCAAGTCCAGCTTGTTCGTTTGTATTTCCTCCAGCTGAGGAATAAACCTGCAGAAAGGCTTCAGGCTGTTTCAGCTTTTATTGTGAAGGTAAATGCAGATGGAGGAGAGGAAGGCAGGAGGAGACATGAGGTGGGATTATCAGAAAACAGATGCTTGAGTTGGAACATTTATAAATGCAGCTGAAAACAGGAACTGTGGCTGAGGATCACCCATACAACACCCATCCTGATGAAGCTCTGAGGAGAGTTTCTTTTCATCATTCTGTAACACACCTGTTTACAGTTTATCTTCATTTCGCTCTCCTGTAACGACTGACTCTCTTTCTTATCTCCAACTCCTCCCAGAGGTGTTTCACAGGGTTAGGGTCAGCAACACGAGAACGTTTCAGGAACTCCCTCAGGAGCGCTGTGGAGCTAACAGCTCCTCTGTGAGTCCGACCTAAACAGAACTCATAAAACCTGAGACCAACGACTGGAGCTGCAGAAAGTTCAGCTGAGAAGATTCTGTCCTAATCCGTGTCAATCTGAACTCTCGGCTGTTTTAATTGAATTATTCTATCACCAAATTAAGAGCTGACATGTTTTTTAAGTTGAAATTCTTCCTTAATCTACTTCCTGTTTCAGTTCAGGAATAAACGAGGAAGCTTTGACTTCAAGAACAAAAAGAGGTTAAAAGTTAAAATAATCTAAACAGTCTTTAGATGTTCTGCACAAAAAGCACATTTATAACCTCAAGAGTCCTTAATTATGGGATGTAGATTCATTCTTTGCTGTCTTGTCGTCCATCCAAAGTGAAACAATAAAATGACATCACTTCCTGTTGCTTCACCACGTCTGGTGTGTGACCCTTGAACTCAGCTGGTCCTTAAAGAGGAGAGATAAATGATGCGGAATATGTCGTCATGGCAACCTGAGCTGGACTGATGAGGCTCTAAAAACTCTTTTCAGGTCTTAAACAGTCTGATTTGAAAATAAAAACTTTATTAAACTCTTTTTGTTACAGAAAAGCTTCAGACTCAGATAAATCAGAATGTTACTCAGGTTCTCCAGAACCTGCAGGTTCTATCAGAACCGTGCTGATGATAGCTGCCCGTATGTGTCCAGGACTTCACCATGACCCTGTACCTGCGTCACTACTGGAAGGACGAGCGGCTCTCCTTCCCGTCTCACAGCAACAAGAGCCGGACGTTCGACTCCCGGCTGGTGAAGAAGATCTGGGTCCCCGACGTCTTCTTCGTCCACTCCAAACGCTCCTTCATCCACGACACCACCAACGAGAACATCATGCTGCGGGTCTACCCCGATGGAAACATCCTCTATAGTGTCAGGTTAGGATTAGATCCTCCAAACTCAGATAAAAACAACTTTAATCCCAGAATAATCTGAGTGTAAACTCTGAGGTGTGGCGCTCCACAAACCCTCTGCTGTTTCTGATTCATGTCTTTGGTTTTTTCTGTTTCAGACTTTAGATGAAAACCAAAACAGGATTAAGATCCAAACATCCACAGATCAAAGACGGATCGTTTTCTAAATAAATCCTTTGATTTTTCACATGAAAAAGATTTTTCCTCTTTAAAAACAAACAAAAATATTAACATGAACCAGCAAACATTCATCCTGTCAGCTTTAGAAGTTTGGAATTTCAGAAAATTGTGGTTTTATTTGAATCTTTTTTCTGTTTGCTTATTTTTATTTTTAATTTGAGGCAACCCCCCCCCCCCCCAGAGAGTTTAAAGGGGACATATTATGGAAATCTCACCTTTTGCATCCTTTTGTGCTGCCATGTGGGTCTCTACTGCCTCTATAAACATGCCAAACTTAAAACGTATCCATGCGTTTTCTATCAGTGTATGGTTTTAGGAATTATGTGCTTAAAACAAGCCGTTTCAAAGAGTCCCCATTTGTGATGTCACAATGGGGAAAGTAGACTAGAACCAGCTGTCACGTGCGAGAGAGAGCTGCTGCTGGAGGAGCAGCGGCTCTACTCTGAGCCCCTACCACACATCAGAGCTTCTCAGCTTATAGCAGCCTGAGTGGGGGATGGGTGGGCGTGGCCAGCTCCAGCTTGTTTTCTTAAAGTGACAGAACCATGAAACGGCTCATTCTGGAGGCTACGGAAACTGTCAAGAATAAAACTGCTAAATTTGCTTTATGTGAGAGGGATTTAGTACAAAAACCACAAAACCATTATCACTGCAGAAGAAAAGTCATAATAAGTCTTCTTTACAAGAAACACTACAGGAGCCTGTTAGGGACATTTTTCAGGACAAGCATGCACACGTATGGAACTCAAGTGTGTGTGTGTGTGTGTGTGTGTGTGTGTGTGTGTGTGTGTGTGTGTGTGTGTGTGTGTGTGTGTGTGTTTCAGGGCCACGGTGACGGCTCTCTGCTCGATGGACTTCAGCAGTTTTCCTCTGGACACTCAGAACTGCTCGTTGGAGCTCGAAAGCTGTGAGAAAAATACAAAAACACACATTTGGTGATGTGTGTGTGTGTGTGTGTACGTGTGTGTGTGTGTGTACGTGTGTGTGCGTGTGTGCGTGTGTGTGTGTGTGTGTTTTATGCGTGTGTGTGTGTGTGTGTGTGATGGAGGAGTAACGACGGCCTGCTCCTCCACAGATGCGTACAACGAGAACGACCTCATGCTTTACTGGAAGAACGGGAACGACTCTCTGAAGACGGATGAGATCTTCTTGTCTCAGTTCTTCATCGAACATTTTCACGCCTCCAGCGGCCTCGCCTTCTACAGCAGCACCGGTGAGCGTCTGCAGGTCACTCAGGATTATTACCTCTGGCTGGGTCAGGCAGCGTCCTAATCCAGATTAGATTAGAGACATCTCTCTCTCTCTCTCTGGCAGGTTGGTACAATCGTCTCTTCATAAACTTCATCCTGCGGCGGCACATCTTCTTCTTCATGCTGCAGACCTACTTCCCCACCATGCTGATGGTGGTCCTCTCCTGGGTCTCCTTCTGGATCGACAGGAGGGCCGTTCCTGCTCGGGTGTCTCTGGGTAACGCTCTGTCCTGCAGTCATGTTGGGAAGAACCAGAAGTGACTAGTGAAGTTTTTCTGCTTCATGTTCCTGCAGGTATGACCACGGTGCTCACCATGTCCACCATCATCACCGGAGTGTCCTCGTCCATGCCTCAGGTGAGCGTGCAGCTCTACCTGGATCCTGCAGGGCTCAGGGTCGAGCTGAAGGAACTCACTGATCATTTTATGGTTTTAGAAGCAGATGCTCCATTTGGGTTTTAGGACCAGTACTGATTTCTGTAGAGCTCTGACCTGCTGATATGGATTTTTGATGCTTCTAATTTTAACTAATTAACAGAATATAAATCTATTTTAAATGAGTTTTGTCAAAGACAAACATAAAACTGTTTAGTAAATTCTGTTTGACAGAGATAAAAACAAACTAAACATTGATGCTTTGAGGTTTCGGGGACTGTTTGTGTCCAGGTGTCGTACGTGAAAGCGGTGGACATTTACCTGTGGACCAGCTTCCTCTTTGTCTTCCTGTCTGTGATCGAATACGCCGCCGTCAACTACTGCACCACCCTGGAGGAGATGAGGAAGATGAAGGGGGGGAAGGTACTTATAAATCACATGTCTCCCTCTTGTGGTCAAACCGAGACGTTGCACCTAAACAGGTTTTAGTTTTCTTACGAATAAAATAGGAATTTATTTTGGTTTACGATATAAAAACAATAAATTGTCCAACAAATGATCTTTTATTTTTTGTGATTGAAATAAACAAATTCAGTAAATAAACATTTCTACAGTTTTTAAGTTTATTCTATTAAATTCTGTATTAAAACTGTTTTAAAACAACTTTTTATTTTATTTTCTAATGATCAGATTTGCTTTTGTAAATGTGTGTAACAGAGATGAAACTCTGTGTTCTGGTGGTGATCAGGACTTCTGTAAAATTAAAATTAGTTTCATTTTTACATCACTTTGGTTATTTTCTAACATATCAATTATTTTTATATCTAATCAAAATTTATTTAAAATATATATATTTTTTGTTGTATTTTTCAAAGTTAAAGTATCATAAAAATATAAAGAGATGCCGTGAATCTGACTTTGAGGACTAATACAGATTTATATTCTATCAGAGCAGATCTACTCATTACTTATTAATCTGTTTTTACTGCAGATTAAGCTGAAAATAAGGAATCTGGAAGTTTAAATGTCAGCATATCTTCAGTTAGTAACGGTGCATTCATGGACTGCAGGAAAAGTCAGACGTTTGGGGTTCTGATCACTGATCCTTTCTCAGTTAAAACATTTTTAATTGTCGCTCTAAATCTAAAAATATTAAATAAATTTTTTTCATCACTAGTTGAAATTTAAACTAATTAAAAATGTGTTCCTGTTCTCAGATCCCCTCCACCTTTAATGCCAGCCAAGCAATGGCCTTCGACGGCTGTTTCCATGACGACGACATTGAGCTGACCACGTTCCATCGGATGGCGCCCGCGCTGACCTCCAACCCCCTGAACACGCCGAGCCAGAACTCGGACATGCGTCCCACGGAGGGGACCCGGCTGCGCCGGCAGCGCTCGGTGCGTCAGAACGTGGACCTGCTGGTCAGTAACAGCTACATGATCGACTCGTACTCGCGCCTGGCCTTCCCGCTGTCCTACCTGCTCTTCAACACCATCTACTGGAGCCTGTACTCCTGATCCGACCCGTCCGCGGAGCGCCAGGAGCCGGACAGCTCGTACGCTCAGCAGAGACGGGACAAAACTCCTGAGTTCTTCAGACTGTTTCAGCCACGCTCGGGTTTTATCTCCTGAGATAAACCAACTTTTGTTTTTCTGTGCTTCATTTTATTCTTGTAAAAAAAAAACTTTTCATGTTTGAATTCCAAATGTCTCTGAAAATGTATTTTTTATTTATTTATAGGAAATATCTTATTTCTTTTTTAACGACGTAATTGGAGCAAACTTGCACGTCTTTAAGGTTTCCCCGTTAAATATTTTATTATCTATAGCTCATAAACCTCAGCGTGGATCAGGAAGGAGTTGTTTTTATAAATAAATCCACAGAGCAGATTTTAGAAGTGAATAAATAAACATTCTGAGTACATATAATGGCTCAATGTTGAGTTGGTTACATGAATATTTAATACATAAAGCAGAATGCTGGTGTTTTGTATATTATTATTATTGACAGAGATGCTAAATGTCCTAATTAAACCCAGTCTGGGTTAAACTAGTTGTTAATGAACAGATTTAACTCTCTATAGTTTTTGATCTTTGTTATTTTCTGCTAAACTGATCAGATGACGTTAAATGCAACAGCTGTTTCTGTTGTGGTAGCCCCATGGTAGTCACACCGACCACGGTCAGACATAAAATCTCCTCAAAGCCTCCAGGACAGCTCCACTAACCACGCCCTCCTGGACTCCAACATGGCCCCCGCCTGAGAGGTTAGTCACCCTGATGACATCATTACCAAGTCTCTGACGTGGCTTACGTGGATAACGGGAGGGGGTGAAGAGATTGGCGTACTGATTCACGTCTGTCCTGGTGTGGCTCGACCTTGTTGTGTCATGGCCACCCTGCTAGACCCAGGGCTGCCTGGTTCTGTTCATCATGTAGCTGGTAGTGGTGGGAATCACCCATAGCTCATGCTAGTCAGAACCCAGTAGATGATCCGGATGTTTGAACTTCAGAAGCCAGGTTAGAGGTAAGATCAGTGCTGCTCTGGCAGGAAGAAGAGTACCCGCTCATATTTGGTAACAGTCCTTCCTTTCAGCCTGACTCGGTGTGTCACAGAAGTAACAGCTCGCCCTCCAGCTTCACTCGGGCAAGACACTACAGCACCATACCTCCACTACGATGGAAGGCTTCGGTGCATCAGAGCAGACCAGTACCTGCACCTGGATAAGAGCCTCCTTGAGTTGTGTGAAGGTTGTGGCACAGGTGTCCGTCCATTTCAAATACAAACCCTCAAGTCAAGTAGTGAAGAGGACTAGCAGTGGTGGCACATCTAGAGGTCACCCAGTCCTGGACTCCAGTCACCCCAGCTAGGCCAGTGGATGCAGGTGGTCTTCCTCCAAAGCAACTGATCTCATCCTTTCTGATGACCACACTGAAGCACCATCGTCTGCATGCCGAAGGCAATAACCGGCTTTGCCATGTTGACATCTCGTTAGTTCAGTAAATCAGGACCAACAATGCTCCAGTTTATGCTTCCCACGTGGGTTTGCAATGTCCGTCCCCCCTGGACACTATCATCAGCTGAGTGTTGGTGGGTACCCAGCCCACGGGGAGTGGGTCGGGGAGCCGTGTGTGTGTGTATGCATGTGTGTGAATGCTAATAGGTAAGGATTCATGCAGGGCTGCATGGTGGGGTAGATAGTAACAACGTTGCCTTGCAGCATGAATGTTGCAGGTTCAAATCCTGGCTGTTGGGCTCTTTGTGTTGAAGTTGCTTGCATGGGTGCTTTAGTTTCTGCTCACAGGTCAATGACACACAACTTGAAAAATAAGTCGCGTTGCTTGAAAATGTGTGCTATGGATAATCAACAAAAATGGAAGTAATGAGCCAATGGGAGGGGCAAAAGTGGCAAAGGAGTAAATGGTCCACCCCTTAACCGGAGGGCTGGAGGCTACTGGTGGTAGGAGGGACCAGTGGCACCAGTGTACAAAAGCTATGCCTCTGTCAGTGTGCCCCACATAGACATCATATATTGATATGCCTATGGTGCCCCACAGACTGAAAGCGACTGTCCAGAGTATTTATTTTATCTGATGGCACCATCTAGTGGCTGACAAGCATATCACACCAAGAGTTGTTCGGTTATTTAAGATGGCGACTGCACATTTCTTGTTTATGAATGTGCTTCTGTAGCCGACAAACAGAGCTAAAACACGTTGTTTTACAATTTTTATTCTCATGTCATGTTGTGTTTTCATATATTTATATTTTAAAGACTTAATTGTCCATGAAAAGTTCATCAACGCTGCATCAGCCGAGGTACTTCCTTAAATTTGAAGCATGTAAGAGGTAGTCTAACGCTATTGGTTAGTTCTGATCAGGGCTCAGTTCATATTGCACGGAGCTCTACAAGGCAGGGGGCGGGGTTAGCAAAAAAAAAAGACGTATTGCTTACACTATATCACACTACAGGAATCACTTTTTGGATTTCTGAAAAATCCTACATAGTTCCTGAAAGGGGAAAACTCCGGACAGCCGCTTTAATGGTGGAAGTATTCAATATATATGTGTGTTATGTTTTTATTTAATGTAATATGAGTGTTTAGGGAAATTATTCTAACAATAAAAACGCTATTATGTTATGATAGACTTATACTGGCCACACCCCCAACTAACCCCAGAAAATATGACGTCATGATGTTCGCATAATAAACTGACAATAACTAAATTAACCATCGAACACCGTTCTACTAAAACTATCCCTTGATCCGTTGCCATGCTAACCGCTTCCTCCCGCGCTGCTTCATAAACGCGGTTTCACGTAAACAAACAAGAAAGGCGGAAGAAACGGCGCTGCTAAACCGGAAATACAGAAGGCAAATTCAGGTGATTTCCGGTTTCAAAATAAGAGCGTACACGATAGTAAAGCAGAAGCTGAACCTGCTGCACCATTATTTATTATCTACGTTAGCATCGGCAACCGTTAGCCTTCGGTAGGTGTTTAACTCAGTAACGTGAACCTGAATAACGAACATTCTGCTTTTAAAGAGGAGAAGCTCGTCGACTGAAACGCCTCACACCGCCAGGAAAACGAGTCGTGTTCACTTCGGTCAACTTGACTAAAGAGTTTGGACAAGTTTGTGTTTTTAAAGGTTTTCGTGTCGCTAAACTTTATCCGCTAGTAGAGAGCCGGATGGATTTATTTCTGAGAAAAACTCCGGAACAAAGGTAGGTCAACCGAAAGTTTTAAAGGTCTAAAGTAAAGAAAAATCACTAAAAATGATGATAATTTGACCACAAATGTGTTTTAAAGTGTGTTTTGAATTAGAAAAATGTTGTAAATTCGCTTAAAGTGTAATAAAACAGCAGCTACCTTTAAGTTAGACATGTTACCGTTATTTATCAGTTATTGTTATAATTTATATGGTCGGTTAGCTGCTTTTTCCCCACTTACACCCTAAAATAATAACTCCTCGTGATGTTTATGTGATGTTAAACCTGCTAATATTAAGTTTATCTGAGTGTTTTAGCGTGAAATGATATAAAACCTGTCAACGGTCAAATCCACCATCATAAAAGTGTTCACTCTGAGGTTTGAGCCAGTTTACAGTTTAATAAAGGAAACTTCAGTTTTCTTTGACTCAATGCTGACAGATACGGTTGTTTACATAAATAATAAATAAATCATTTACTGCTATTTTGACACCTAAAGTTTAGGATGAGCAGCCAGTAAAACACAGGGTCAAGGTGCCGTTTTTGCCAGAAAATGGGACATTTACAGGCAAAGGAGCTGCTTTTGCAGGAAGTCTCGTTGTCAATTAAAAGACTCTAAATAAAAGTCTAAAGATAAATCAAACAGTAAAATAATAAAACATCTATGATGCAGGTGTAATGTGTTTATATGCAGGATTCACTTTGGGTTCTTTATTTCAGTTAAGGTAACAGATAGAGTGCACTAACAGCTGTTTTTATTATATAAATGAATCTTTCTTGTGTTTTTATGGTTTGTAAATGAACAATAATGTAAACACGGTGACATTAATCACTGTAAAGGTCTTTAACGGTAAAACCAGAGCCTGTGTGTTTTTTCTGCTGTTAGCCAAATATCTGCTCAGTCATTGAAGAACTTTTCTTGGAATTCACAGAACTCATTAATGAGATGATGGGTCCTTATTATGATTAAAGCATCCTGGTCATTGAATCATAATATTTAGCATTAGGAGGCCGTAACACCAGATGTTTACACATTTAGACACATTTAGATCTGACTGGGTCACAGAGCCACTCCGGTGTTTCCACCATGTCAGCTGGTTTTGTGACTCTCCTCCTTCTCTGCTCTGCTCCTCTTGGACCAGTGGTGACCACCTACAGCAGCTGTCCACCAGCAGCACCCCCTCCATCCTGAGACACATGATATCAGAGCAGCATCCTCTGGATCCAGCTGAGCAGTCAGAGCTCCAAAAGCTGCCTGGTTACTACTGGATGTACCAGTACCAGGTACTGTCAAGTAACACACACACACTCACACGCACACACACACACACACACACACATGCACATGCACAAACACACATGCACACACACACATATGCACACACACGCACACACACATATGCACACACACACACACGAACATACAAACGCGCACACACACGCATGCACAGACACGCACATGCACAAACACACACACACACTTGCACACAGACGCACACACATGCACACACATATGCACACATATGCACACATACACACACATGCACACGCACGCACACACACACACACACACACACACACACACACATTAATTAAACCTGGGGTGTTACTGATGTAACTGACTCTAAAACACAACTTTCAGGAGTTTGGATGTATTCCACACATGACCTACACTCATGAAGGTGATCCAGGCTGTTTAGCTTCCTGTTGGGGATCAGAATTGTCTGTAGCTGAAAGTTTCTCTTTGCAGCATCAGAAGGATTTTTTAACACATTTATTTATGAGTCAGAGAAAACTAGAAAGTCCAGAGAACTCAGAGAGGATCTAACTTTAGGTTTAAGCTGGTAAAGATTTTTAAACCATCACTAGATACTTCAGAATCCAGCATCACCAGTTCAGCCTAGTAGCAGGTAAGCGTCCCTGCCCAGTCCACCCGTGTGGACAGATGCCTGTTCCTAGTGGTGGATTCTGGACCATGAGACACTTCTGAACCCTCTCTTTACAAGGTCTCTCTCTCTCTCTCTCTCTCTCTCTCTCTCTCTCTCTCTCTCTCTCTCTCTCTCTCTCTCTCTCTCTCTCTCTCTCTCACACACACACACACACACACACACACACACACACAGAAAAAGTGGCGTGCACCCCCGTGTTGAGTGGCAGAAACATGTGAGCCTCTTCACGTTTTCTATTCTGGGCAGAAAGAGGGAGGGGGTCGGGGGCGGGACTAAGCTGGGGTGGGGGCGGGGGCATGTGTCTGAGGTGCTGCTCAGGATTTAGTCTCATGTTGTGAAGCTCTTGGTGCCGTCTCCTTGTATTCCTACGCTGGAGGATGGGGTGCTGCTTTAGTAAGGAGCTCAGCCCCGTCCCGCAGACGGAGACCAGCGGCCTGTTAGCATCGCCGCACCTGCATGGACTCAGCCAGGTGACGGAGCAGGTCCGGCAACACGCTGTGGCTCTGGCTCAGCACGTGAGTCTGGAGGAAGAGGAGACATGTGTCCCATCAGCTGGACTCAAAGCTCCAAAGGAGGAAGAAGACAATCCAGAAAAGGACAACAATGTTTGGACAACGTCCCTGAAAGAGAAGGAGCCTATTATTACCACACACGCTATCACAGAAACAGAGGATGATGGGACATGTGCTGCCAGTCTCAGCTGTGGACCGCCTCCTTATATGGAGGTGTGCATTCACAGTCCAGTCAAACCAACGATTCTGGACAAACCAGCATCCAAGGTGCCGCTGCTGGACCCAAACCAGCACACAGAGACAGAAAGTCTCCTGGTTCCTGTTGCTTTCACCTCTGCTCTTCACCGGGTCAACGGCACAGTGGGTGGGATTCTCCGAGGTCCACCTCATGGGGTTAGGGTCTCTCAGAGTCCTCCTCATGGGGTCGGGGTCTCTCAGAGTCCTCCTCAGGGGGTCGGGGTCTCTCAGAGTCCACAACTTGAGGAGGAAGGGGATGAAGTCTCCGTCAGCATGTCCACACTCTGTCAGGTAACGGAAACAAGAACTCTTCACTTCTATAGCATCTGTCCTATTGATCCTGAAGATCTTGAGCATGACCAGAACCAGAATCAGAACCAAACAGCTGGAACACCGTCCGTCTCCACCTCTGATGGAGAAACAGCTGCTCCATCCTGGACAGTGAGACCTCCAGTTTTCAGCCAATCAGGGACGTTTTCAGACACAGAGTCTGAGCTGAGCAGGAGGTCACATGACCAGGAAGTGGTGTGTGTGGTTCCACATGCGGCTGAACCATCTGGAGAACCTTCTGCTGCTCCTCAACACGTGGACTCTGTGTCTGACAGCTGGCCCGGGGCCAGGAAGGACCGCCGTCTGTCTCAAGAGTTTAACCGTCTCACAGATGAAGTTTTCAACTTTAATGAAATGAATCAGAACCGGGCCTCTGGCTTGTTTTCCCTAAACCACCATCAGCCTGAGTTCAGTCCTGTTGCTGCTCCTCCTGCTGCTCCTCATCCTGCTGCTGCTCCTCATCCTGCTGCTCCTCCCTCACAGAGCACATCAGAGAGTGTACGGGTCCAGATTCAGATCCAGGATGTAACAAGTCAACAAGACGATGAAGTCCACCACCCAGTAGGTGGTGTGGAGAACCCCTCCATCACCCATCAGCCCACCTCTGACACCCCCCAGATCTCCTCCTCCGTGGTTCCAACAGGCCGTTTGGACCTCTCTCTCCACGCTGACGTGCAGCAGGGCGTATGTAAGGGTTTGGTTCAGCTGGAAGATTCATCATCAGACCAAAATAATCAGGAAGAAACAAACGCTGAGACTTCCGCTCCACACTCTGAGGTCCACACCTTCACCAAAACCACCGACCCAAACTGGATTCATAACGGAGCTCTCTGCCAGGGTGGTACCACTGCTGCTGTGGACCCAGATCAGATCGATGTTCACGCCTCGACTCCATCGTACCAGATTCACCGTCAGGGTCACGACCTTTCTGACGGCGAGGCAGAGGTGGACAGAGGGATCAGGGAGATGGTGTCGGAGCTGCTGGGAGACGAGGCCGACTCCTCCGTCTGCCGGCTGTACCCCCACCCCTGGATCCGACTGGGCCTGGAGGACAGCTGTGAGGGCTGGGCTCAGGGGGGGGCTGAGGCCAGAATCAAAGGGGGCGATGATGGGGAGCTGATCCCAGACCTGGTCTCAGAGATGCAGCCGTCCATGGCTCTGCTGGGAGCGCTGCCCTACAGCACCGTGATGCCTCAGGGGGCCTGTGTGTGGGACTGGTACACACACGGCTGTCAGGCTGTGAGTGTACACACACGCACAGACACACATCATCTACCTTTCACCTTTTGATGGCAGGTAACCATGACAACGATGATGCTGTTTCCTCTTCTCTTAACCGTCTGTGTGTTCTGATTCAGGAACCTGTTGCTGTCTTTAACCTGAACCCAAATGCAGAAGAATGGATGGATCAGAAACACAGTGGTACCGGTCTGGAACCTGTCTACCAGCAGCCTGGCGACCTGAGCCACCTGGCAGGTGAGCCCAGCTCAGCGTCTCCAGGTGTTGTTGTGTTGTGCTTCATACGTGCTGATATTTGATTCCAGAGCTGCTGTCTGAGGCTGATCTCGGCACAGCGGAGTCCCAGACCGAGCTAGCTAACGGAGAGTTCACCTACCCTCTGGTCACAGGTAGCAGGAAGTTGTTGTTTTGAAGCTAACAGAACAAACGCTGAGGTTTTGGACCTAAAGGGGAGCTGAAATGATTTTGTGTTTTCAGATGAGATCAGAAAAGAGCTGAGCAGAGTTTTGGAGTCTTGTCTGACCAGGTAACTGTGACCGTGCACTACTGAGCACCTAGCTTTAGCAATGAGCTAACGTCCTCCTGTGGGTTTGTGTCCTCCTCAGAGACACCGCCGGCAGTGACCTCTACCTGAAGTCTCAGATGGACGACGACCAGTTTGTCTCCATCTCAACTCTGGCCAGCCTGGACAGGATCAGGAGTCTGACCACAGACCTGGCTCTGATCTCTGAAGTCCTGAAGTGTGAGTGTTTCTGCTCATGATGGGATGTTAGAGTTCCGTTTCTACAGATCAGGTTATGTTTAAGTCTCGTCTCCCTGGTTGGCAGCCATTCCTCTGGCCCAGGTGTCCGCCTGTGGGCTGAAGGTTCGGCCCAAACGAAGCCGGTGTGTCCTCATCCTGAGAGAGATTCCTGACACGACTCCTGCAGAGGTACGGTAGCGTTAACGCTGTTGGCGTCTGCTCAGGTGTATCAGTAGCCTCTGCAGCCATCAGCTGCTGTGAAACATGACTGATGTCGCTGCAGGAGGTGGAGGCTCTGTTCGAGGGGGAGAACCTGCCAAAGGTGGTGAGCTGTGAGTTTGTCAACAACAACTGTTTCATCACATTCAACACAGAAGCCGCCACACAGCAGGTAACACACCTGAGCACACCTGAGCGTCTCACAGCCCCAGCTGGTCCGCTCTGTCTTACCAACACATCATAGAGACGTGTGTGTGTGCGTGTGTGTGCGTGTGTGTGCGTGCGTGC
>SSNS01000374.1:151813-161813 GCA_006937985.1 Aphyosemion australe
GAAACTTCCCATCGAGGAGGAAGGAGAAGGCGACTCTGGTAGGAGACGGATTTGTGTCTTTAAGGATCAGGATCGTTGGTGTTTGACTCCTCAAACTCTGTCTGCTCTTCATCAGCTGTCTCCTCTTCCTGAGCACAGCACGATGAGCTTCCCTCCTCTTTCTACTAGAAACGTCACCATGGCAACGACACCTGCAGCCACTGACGTCAAGGTAAAACACACCTGGTTTATCTTAATAAAGCTTTCCTTCATCCAGAAACGGTTGGAATGTGTTTTAACTCCTAACAGGATTCACCTCCTCTGGTTCTGGAGCTTCAGTCCGGTTCTGACCCGTAAGTAGAGCTCAGCAGAGCTCCTCTAACCCTAGCAGACCTGTAGCTGTACCTGTGCTCTGACTCTTCACATCTGCAGGAGTATGACGAACCAACATGTGACCAGTGAGGATAAACCAGTTCACCTCCCACAGGAACCAGTAACGGTAAGGAGTCCGAGACGGTTTCACTGCAGGTTTTCAGTTAGGAACACGCTGATTCCTTCGTTGTGCAAACGTTCCTGTTAGAGTTTAGTGATTTAGTGACCGACTCGTCCTGAAGGGATCTCATTTCTTAGTCTCTGACACATAAACGCTAGAAGAACGCGTCCACCTGCAGAAACTGAATATTTGAGAGAAAGTTTGTTCTGCAAGGTCAAGTTTATTTATAAAGCACGCTTATCGTTGCTCACGCAACCCAAAGTGCTGTACATACACATTCATAATGAACATGCCAACACAATAAATAAACTAAAAACATAAAACAGCAAGATAAAAGAAGAAAAATAAAAACACACATAAAACAGTTTAATAAAAGATCCATAAGAGAATAAAAATGAACCAACATTAAAAGCCAGGTCAAAGAAATGCGTTTTGAGTTGTGCCTTAAAAGCATCCAAACTCTGAGACGACCTGAGCTGCAGAGGAAGGTTATTCCAAAGCTTTGGACCGGCCACAGAAAATGCTCCATCACCTCGCGTCTTAAGGAGAGCATTTGGATTTGACAACAAGGACTGGGAACCTGACCTCAGATTCCTGGCAGGAGTGTAGGTTGACAATAAGTCACTATTTTTGCAACTATTTTTGAACAACCTCCAGTGATGTGAGAGCGAGACTCACAGATGTGTTTAAACATGATGGAGACTTCCTCCTGAGCTGGTAGCGGTCCCAGTTTCAGGGTTTGTTCCAGTTTAGAGGAGAGAGGGTTCTTCACCGCTGACTGGTTTTAATGTTTTGGCTGATTGATGTTGAGCAATAGGAGCTTTTAAACCCTGGTTCTGACCCAGTCCTGTTCTCCACTGACCCAGGAGGAGAAACCCAGCTACGCTGAGATCTGCCAGAGGGTTCCGTCCAATGAGCCGGTGCCGCCAGCTGACTCCGCCCCCTCAGCGCTGAGCCCCGTGTGTGAGCCGGTTCCTCTGTGATGAGCGATTTTATCTCTACTGTGAAGATGCTGTATTGGTTTTATTGATTTTTCCTCTCTGCTGGTTTGAGGTTTAGAGTAAAAACCAGCAGATAGAGACGTGAGTTTGTTAGAAACTTTAAATGTTTTATTTCTTTGTGTTGATTTGCTGGTTTGTTGTTCTGGTTCTGTTTGGGTTGGGTCTGTTTTTGTTGACTGAGCTGAAACTTGTTCTGTTTCCTGTTTACAGGAAGTTCTGTCAGATTCCGTCATGTTGGGTTTTATTCTGAAAAGCTACTGTTGTCAGTTTTATATTATTATTATAATCATCAGCCACCCAGATGCTGTTTTATTTCTTGTCGATTAGTAATGAATACGTTTGGATAAATACTCGATGCTGCAGTTTGTTTCCTGATTAATTCAACCTTTATTTTAGTTTGTTGTATTATCTTTGCTAACAGTGTTTTAGAGGAGGGGTGCACCCACAGAAACATGCCTTTATTGGGTCGGATGGATGCTGAGCATCCGTAAACCTGCACCGTCTCTTGATGTTCTTTTGTTTCAGTGTAAAGTTTTAATTGTAAAGTTGTCGTGTATAATAACAGGCACCATTGTGACATGTTGGTTTGTATAAATGTAAATAATACAGTACAAATATTAAAGTGCCTTTGATGCTGAGCTTTGGTCACTTCCTTCCTCTAACCAGCAGGTGGCAGCAGAGCTCCATCACACCTCATTTGTTCCTGCTTCACCTGTTTACCAGCAGGATGATTTCATTCCTGAAATCTACAGACGGAATGAATTAAACAAAGGATGTTAATAACATTTTCTGGATTGTAACCACCACATTAAGCTCTTAGTCATAATAATAGTGACATAATTCTATTATGGTTCACTTCATGCCTTTAAATGTAGAAAAACCTAATTTCACAATAAAAGAAAAGGACATCTCTGGATAAACAAATAAACTAATTTTCTCAAAACTCTGATAGGTCAGATGTGATAAATAAATAAACTTCTTAGGTTCTTAAACCTCTAAAGAGAAATGATCTCAAAACCATTTCATAAAATAAGTTTATTATCAGGTTAATTCTTTACTAAATCATTTTTAAAACAACTGGTAGGTATTTATTGTTAATGGCATGAAGGTTATGAATGAATGTAAGTTGTTTACATGTAGAAAGCTGTTGTCTGACAGGATTAATACATCTCTAATAAAAATGGGTCACAGACTCTTTTCAGCTTCACTGAGATTAAATTATTTTATTTGGTCATATTTGAATGTTTTCTGCCCAGAATGATGTCATCTGTGCCTCCCTGCTGGTTTCTCACATCCCAAGAGCTAAAACTTATGTTGATGTAGCCTAATGAAATTATTAATTTGAATCTTAAATATAAACTATTTTAGCATAAACAAGGTTTTAATCAGATAAAGATGGTGGGAGCTGCTTTTAGTTGTGTCTAGCAGCTCTGCAGGTGTAATTAAAGCAGCTGAAGGTGTGGTTGCTCGCTGCGCCCCCTGCCGGTGATGGGCGGAACCGCCTCCTTTGGCTCCGTAGGGTCACGTGACAGCAGCAGGCAAAGCGCTTGAATCGGCTCTGAGTCCGGGGCTGCGCGAGCCTCATCCTCCTCATCATCTCAGCCGCCACCACCAACCGCCGCAGCGGCAGAGAACCGACCGAACCACCGGAGCCACCGGGGGCTGTTACCAATTTCCAGGAGCTGGGCGCCATGGCGGGCCCCCGCTAAAAAAAAACAACACCCAGATTTATCCTCTTTGTTCTCCCTCAACGCCTCGCAGCCCTCACGCGCCTCCGCCGAGGAGGGGCCGCCGAGGAGCCGCTCTCCCTCTCTGAGCACCGGAGGAGCGACGGAGGCAGGAGACGCTAACGGCAGCAGCGGCGACGGCGGAGGAGGAGGAGACAGCAGCTGAACCGGGGAGGCGTTTTCTACGGTACGAGCCGAATGGCGGACCGCGAGGCGTCGCCGATACCGCTGGAGATCCGAGCCCGGCTGGCGGAGCTGGAGCTGGAGCTGTCAGAGGGTAAGCCGTTAACGGGGGAGCGAAAACGGCGCTAGCCTCCTTCTCCTCTCTTCTTTTCCTACTCTCGTCTCTTATCACGTAATCACATCACCATCCTCACCGGGAGCTCCGACTAACGGAATCTAACCGTTCATTCCTGCGGCCCCCGCCCCTCCCGTCCCGTCCCGTCCCGTCCCGCTCCTCCCATCCAGATGTTTGTCAGCCGGGGACCCGGCCCCGGCAGCGGGGCTGAGGGCAGAGGGGTTCGGTTCTGCTCTTTGTCTCCGACACGGTACCGGTTACACTGAACACCGGTCCGGTGCTCCGGTTCTGGTGCGAAAACAGAACCGTGGTGTGACCTTGAGATATACTGACAATCAGCCTAGCTTACCTGTGTGTGTGTGTGTGTGTGTGTGTGTGTGTGTGTGTGTGTGTGTGTGTGTGTGTGTGTGTGTGTTCGTGCGTGCGTGCGTGCGTGCGTGCGTGTGTGTGCGTGCGTGTGTGTGTGTGCGTGCGTGTGTGTGTGCGTGCGTGTGCGTGCGTGTGTGTGTGTGTGTGTGTGTGCTTGTGTGTGTGTGTGCGTGTGTGTGTGTGTGTGTGTGTGTGTGTGTGTGTGTGTGTGTGTGTGTGTGTGTGTGTGTGTGTGTGTGTGTGTGTGTGTGTGTGTGTGTGTGTGTGTGTGTGTGCGTGCGTGTGTGTGTGTGTGTGTGGTTTAATAATAGCGTTGCGGTGTCACGCAGCAGAGGGACACTTCAGCCCTCCGTGATCTCCAGCCTGGTTCTGGTTCTTTTGGCCTGCAGAGCAGCTGAGGATGAGGAGTATTTTCACCCCCCCCCCCCCCCCCCCCCCCCCCCCCCCCCCCCCCCCCCCCCCCCATACAGCAGACCCTTTCCCTGTTAGAGGCTTTAACCTGCAGGACAACATGGCTGATGATGGGAACATCATCTTTTATTCATGCAGCATCAGGAAGGCCTTTTGTCAGGGATGGAGACACTTGTGTCCTAATAAACTCCTCCAGGGTCCATCATCCCAGTAAAGTAACCCGTTATTGTTCAGCTCGTCTCGTCATCTCCAGGATCTAAATTCTAGAACAAATGTTGAGTAACTGATCACAATAAAGGTTTGGATTATGCAGCTTTAACACACAACTCCAGCTTGTGATCAGCCTCTTCATTCATAAAAGCCTCAGATGTGCAGCGCTGAGCCCACATGTACCTGCTAGAACCAGGTTTTGAGCCCACATGTACCTGCTAGAACCAGGTTTTGAGCCCACATGTACCTGCTAGAACCAGGTTTTGAGCCCACATGTACCTGCTAGAACCAGGTTTAGACCTTTGTTAGGTCAGGATGGTTCCAGCAAAGCCAACAAGAGAAACGTGAGGACTCGTTTATGTTATGATCTTCTCTCCAGGCTGTCAGAGTTTATATTAATACGTCTAAAACAAGTGTGCTGCTTGATGATGGGACACGGAGGTAAAACCATCAGCTGCTCGCCCACTGGAGCTCCTGATCCAGCTGGGAGGGCTCATCAGAACAGAACCGGCTGCTGACAGATGTTAGTGAAGCTGAAGAGCTTCAGGTGTTTCATGATGGTGGATAGGGTCAGATGGTGGACGGGTCGGTGTACTGATGGATCTGGTTGGGTTAGGGTTAGAGCTGGTTGGTGGATGGCAGAGGTTCAGAGAGGATCTAACTGGAAGGGCTTAAATGGAGACAATGTTACCTGGAAAACATCTAAAATCATTCAAAATGATCGTACAGGTTTTAGATGTTCTGGCTAAAATGTTTTTTTCCTTCTTTAAACAGAAAAATCTGAGTTCTGCAGTTTTATTTAGTATATCAGGTGTTACTTTAGGCTCAGTGAGGGTTCTGGACGTATGAACTTAGAGCAGATTATTGATGAGCCACGTCTTTGTTAGATAAAGATGGTGATCAGCTGAGCTCGAGGCTCTAAAAGCTGCTGTTCTGCAGGCTTTGGGAGTATTTAGCTGCCTGTGATTCACAGATGAGCTGTTTTAGTAGTAGGAACTCAAATGGAGCTCAGATGTCCTACAGACCCTGAAGTATCCGTTTGAGTTTGAAGCTTCAGGTCCCTGTTGGAGGTGTCTACGGACCTGCTATTGTTGAGTTTTCTATATTTTTGCACTTCTTCTTTCTAATCTTTTCCTGGTTATCAGACGCAGCAGCATTAATGTGTCCTGAAGCGGCGTGTTTCAGGTCAGCTTTGTTTTTGTGTCTCTGCATCATTTGTGCTGTTGTTACTGAACTAACTCATGAATAATCCACTTATCCACCGTGTCGTTTGCTTCATTTGATCAAACAGTCAGACTGCTGGGCTTTTTTAGTTAGAGAACTTTTAAATTATAAGAAATATATCTAGATTTACATCTCTAAAGGATGGCCCTGAACAGTACAACGTCTCATTTTGAACATTTAAATGCTTGTTGTTGAAAATCTGAGTCAGAGAGCAGAGCTCTGGTTTTACTGGTTGTCTACGCTCCAACCCCCACCCACCTTCAGGAGATCTGAATGAAATCCAGCTGGAATGATCTTCACTGACAGGATGGATGGATGGATGGATGGATGGATGGATGGATGGATGGATGGATGGATGGATGGATGGATGGATGGATGGATGGATGATAGATGATGGATGGATGGATGGATAAATGATGGATGGATGGATGGATGATGGATGGATGGTGGATGGATGGATGTTATTGAGCATGGATGGATGGATGGATGGATGGATGGATGATGGATGGATGTGATGGATGGATGGATGGATGGATGGATGGATGGATGGATGGATGGATGGATGGATGGATGGATGGATGATGGATGGATGGATGGATGATGGATGGATGGATGGATGGATGGATGGATGGATGGATGTTCTGTGTAGTTTATCAGGAGTTTTGAAGACAGAACTCAGGGTTGGGTTGAAGGACCAGTTAAACCACTCCCTCCCTCCTGCAGATGGATCCCTGATCTCTCGCTCCATCCAACCATCACTCAGGAACTTTACTAGAACTTCTCTGCTTCAGGCAGAGACTCAGTCCTGTTTTTAATTCATAGACGTAAAAATGACTCACCTCTGTAGGAATGTGTGTCAGTGTCCTTCCTGCCAGAGTTCAGATCAGATTTGGATCAGAACTGATGGAGTTAGTTATTTTAGTTAACATCATGCTCAGTCTCACATCATCTAGAGGTTGTGTTGTGATTGGCTATCAGCTGCTGACTCATCACATTTTAGTGCAGTGTTGATTAGCTGTGGCAGCCATCTTTAATCTGAATGACTTTAAATTAATCACCTGTAGATGATTCCTACCTGAGAGTTACAGTAACACACACACACACACGTTCTGATGAACACTGATGTTTATTTTGATCTAGAATCTGTTCTAATCTGATAAAATGACTCCTCAGAACAAACGTGGCGTGTGAGCGAGCCGCTGACAGCTGAGCGACGTGCGTCGGTGGAATCTGAACAGAGTCGTTGTCAGTCAGTCGTTGTTCAGCCTGTTCGGAGTGACGTCCGTCTCCGTCCAGCAGAACTGCTCAGTGGGCCGGTTCTGTGGGCGTGTTGTGTAATTCCACTGCTCACAGTCAACAACTTGGGTCTAAAGACTTGATGTCATAACTCTGCTGACGATCCACCTTCAGAGGCTCAGAACCAGATGAGTCTGCTGATCCGACTGCCTGAAAGGTGTTCAGGAACAGGAAGTTGTCTCCATAGGGTTCTGACAGCAGTACGAGCTCCTCAGAGCGAGTCAGGTTAGAGCGACAGGTGATCAGATCGTTTACATGCATCAGGTAAACAAACACGTTTCATCATCACATCTGGATCATCAGCTGATCCTGGACGTGTTTCTGTCTGGATTCAACCGTTAGACGTGAGCGATCAGACGGAGGTGTTACTAATCAAACGTGTGTCTGACTGATGAACAGCTGCTGCCGTTTAACGGTGACAAAACCAAACGTTTGCTCCGTTTAACGTCTCAAACCGCAGCGTCTGACGGCAGCTGTTTAAGAACGGAGTTTCATTCAGTAACTTACTGAAACATCAAACTTTATTATTTAAAGTTTGAGAGAGAAGAAACTAAAAAAACATCTCAGCTGTTTTAAACAGCTTTATTACATCACTAACGATGATTTATTCATACAGATTCATCCTTTTGTGTGGCTTCAACTCATTTTACTGTAATATTAATTATAATTATTGTTATTATTTCCCTGTAGAGAGACGTGATGACGCAATAGTTTATTTCTATGTTTGTGAAGATTTTATTAGAATGAATCCATTCATGTTTGATCTTTTTTCAGCAGTTGAGCAGAAACAAGTTTCACATCATTTAAAATCACATTTAACATCTTTAGTTTGTTTCCAAACCAAAGATTCAACTTTTTGTTTTGACACATAAACACTAAATCATATCATCTTTAATCCTCGGATAATTAAACACATCATTTGTCTGTTTTTCTCAGTGATTATGTAATTATAATTAATCAGCTCTTCTCATGTAGTTTTTAGATTAAAAGTGTCTTTAATCAGCATCAGACTCCAGAGACGACCCGTTAATGTCCTCCAGGACATCCTGGGTCCTCTCTGCTTCTTCTTCTGGTTCCACGTGTCCTCTGGTTCTCCGGTGGACAGATGAGCTGTAGAGCCAGAGGACGCTGATGTGTCCACACGCGTCTCTTCATGTGATGCCCCAAGGTCC
Source organism: Aphyosemion australe (assembly GCA_006937985.1). Lineage (NCBI taxonomy): Eukaryota > Metazoa > Chordata > Actinopteri > Cyprinodontiformes > Nothobranchiidae > Aphyosemion > Aphyosemion australe. The sequence goes on from SSNS01000374.1 coordinate 159,994, forward strand.
TCTGAGTGTCACACACTCAGCTGTTGGTAGGTGTGTGTGTGTGTGTGTGTGTGTGTGTAGGTTTGGTTGCCATGGCGGCTTGGTCCATGGATGGGTGGTTTATGGTGAGATGAGAAAGAAGAGCAGCAGAAACCATAGGAAACAGATTTTTATACAAAGAAAAAACAACAACGGGCTCCTTTAGATCTAAGTCCTTTTATCTCATTTATATAAAATTATTATTGGATTATGATTCAGGCTGAAAGTGAGTCCAACTGGTGTGGAGTCAGTAGGAGGAGAACTATTCACACAAGATGACCCAGGACGAGGAATCCTCACAAACTTCCTCATGAGTGAGTTTCAGCCCAGTAGGGACTGGCTGGACTAGCTTAGCTTGTCAGTGAGAGTGAACATCTGAATCGATAAACTAAGTTCTGTAGCTGAAACATCTGCCATCGATTCTCATTGACGTCATGATTCAACATGGAGGCAGGACCCAGTAGTGACCTGACAGCTGGAATTCACCCTTCTGGCTTAAACATCTTCATCTTTTGGTTTTTTAACCAACTTCATTCTGAATATTCTCCAAGCTTTCCCACAGCTTTGAGTGAACCGGTCAGAAATTAGCATCAGCAGAAACGCTACGGTTTGCTGCTTTGGACCAAAACCTGACCAATCACAGACGGTTAGAAATACAACGCCACACGTACAGAGTAGACCCTCTGAGTTAAACCAGACGTTTATTTTTACAGCAGGTCATAGCGGGGCTTTAGGTCAGCGGCCATGTTGGAGAACAGGTGACAGAGAATGACCCAAGTGTTGGTTCTGATGTTTCCATGGTTACCAATGTAGACGGACTCTAATGTCATGAGTTTCAGAGACTTAGTGATACATAGTGATTTATACGGTGTTTATTGTTCTAGACCTCCTGTAGTCCACCCTGACCTGCTGTGAGTCAGCTGACTGATGGAGCTCATACATCTTCAGGGCTTGTAGTTTGTCAGGATTAGTGTGTTTGTCCTCCTGCCTCTGGAGGATTGAGTTCTCAGTGGGTTTAAGGTTCTGGAGTTTTCTGGACCTGGACACAAAATAGATCTTTTGTTCCTGATCCACTTGGTTCTGATGTTATCCTTCTGGCCCGGTGCTCCATCACGCTGGAGAAGACGTTGTTCATCACATAATCGTTGTTGGAGGAGTTCCTCTGGGAGGATGTTTAGGTACCGTTCTTTCTTCATGTCTGTTCTGGTGCTAAACTGTGAGTGAGTCCTCTCCCTCGGCTCAGAATCCCACATATCTGTAGCTTGTGCTTTTCCACAAGGCTGCAGACGGCCAGGATCAGCATGAGAAGCTCTGCTGGTTCCTCAAGACCCAAAACCAATCAACTCAGCTTGATTTTCATTAAAAGCGAGAAAGTTAAAATCCATCAAAGTTTTGAAAAGTGGTTTTAATGAAAATGGATCGTTGTTTTCAAACAACAGTAGAGTTGAGTGTCGTGTGCACATGAAGGGTCAAGGGTTAGGGTTAGCCTAACCCTAGCTCTAAGAGGAAGAACACATCCCTGAGGAACTCCACGTGTGAACGGGTCAGACAGAGAAGATCAGATGTTATTTAAACTCTTCATGAAGACTCTGTTTATAGCAGACCAGACATTAAACCAACTATCTCTGCTTGTTTTAATGGATGCAGCCGAAGAGCAGCTTCATCACAGATTATGTGCTGAAATTCAGCTTTTCACTGACACTCAGCTGCAGATTAATGACTAATTACCAATCATAACAGGTTAATTATTCAGAGATATTTAGTCTCTGACACAATTCATTTAGCTTGTCCCACAGAACAAA
>SSNS01000374.1:166813-181813 GCA_006937985.1 Aphyosemion australe
CTGGTGGTCCAGACCTCCATGGATGCCTACACACCTCCAGGTGATGAAACACAGACAAAAACCCTCACCATACACCAGGAATTGTCCAGTACCCACCTCTCTCTGAGCGGGAGCATTTAATGATGTGGAACACTCGTTTAATCAGTACATCTAGGAATTAATACCTTTTAAGTCGTTCTCTGAACCTGAATCAGGAAGTACACTTCAGCTGGACTAGAAAATAACTTCAGACGACAGGATCAGGAGTCTTACTTCCTGATATGTGGACATCTCTCCTCTGATTGGCTAACAGCAACACGACTCTACCACTGACTCTGTTTGCTCTGCAACGTTGATGTTTTATCTCCACTAATAACACAAGCCTGGAGGAGTTCTGCTGTGTGGTGGAGTTGCTAATGCTAACGGTTAGCTTCTACTAGCCCAGACGTTCTCTGCTGTTTCCTGGACGCTAAACCAACAACAGCCTTCCCCGTCGTGAGTCAAGATGGGTGAGTCCATGAATGTTCAGTGACAGTGTGACGTAGATCCTGTCTCTNACAACACCAGAAAGTAATTTCAGCCCACTCGCCAAAAGAGACGGAGCCAAACTACCGTATTCTAACTTCTTAATAGTCTTAATAGGGAGGTCCCTACAGGATCTCTCTATTAATGAACAACCTAAATTTACAAAAACCCTGAAAAACCAAAACTCCTTTCACCAAAAGGGAACTATCTTTCCTGCTCAGGAAAGCACAGGTTTGTTCATGTAAACCGACAAATAAACACCTTCCACGGAAAGGGAAAACCACAGCCTTTAGCAACTCTGCTATGCACCAGAGACCCGTAACCACAATATACTTAGCTGAAGCTTAAGACTAGGGATGGGAAAAATGAAGCGAAGCTTCGAGGCTTGTATCGAACCAGAAGGGGGCGTGTCCATGAAGCCCCGCTCCGAGGCTTGCTTCATTTCGCCGAAAACCACGTGACTGATGACAAACGAAGCTTCGTTTTGCCTGAATCACGTGACTGGTTCGTTTTCTGTGTCACTTTCAAAATAAAAGCTGCCGAACCTCACGGTGATTTGTGGGTTGTTTTGTTTGGTTCATGTGTCTATCAGAGTTTCAGTTTATTGAGCTTGTGGAAAAAAACAGCTGTCATCTTTTGCATTCCAAAAATAAGTGTAAGATGTGGATCACTAACACCCCACCCAATGTAATTTGTGTAAGTCCACACTTTTGAAAACAAAATGATTTCCTTGACTGAAACAGCAGCTTCATGTTATGTGAACAAATGCATAAACCACAATACAGGTTTGACAACACGTTTGTTATGATGGCTGTCATGTTTCACTCCCAGCTCCAGAGACTGCAGAGCTTGCTGTCGAGTGTCAAACTGAAGCAATGTGTTCTTATATATGCAGTCTTTGGTTACGGAGCTGGGAGCTGCTGGAGCGCGATTCGAACCTCTCAGGCCACGTGACGTGACACATGACGCATGCTTTCCGAACTGCGTGACACTTTGCAATTGGGGTGCATAAGCTGCATGAAAGCGCGATGGCACAGTTGCTGGGTGTTGGTGTGTTTTGGTCGGAGTGGATTATTGAGAGTTGTTCATTTGAGAGTTGTTCATGGCAAGTGTTCCTGGCACAAGCAAGAGGAACGCTTCTGATGTTTTTGTGATGTGAAAAGATTTTATTGACGGAGTTCATCCACATTTTCAGGTTGAAACCATTTTAAAAACCATAAACTATATGTACTTCTTATTCCCGCTGGCTTCCCGAATTATTATTCACTGAAAATGTCCGGTATTAAGTTAATTCACGGCACGGGGAATCCCTCGCTCTCACGGAAGACCCCCCTCCTCACAGAGACGCTTCGCTCCAGAAGCTCCTCCCACTCATGTATTTTTAAACCCACAACTAGACGGGATGTCCAGACGGAGCTCTGAATCCCTCTGTCAGTGCTCCTCCTCAACGTCAACACACCACACTCCCCTCCGCTGATCAGTGACGTAGGAGGTGGATTTAATGCGACATGACCGTTTAGACTGCAGTCGCTTTCAAAAACATAAGATATGTATCAGAATAAATAGCCTACCACAAATGAAAGTGACCTGGGTCGGATTAGAAAAAATATCTGTGCTGTTCAGACTGTTCAAACTCATGAGAAATCAGATTTGATGCACTTTTGCCTGCAGGGACATCCTCAGACACAATGTGTGAAGCTTTTTATTACGTTGTAATATGACCGAGAACCACTAGATGGCGCCACAGCTAATGTGTTCGAGACCTCGAATCATGTGTCGGCACATTAGAGAATGCTTCAAAACGCTTCATGAGGCTTCATTGGCACATCACTACTTAAGACAACCCGTCAGTAGCTAGGATCAGGAGATCAACAGGCCTCTCGGGTCTGTCGTCTCCTCCAATGGAGCAAACGCGAGCCTTTTCTTGCCTTCCTCATTAGTTAAAGTGAGAGCAGCTGCGCTCCCACAGGGCCCGCTGAAGGCCGGAGGGAGGGTGGAGCCGGGCCAGTCGCTGTCCCAGTGCTGAACTGGGAGACGGAGACAGCAGAGCAGGAGCCGAGCTGGGTCCCAGGCTGAGGTTCCGGCCGACGACCGTAACACCTCCTCCTCTCACACACGGGAAGGGAGGAAACCAGAGGAGAAGATTAAAATACAAAAACACAAACAGCCAAGGGCTGGAACACATTTGTTAGAACTAAAGAGACAGAAATTAAATATAAAAAATATAAAAACAGATTAGTAATTATGAGCAATTCTAAAGCAGCTTATTATAGCGAGAAACTAGAAAACTCTAGAACAAATACTAGAGGGTTATGGATAGAATTAAATAGGATTATTGTGAAAAGAGAGAAAACTTGTTTATCCACAACGCTTCAGACATAACGATAAACACTAAAGAGACATGAAATGAATTGANCACACACACACACACACACACACACACACACACACACACACACACACACACACACACACACACACACACACACACAGGGTTACTGAGGGATGTTCCTTAACACACACACTCACCACTTTTTTCTGATTTCATTTTGTTTCTTTTAATTATTTTTATTTAATCATTCAGAAAAATCAGATTTTTTCTGCCTAATCCGGTCACCTCCATGTTGGTTTTTCTTTTTGCCGCTCTGATCTCTGGCTTCTGTGGAACGTTTCTGTGCATACGTGTGCGTCTGTCCGCCTGCTCATCTGCCTGCTTCTGTAGGTATGGAGGGGCCCATGTCCCACCGGGCCCCGCTCGGACCTCCCTCTGCAGCCCGCTTCCACCGGCGGAGAACCTCTGGCACCAGAGACGAGCGCTACCGATCAGGTACACAGACCTCACCTGTAGACAGGTGACCAAAGTGAAACAAGCTCCTTATGTTGGGTTCCCACTGGTTCTAGTCCCGAGTCTCTGTCTCTGTCTCTCAGACGTCCACACGGAGGCGGTGCAGGCTGTGTTGGCCAGACACGTAGAGAGAAAGATGGCAGTGCCCATGCCTTCCAAAAGACGATCGCTGGTGGTCCAGACCTCCATGGATGCCTACACACCTCCAGGTGATGAAACACAGACAAAAACCCTCACCATACACCAGGAATTGTCCAGTACCCACCTCTCTCTGAGCGGGAGCATTTAATGATGTGGAACACTCGTTTAATCAGTACATCTAGGAATTAATACCTTTTAAGTCGTTCTCTGAACCTGAATCAGGAAGTACACTTCAGCTGGACTAGAAAATAACTTCAGACGACAGGATCAGGAGTCTTACTTCCTGATATGTGGACATCTCTCCTCTGATTGGCTAACAGCAACACGACTCTACCACTGACTCTGTTTGCTCTGCAACGTTGATGTTTTATCTCCACTAATAACACAAGCCTGGAGGAGTTCTGCTGTGTGGTGGAGTTGCTAATGCTAACGGTTAGCTTCTACTAGCCCAGACGTTCTCTGCTGTTTCCTGGACGCTAAACCAACAACAGCCTTCCCCGTCGTGAGTCAAGATGGGTGAGTCCATGAATGTTCAGTGACAGTGTGACGTAGATCTCTCAGGCTTTTCTAATCCTAGAGTTTCACCTAGAGTCTATTTTCTATCAGAAGCTAATGCAGGAGATAGGTGGAGGAGACTATTTTCATGTTCAGCCTGCATGAAACACTCGTTTGACCCGTTAGAATCAGACATAATCATTCAAAATGTTTTTTTAGTGTTCCACACCTTTAAACTCTAAAACAAGCAGATGTTTCCCTGAGCATCAGTTAGATTTCAGACTGGATCAGGCTTTAATGTCAGCTCTGTTCTCAGATGGTTCTGGTTCTGGGAGGAACAGATGCAGACGCAGGCCTCAGAAGTGTCTAAAAGCTGCAGAGATGTGGCTCAGGGCGGGGCGGTGGAGCCGACCTTTACCTCTGATATGAGCTCGTTAGGTGGCCCTTAATCAGAGCTGATAGAATCATTTTGGTGTTGATTGGACTTTAATGAAGGAAATATAATAACTTTGTTCTCTGGTCATTTGCTTGGTAACCTTTGAGAACATTCCTAACTGAACTTGACATCCGTCTAAACGAGTTTAAGCCTCGTGTGTCTGAGTCAGAGGTAGAGCATGGTTATGAGGTTCTGATCACAAACGTTCTGCTTCCTGTTTGGGTTCCATCATCTCGTTTAGACCCCTGCCGCACAGTCGTGGTGGGTTAACTGGTTCAGCAGCCACTAGAACCACTTTACTATTTACTGCTACTTTGTGTTTCTCTGAGCTAAAGGTCAGACAACAGAATCCTGCTGTTCTGGGTCTCTGAATCATTTTTTACGGATTTGAACAAATAATTAGCAAATAATAAACAGCTCCGGTGGCCTAGTGGTAGAGTGTCTGCCCTGGGACTGGGAGATCAGGGTTCGATTCCTGGTCGGGTCATACCAGAGACTTAGAAAAAATGGGACCCAATGCCTCCTCGCTTGACTCTCAGCATAAGAGGTTGGATTGGGGGGTTAAACCACCAAATAGTTCCCGAGCGCGGCCACAGCTGCAGCTCACCGCTCCCCACCATGGGGATGGGTCAAATGTGGAGATGTAATTTCACCAGTGTGTGATGATGACTTGGGACTTTAATTAATTAATAAATATTTAATTGAACCCTAACCCTGAAGTATTTTATAATTTTTATGCATTGATAATGTTTCAGATTAAAGCATCATTTATGTATAAAACAGTCATTGTTTTGTTTTATTACAGGAAATATTTATTATTATTATTAGACTGAATTAACTTTGGGTAAATAAATGATCTAATCGTCCAGTCTGTGATGCATCAGCATGAATGACTGTTTTGAGCCTAGCCGTTAGCGTATCAGTCCTGCTGTCATGCGGGTAACAGGAAGTGTTTGTGATTCTAATGCCTCTGAGTTCCTGAGTCAGAGCAGAACCACACGGTTCCTCTGATCCAGAATCAGACAGAACCTGAAGCGTAGGAGGAGGAGTCGTTTTCTCCCTCATCCAGATCGATCCCACCCCCGCGTTTCCTTTTCTATAACAGAAACCACCTGAGCAGCTTTACCTGATTTATTTTCATCTACAAGTTTAACTTTTAACGTTTTTTGGACGTTTAAGTCAAACATTAGCGTGGAGACAACCCGTTGGCTCTCGTTTCAGGCTGTCAGGGTCAGATTTAAACGTATTTTTATGTGAGTGTTTTTATGTTGATTCTGATGAAAACGATTAACATCAGCCTCTGACTCTCACCAGGCCTGTCCCCCCTGTGCTCAGACTCCTCGTCGGGCTCCGAGGAGGAGGCGGGGCCGGGCGACGACATGTCCAGCATGGAGCACTGGATGAGCCGGCCTTCGCAGCTAGGCCCCGCCCACCTCGGCTCCACCTCCTCCTCCTCATCGTCTACGCAGAGCGGAGGCAGCGGAAACGCCGGGCGGCTGGCTGACTCGCTAGCACACACACATCTCTCACACCTGGCACACACACACCTGGGTCACCCTCACCTGGGCCAGTCGCACCACCTGTCCCAGTCACATCACGGTGAGACCTTTCTTCTTCTGTGGTTTTCTGTAAGTTTGACTAAAAGAAGGATGGTGAATATTTCCCTAAACTACAAATTCAGTTATAAAAATGATCCAAGACTTGTTTTTATCTCTAAATCTAAACTTAGAGCTGCTAATTCATCCGTAAACAGACAGGAGGAGGTTTTTACCCGACTCGTGTCGTGAGTCAGCTGGCAGCTCGTTCTCAGTCCCTCTGTGAGGTTCTGACAGAAATAAAAGCCAAACCCACAGCCGGCAGCATCCTCCACCCCCGACTCCACGGCTGGACGGGGCAGGAAAACAATCATTTTTAAACATTTTAGTTTTAATAACAAATATATTCATGTGGTTAAAATGGAGAGCAGAAACGGGTCAAACCGGTGGTCCGTAACCCGATGCTTTAGAGCTTCTAACTCAGGATAAATGTCCAGTTTTACACATAAACGAGACGCAGGGGACTAAAAGTAACAAGAACTGATGTTTGTTAACAGATGTTCTGTTATGCTGTTTTAATTATTTAAACTCAGAGAAGTGTTGTTAAAGACTCCACAGCCGTGTGCAGGTGAGTAGGCGGGGCTTATAGACCTACATCCTGATGAGCGATCAGACTCTGGTTCTAAAAATAGAACGTCTGAAAAAAGGATTTCATAGATTTACCTTTAACACGAATCTTTATTTATTTATTTATGACGGGTCAGACCCAGTCTGTTTTATTCTGGGTTTGGATCATTTATCAAATCTTTATTTACTTACATTATTTATGGGAAATATTTCCCCCGAGGGCCGCTGATCGGTTTGTTGTAGTTTCCTGCTCGGGTTCAACAGAAACCTTTAGTCAGGCGTGTCGGAGGACAGAAACATGTCAGCCCAGGACCGTGGACCTCCAGGACCAGAACTGGTTTCTAAAGTCTCATTTAATATTTAATAAAAACGCTTCTTAATCAACATCTGGCTCTAAGGAACCAACCTGATCCTCAGCTTGTCGTAGATCATTGACAGAGCTTGGGTTCAGACCAACGATGTGGTCATCTGCCACTCCTGTTTGGATCCTGTTGATTTTTATTCAGATGCATGGACACTATAGGTGTGAATAATCTGATTATTATTATTGTATATAGAAGTATTCTATTGCTGTTCAGTACCTGTTCTACCCGACAGCTGACAGGTGTGTTTGTACCTGCAGGTATCGGCCACCTGTCCCTGAAGAGGAAGGGGGCTCTGAGTGTCGCTGAGAACGGAGGATCTCTGAGACGATCCTGTGAGTTTGGGTCCGACATGCTGTGGCCGCCGCCGCTGGAGTCCGAGGGTAGGTCCGGTCCTGGAACCAGAACCAGAACCAGGCTCTGGTTCTGGTCTAAGTGTTAGAATAAACTAAAATAGAGGATATGTTGGTTTTGATCAGAACTTGAGCAAAGATCAGGTCAGTTTAGGAAAATAAAACCACGATGGAGCCATTTTATTTTATTTTGCTGACTAAAGAGTCTCATCTTTTAGAAAAAGGGCTTTTATTTAGAAAAGTTCCACTACCTGTTATCAGAGAAAGTCCTGAAACAGAGACCGCGTCACGCCGGAGTTCAGATATTCCAGAGCTCACTGACTCCCGTGAACGCCGGGGATGTGACCCAATTACCCGTGAAACTAAACAAGCATCAAACATGTCTAATTGGCCGTGGAGACAACAGAACACGGCGCCGCAGCAGCGCGGCCATGAGGACGAACATGAGTCACCACTGGCTGCTGGCTGTTTCTCCATCTGTCTCCTCCTCTCTGTCTCCTTCAGAGAACCACTCGGCGCCTCCGGATGTGACGGGCTACTCGTCGGACTCGTCCCACTCCCACACCGAGCGTCACCACATGTCCAACATGGGAACCATCGCCAGGAACACACAGAAGTACGGCAACGCAGAGCGCATGGAGACGGGCGACGGTGAGAGTCACGAGCTGCCGTCAGAACCACTGAAATAACAAACGGACCTTCAGGATCTGTTTGTGTTGGTCTCAGCCCCACGTGGGGGTGTGGTCTGGTTATTTAGCCTTCATCGTCTCATCAAAGCACCTTTTCCTGTTTTATCCCGTATCACACAGCGATGAGGCCTTAAAGACGACTACAGACTGCATTCAGTCATCAACTCTCTGTGTTTGAAGTTTCTCTAGACGAGAGTTTTTTATTTTATCTGAGGTTTGTTTTTATTCAGGCCTCCTTCTTCCACTGAGATGTTATTCCCTGTCCAGGTGTTCCCGTCAGCAGCCGCGTGTCGGCTAAGATCCAGCAGCTGGTGAACACGCTGAAGCAGCCGCGCAGACCGCCGCTGCGGGAGTTCTTCGTAGACGACTTCGACGAGCTTCTAGAGGGTCAGAAACCTTCGTCTGTCTGCTTATCTCTGCGACCCATCGCTGCTGCCGTGTGTTTTTAGTGTTTTACATGCATCTCATTTGGTCAGAATAAATAATAATTCCTGTCTGGAGACACAGTCAGCAGCTGCAGCCTGGTTCTGATGGAGATAAACCTGAGCTGCAGCTTTTTACCTCTCTGTTCAGTTTATTCATCTTTCTCCATCTGGGTCTTCTGTCATCAATCATCTCATCAGAATATAAAAACTTCCAGTCAGCATCTAGACACATTCATGAGGGAGTCCCTAAAATCTTCAGCAGACCTGTCAGGATCCTGGGTGAACCTCAGGGCCTCGCTCTCGTACCGCTGGATGTTTGAACCATGTTCTCTGTCTGGAGCTCGTCTCTGTTTGGTTTCTGTGAGTCAGAAAACGGAGGAGTGTGGGACGACTTTGGGAGGATAAAATTGGGATATTTTCAAATAAATGAAACCCTTTTGTGATGAGACTGTGACTATGACGCTCCACATGACCCGACCTTCTGTTGCCGTTGCCTTAAACACGTCCTCTCGGTGTCTCTCCAGCAGCGGGGGAGTGACCTCACTGACCCAGCCCTGCTGTCTGTCAGGATAAAGTTTGATGGTTAAATTGAAACCTGGTTTTTATGACGTAGAACTAACATGAAACCCTGAATGATCCGTGATCATCATCACTGCAGATGTAATCATTCCTCCCACACGTCTGATGATCACGCCTCCTTCTAACGCACCAACATGTCCGCTGTCCACTCACTGGACTTTCTGTGTTCTCGTCTCCAGTTCAGCAGCCGGACCCCAACCAGCCTCGGCCCGAGGGGGCGGAGATGATGCCGGTCCGAGGAGAGGCTCTGGGGGTGGTCACAAACTGGCCCCCCTCCCTGGAGGCTGCGCTCCAGCGCTGGGGGACCATCTCCCCGAAGGCCCCCTGTCTCACCAGCCTGGACACGGCGGGGAAGCCGCTCTACGTGCTCACATACGGTAACCATGACAATGGTTAGGAGTGTGTGCGTGCGCGTGTGTGTGTGTGTGTGTGTGTGTGTGTGATCTACAAACAGATAATGAGCTCATTCTGTAATGAGTTAACAATCAGAATCCTGTAAGTCACCTATTCAGGTAGTAAACACCTGCTCAGACCCTCTCCTGCTACAGCAGTGATCTGATGATGCTGAAAGCTGCTAAACCTATGCTATGTCTAAGCTAAGCTATGTTTAACTCCCCCTTCCCCCCCCGCAGGGAAGCTCTGGTCTCGCAGCATCAAACTGGCCTACAACATCCTCCACAAGCTGGGCAGCAAGCAGGAGCCGATGGTGCGACCAGGCGACCGGGTGAGTGCCCCCCCCCCATCACCCCCCCTCTCCTGAGTCCATTTATCAAACTTCACTCTGATGTTTAAATGATGATAAATTATTTGCTTTATTCAGCTAATTGGAGCCAAGATGAGATGGAGACAAGTCTGTCAGTAAAATCTAAAACTGCTGCTGGTTACCTGATCACCTACCTGTGGGGACGCCCAAGGCTCTTTACCTGCACCTCTGTTATTTAGAGCTGCTCCTGTTTACTTAATTTTGTCAGTTTGTCTGAATTACTTTTAGACTTTAACAAAAGAGTAAAGAGCTGCTGAGGCTGAACGTGTTTCCTTATCGTTGGGATTATTTTTATTCTCGTTTCTCTTTTTTAGACTCATTTTGGTTTTATCCTGATGTCAGAAGTCCCACTGACCTCGTTTTCATGGAGGGTTTTTTTTATTTTGTGACAAACCAAAAGAACAAAATCAGCACATAGACCTTGTGTTTGTCTGTAGATCAAATAAGAAGGAACCCAGATGAAAGATGCTAAAACTAAACATATTCTAAAATAAATGAATGATGGTTTTTCTAATTATAAATAAATCATAACTGGTGCATCTTCGTTAACGTTCAGCTGAGCCTGACTCCACTTCCTCCTGTAGGTGGCGCTGGTGTTTCCTAACAACGACCCCGTGGCCTTCATGGTGGCGTTCTACGGCTGTCTGCTGGCTGAGGTGGTTCCTGTTCCCATCGAGGTTCCTCTGAGTCGCAAAGTGAGTTGTGAAGTCACGTTTCTCCTGCTGGAGGTCAGAGGTCATGTGATGTTCTCAGCCTAACCCTAACCCTCAGGTCTGCTTCAGTCCCACTGAAGATAAAAACCGTCTGGATTTTCAGTCTGAGCCGTTTTCTGGCAACAACAAGTGTTTCCAAGAAGTTAATCCCGTCTGAACAGGAAGCAGAAAAAAACATGTCTGACACAAGAACGCAGCCTCCTGCTGCTCAGAAGAAACCAGAGTCATCAGTCAGGGTCCGCTCCGTCTCCTCAGGAGACCAGAATCATCTGCTGATGTCTGAAAACATCTCCGTCCTGCTCGGTTCCAGCTGCCGGTCGTGTTTCAGCTCTTTCATCTCTGCTCTGTGTGCCGACAGAGAGACCGAGCTGCCTGTCTTTGCAGCACTTTGTGCAGGGTTGGCATGGTTACACGCTGATTACTTGCTGCAGTACAAAATGTCTTCTGCTGCACGTTGTCCACCTCGCTTGAACCCCTTCCCCCAGCCTGCTCTCAGACTGCAGGATTTTCCATCAGATTGTAAAACAGGCGCTTTATTTTTCTGTCATCCTCCTGATTTCATCTAAACGGCTCAAACTCTGGTTCTTTGTGAATTCTGGCAACATTTTCTGCTTTTCTCACCTCTCGTCTCGGCCAATAGGACGCAGGGAGCCAGCAGATTGGATTCCTGTTGGGCAGCTGCGGCGTTACCGTGGCGCTGACCAGCGACGCCTGCCATAAGGGGCTTCCCAAGAGCGCAACAGGAGAGATCCCACAGTTCAAAGGTCAGAGTGTAACGCATCAATCATGTGGAGGAGGGGAGCTCACCATGAATCTATTAACATTAGTAATCAGACGCTCACATTCTGCATCATCAAAAGAAAATGGCTAGAGGAGCTGAAACTGGACAATAAAAGGCTGAATCTTTAGTTTTAGATCTAGAACGTCCCTGCCGATGTGCTGATGCATCATCACACCCTCTGGTTTAGATTTCCTCTCCTCTCCTCCCTGCAGGATGGCCCAAGCTGCTGTGGTTTGTTACAGAGTCCAAACATCTCTCCAAGCCTCCCAGAGACTGGTTCCCTCACATCAAAGATGCAAACAATGACACTGCTTACATAGAGGTGAGCTCACACACACACACACACACTCGATGGAACCCTGTAAACACGTCAGCAGGAACATCAGCTCGACTCTAATCTGAGCCGACGTTCCTCCGGTCGCCTCCCCCACCACCAGGAGGTTCCTACAGCGCTCAAACGCCTCTCACACCAGATCCTTCACAGTAAACATTTTAGTTCACAGGTGGAAAAGAGAGTTATGGAAATATCAGATCAGATTTGGGTGTTGTAAAATAACCCTTCAGGCTCCTCTGATGTGTGATTAAACAGCTTTTTTCATTCAAATATCTTCATCTGTTAAAAGAACGTGTTTTACTATTTAAATGGAGAAAAAAATTACAAGATGTACTTGAATGCATCATGAGGTCATACTTGCCTTGATGTGAAGAGCATTTTAGTTTTCTGATTTTAGAAAGAGGACATTAAACGCATCATGTTGTTTCATGAGGATCAGTGTGTCTTCCTCCACCTGCTGAAGGACTGATGGGGTCCTCTCAGGTCCCCTCAGAGCCCAGAGAGTCCACCTCACAGTGGGTTCTGTTATATCACAGCTGTTCATGCTGCCATCAAACCCAGTAGAACCATCACCGTTCCCCAGTGGGACCATCAGAGCTGCTGCTGCTTCTCTAGTGTTCACCAGCAGCAGAACTCTGACCACTTCCTGTGAGCTTTTTCAGAGTTAAACTGAAGTAACGAGCGTCTCCCTGAACTCCGTGTGACGGGCAGGTGAAGGAATCCCTCGTCTGCTTTCTCTCATCCATCTGTTCTTCCTCCCAGTATAAAACCTGTAAGGACGGCAGCGTGCTGGGCGTCACGGTAACCAGGATCGCTTTGCTAACGCACTGCCAGGCTCTCACACAGTCCTGCAGCTACACCGAGGGTAACACACTCACACACTCTCACACACACACACACACCCCTAATGGAGATGTTTAAACCAGTTCTGCTCCTCCGGTTCTGCAGCCGAGACCATCGTGAACGTGTTGGACTTTAAGAAGGACGTGGGTCTGTGGCACGGCATCCTGACGGTGAGAGCTGCTGCTGATCTCAGATCAGAACTTGTGATGAAACATGGAGGATGAAGCCTCTGACCCACTCCTGTGTTTGCAGAGTGTGATGAACATGATGCACGTGATCAGCGTGCCGTATTCCCTGATGAAGGTCAACCCTCTGTCGTGGATCCAGAAGGTCTGCCAGTACAAAGGTCAGCCTCAGACCCCACCCCCACCCCCCATCACCGTCTCCTGCCTGTCAGACTAAATAACTCCTGTTGTGTGTTTCTGCAGCCAAGGTGGCCTGTGTGAAGTCCAGAGACATGCACTGGGCCCTGGTGGCCCACAAGGACCAGAAGGACATCAACCTGAGCTCGCTGCGCATGCTGCTGGTGGCCGACGGCTCCAACCCCTGTAAGCTCCCACTTAGCCCCACAGCCCCGCTCGCTAGCGCAGGAAGCTCCTTCAGGTGCCTTCAGACGGAAAAGTCTCGGGGGAAGTCAGGAAACTGGGTCACTGTACAAGAATAGAGCAGGACGGGTCCAACAGCAGAAACTTGTTTTAAATTCAGGAATATTTTTAGTCGGGACACATTTTCTCCTCAAGGGAATTCTGTCAGAGTTCTGGATCGGTTCTGATGTTTTAGGTTCACAGGTTCGGTTTCTGACATGAATAAAAGAACCAACGATTATATAATGAAACACCTGGACCCATGTTAGTTATAGTGGGTGTGTGTGTGGGGGGGTGTCCTGAAGCAGGGCGAGCTGATCTCAGCAGCCTGTAGTTTCTCACAAACTCCCCTGACGGCTGATCTCTGATCAGATCTGTGGTCTGTGGGTGTTTCTGTGTGCTAGGGTCCATCTCCTCCTGCGACGCCTTCCTGAACGTCTTTCAGACCAAAGGGCTGAGAGCCGAGGTCATCTGCCCCTGTGCCAGCTCCCCAGAGGCGCTCACCGTCGCCATCAGGAGGTAAACAAACGCTCAGCCGTCATTTGCATGCAGATATTTGCACATCTGAGCAGAAACATGCAAACAGCCTCACACACCTTCTGTGTGTGAACAGGCTGTTTCTACCACTGAAGAACCCTGTAGTTTGTGTGTGTTCTCCTGTGGAGTTTCATGTTGTCATGGAGACGGAGACATGTTCTGGTTCATGTTCTGTGTCCAGGCCCGTGGAGGACAGCAGCCAGCCTCCGGGCCGTGGTGTTCTGTCCATGCAGGGTCTGAGTTATGGAGTCGTCAGGGTGGACACCGAGGAACGTCTGTCTGTCCTCACCGTGCAGGACGTGGGCACCGTCACACCAGGAGGTCTGTCTGAGTCGAGCACTAACTCCAGTCAAGCTCTGCTGCACAAAAGACCCAAAAAGTCCATTAAATCATTACATTAGATATAAATGTGTGTGCTCCTTCATCAACATCCCGCCCCTGCAGCTCCTGTTGTTAAAACCTTCCATCGTCTGAAAATTAAAAACCAAGAAAACCTCAGATCTGAGTCTGAATAATCACTGAATCATCCTGTTATAAAATAATATAAAACTAAATAATATTCATCTAAATAAGATTCTCAACATGTACTAGATCAAACTAGTTACTAGCTACTGAGCTATAACTCAGTGAGTCTATGTTTGTGTATGAAAAGTAAATAATCCCAGTTTCCTCTGAGGTGAACAGAAGCCATCATTTATCCTGACCCTTAACCCTGCAGGTGGGTATGGTTATTAATACCAACAGTTTAGTAAACATCATTCTGTTTGTGACCCACTTGTCTGTGACCTGGTTCTGTTGGGCTCAGACAGCAGACTCACCTGGATCTGAACAAACTATTTTCAGCTCAGGTCCTCCCAGGTGCATTCAGAGTGAAGAATGTTGCTGCTGGACCCTGCTGTGTGTTTTATACGGAGAAGGTCAGAGCTGTGTGTGTGTGTGTTCAGGCCTGGTGTGTGTGGTGAAACCCGACGGCATCCCTCAGCTGTGTCAGACGGACGAGATCGGCGAGCTCTGCGTCTGCTCCATCTCCACAGGGATGTCCTACTACGGCCTGACGGGGATGACCAAGAACACCTTTGAGGTGAGTCGGTCCATCAGCTGATCAAAGAGCTGTCATGTCATCAGTGTGGGTTCAGAGTCTAAAGACACCTGCTGGTTGCCATGGTGACCGTGTGTTCCCAGGTGTACCCTGTGAGCGCCAGCGGCGGTCTGATCAGCGAGTACGCCTTCATACGGACCGGCCTTCTGGGCTTCATCGGACCCGGCGGCCTCGCCTTCATCACGGGGAAGATGGACGGGCTCATCATGGTGAGTGGGCGGAGACACAACGCCGACGACATCGTGGCCACGGCGCTGGCGGTGGAGCCCATGAAGTTTGTCTACCGAGGCAGGTGAGTTCAGAACCGTAGGACCCGTCTGACCAGAGCTAAGGGTTCTGATCAGCTGAAACGCAG
>SSNS01000374.1:184313-199313 GCA_006937985.1 Aphyosemion australe
GGTTTTATCTTCCTCCAAAACTTCACAGCCTGAGTATTGATTAAAGCCTTTAATGTGGAGGCCAGAGGGCTGAGTCAGCGGTAACAACCAATCAGCTGGTGAGTAAGCACAAACCAGCCCGCTCTCTCATCTCAGACCTGGTGGTTTGGTGTTAAAGCCTGACAACCTGGAGCTTTGTCTGCTGGTGTGTGTGTGTGTGTGTGTGTGTGTGTGTGCGTGCGTGCGTGCGCGCACGTGCGTGCGTGCGTGCGTGCGTGTGTGTGCGTGCGTGCGCGTGCGTGCGTGCGTGCGTGTGTGTGTGTGTGTGTGTGTGTGCGTGTGTGTGTGTGCGTGTGTGTGTGTGCGTGTGTGTGTGTGGGTGGTTCAGCTTCAGGAATAAAATCTGCTTCTGTTCTTTTCTAGTTTTTATTTCTGTCAGAGATTCTGCAGTGGAGAGCTCAGACCACACCAGACCACGTCCTCTACACACTCCTCAGCTCACGGGTAAATGTGCACACACACACACACACACACACACACACACACACCGCTGAGTTCTGTTCTACCAGCTCCAGGACCTCCACAGTTCCTCTGATTGCTTTAAGTGTCCACCCTTCTCCTGTCGTTCCTCTAGGGGGCGGTGTCCAACTCCCTCACCTGTCTGCAGCTGCATAAGAGGGCGGAGCGAGTGGCGGCTCTGCTGATGGAGAGAGGAGGTCTGCAGGAAGGAGACCACGTCGCTCTGGTCTACCCACCAGGTCAAGGATGATCCTCAGACTTCTACGGCTAAGTCCTGATCTACTCCTCATGTCTTTAGAACATCACGAGGATTTTGTCTTCAGAGACAGGAAATCTAAAGATGTGAGGACCGGATCAGCGGCGTTCCTGCAGAGATGAATGACCTTCGTCTGTCTCCGTTTGTTCTGCAGGTATCGACCTGATCGCAGCGTTCTACGGCTGCCTGTACGCCGGCTGTGTTCCCATCACGGTGCGACCGCCTCACCCTCAGAACATCTCCACCACGCTGCCCACCGTCAAGATGATCGTCGAGGTCGAGCTCTGATTCTGTTTACTGTAAAATCAGCTGATCATGGCTGCTGAAGCAGCCGTTTTTATCGTGTACAAATAAAAAACCACAGAAGAAGAGAAACAAAGTAAATTCAAAGCTTTGTCTGTCTGCAGGTCAGCCACTCGGCCTGCGTAATGACCACAGCGGTCATCTGTAAGCTGCTGCGCTCCAAGGAGGCCATGGCCACCGTGGATATCAGGAACTGGCCTCCGGTCCTGGACACTGGTACTGTTAGATGTTCTGGTGTCTGGTCACAGCTGGTTGTCCGGCAGAAACATGAACGTTTGTTGATTTCTGCAGATGATCTTTCTAAGAAGAAACCTCCAGTTCTCTACAAACCCACCAACCCCGACGGCCTGGCCTACCTGGACTTCAGCGTGTCCACGACCGGGATGCTGGCCGGAGTTCAGGTCCGCTCTCCTCCCTCACCCATCAGACAGGAAGCCTCCAGTTCCTGTTTCTCACACGTCTAAAAGCCTCCGTGTCGTTGTCCCTGTCCCTCCAGATGTCCCATAATGCAGTGGGAGCCTTCTGTCGCTCGGTGAAGCTGCAGTGTGAGCTGTACCCGTCCAGAGAGGTGGCCATCTGTCTGGATCCGTACTGCGGCCTCGGCTTCGTCCTCTGGTGTCTCTGCAGGTGCCAGCACCTCATCATGTTTATTAGGGTTAGGCTAACGATGAAGCTCCAGTCATGGATCTACTTTAATCACAGATATGTCAAATGTCTTTAATGTGCTGTTAACCATGAGTTCCTAAACCTAAATAAAGAATTAAAGAGTTAAAAAGCTTTTCTGGAGGAACGATCCTGTTTGTCCGGATGAGTCGGATGTTTTAGGAAGTTAAAAACAAGCTGAGATTTTAGTCTTCATGGTCACGAGGAGCTTTCTGTCCATCAGAGGTGATCTGTCCCTCTGAATCCATGTCCCTGTTTTGTCCACAGCGTGTATTCAGGACACCAGTCCATCCTGATCCCTCCGGTGGAGCTGGAGTCCAACCCGGCTCTCTGGCTGCTGGCCGTCAGCCAGCTGAGGGTGCGGGACACCTTCTGCTCCTACAGCGTCATGGAGCTCTGCACCAAAGGACTCGGTCTGCAGACCGAAGCTCTCAAGGTCAGCCTGGTGCCACGCCTCATTTAGGTCCGTTTTACTGGGGGTTCTGGTTCTAAGTCTGGGTTCGTACTGGGCTGGGACTGGTTAGGAGGAAAGACACATTTATGTTTTAATCACTAAACTGGTATTTTAGAAACACGTCAGTGGGTTTAAACCACAAAGAAATCAAAAACGTTGAGTACAGAAATGTCTTCATTTAGTTTCCATTCATCCTCCTTCTGTTCCCAGTTCCCACTAACTGGGAACAGCTCCGGCTTCTCTGACGACTCTCTAACGAAACTTTCCTGAGAGAATATTTGTCTCCACGTTTTCTAACATGTTCAGACTTCCAGCAGCACAAAGACGAGGCTCACCAGGAATAAAGGGACATTCTGGAACGCTGTCCCAGCAGTCCCAGTCCAGAGACTTTCTGTCCCAAACCACCTCCTGGTCTCAGCATAACAGCTTCAGGATTTACCCTGAAGAACTTTATTTGTTATTAAAATTAACTGAAACTCACAAAGTTTTACTGACTTTATGTAAATTTACTAAAAACAGGTTCAGTTTGCTCAGAAACAGTTTTCTCATAAAAACTCAAAAAATATTTAGATATCATTATATTAAATTAGATTAGATTAGATCAAATTATATTATATCAAATTATATTAAATTATATTAGATTATATCAAATTATATTATATCAAATTATATTAAATTATATTAGATTATATCAAATTATATTATATCAAATTATATTAAATTATATTAGATTATATCAAATTATATTATATCAAATTATATTAAATTATATCAAATTATATTAAATTATATCAAATTATATTAGATTATATCAAATTATATTAGATTATATCAAATTATATTAAATTATATCAAATTATATTAGATTATATCAAATTATATTAGATTATATCAAATTATATTAAATTATATCAAATTATATTAGATTATATTAGATTAGATTATATCAAATTATAATAGATTATATTATATCAAATTATATCAAATTATATTAAATTATATCAAATTATATTATATTATATTAGATTAGATTATATCAAATTATAATAGATTATATTATATCAAATTATATTAAATTATATCAAATTATATTAGATTATATTATATCAAATTATATTATATTAGATTAGATTAGATTATATCAAATTATAATATTTTATATTAAAATATATCAAATTATAATATATTAAATTATATTATATGATATGATATATTAGATATCTTTTTAAATCTACAGGGATTTAACTTTATGAACAAAAGTAGGATGTAAAGTTTAATAAGAGTTGATATAAACCAGTCATCTGATGATGCTGTTGTTTAGTCTGCTGGTTCTGGACTCAGCTGGACTCGGACCAGCGCCGGTCCCGTTCTCCTGCTGCAGTCAGACGGTTGGTCTCCGTGAGGACGACTGACAGGTGGACGGTTGGACGGCGGTGTGAGTCTGACGCTGTCCGCCTCCGGCTCTGCAGTAATAAACTCTCCATCTGCTCCCCGTCTCTCTGCTGGACTCTGATTGGTCACTGATGGACGCCACACAGTTAATTTTAGTGATTATCTGTCTTTACGTCTCCATGGAGACTGGGGGACCGGAGACGAGCAAGGAGGAGAAATGGGTTTTATTTCTGGATTTTTCTCATAAAACATTTTTCCTTCAGAATAAAAAACGAGACAGCGGAGAGTTTTTATTCCCTCGTTTCTCCATCAGAACCAGATCACATCTGGGTTCACCTCCGACTGTAGACCTCCTCCATGTTCACACAGGTGAACCTACCTGACCAGGTGTCTTTCTGTCTCGCCCAGGCTCGAGGTCTGGACCTGTCCCGGGTCCGCGCCTGTGTGGTGGTGGCGGAGGAGAGGCCCAGGATGGCGCTCACACACTCCTTCTCTAAGCTCTTCAAAGACCTGGGGCTCCACCCACGCTCCGTCAGCACCGCCTTCGGCTGCAGAGTCAACCTGGCCATCTGCCTGCAGGTACGGTGATGTCATAAACGCATCACGTCGCCATAGAAACAGCATCACACAGCAAAACGTCACACTTTTGGCCCTCCAGAGCCACCGTACGTGGAAATATTCTCCAACACTGTTTGTGAACGTACTTTAAGCTAGAGAAGAACCCAAAAGCATCCTGGACTCAGCGTAGAACCAGAACCGGAGTCGGTTAAAGATTCAGGTCTGGGACGATGATAAACGTTTCTTCTGATTCCTAAAACCAGTCTGTGATTGGCTGCAGGGCACCTCTGGACCGGACCCGACCACCGTCTACGTGGACATGAGGGCGTTACGCCACGACAGGTACGCCCACCCCCCACCCGTCTGTCTGCTCTCCTGGCCGGTCTGAAGGTCTAACCGTTAACGTTTGTGTCCTTCAGGGTTCGGCTGGTGGAGAGAGGCTCTCCTCACAGTCTGCCTCTGATGGAGTCTGGGAAGGTGAGTGGGTCAAAGGTGGTCCTGAAACCTCCGATCATCTGAGAGAAGTTTCAGATGGAGACACCGGATCAGAGCCGTTCTGGGTTTATTTGTGCTGCGGGTCCTCCCACGTTAGTGAGTCAGAACCAGCAGCGGGTCTGAGCTCTTCTCCTCCCTCTGCTTCTGTTGCTGTGGATTCGTTCATCCACCTTCAGGAGACCAGAAACGTCTCCTTATTTTTAGATGTTTTCCCCATGATCCTGATGTTCTGATGGGCCCGTTTGTTTGGGTCCGTTTCTGTTTCCTCCTGTGTGATACGTAAACCTCAGCAGAACCTTTTTGTTTGTGTCGAGTTAGAAAGAATAAAGATGTCAGCTTGTTCCTCAGAAGCTCTTTGGGTTTCTCCAGATCCTGCCGGGAGTTCGGATCATCATCGCCAACCCAGAGACCAAAGGACCGCTGGGAGACTCGCATCTCGGAGAGGTGGGCCAGAACCAGAACCAGCGGGTTTCCTGTTTAATTCCTGATCCATGTTTGAGTTTTGAGCGTTTTGTTCTGCTGCTGCAGATCTGGGTCCACAGCGCTCACAACGGCAGCGGCTACTACAGCGGCTACGGAGAGGAGGTCCTGCAGTCGGACCACTTCAACTCCAGACTCAGCTTCGGAGACACGCAGACGGTCTGGGCTCGGACCGGGTACCTGGGCTTCCTGCGCCGCACCGAGCTCACCGACGCTACCGGAGGTGAGCGCTGGTCCCCCACTTCCTGTTCCTCCTGGATCCGAAACCAGCAGGTCTGACTGTGCGTGTGTGTGTGTGTGTGTGTGTGTGTGTGTGTGTGTGTGTGTGTGTGTGTGTGTGTGAGCAGAGAGACACGATGCTCTGTTCGTGGTCGGCGCTCTGGAGGAGGCCATGGAGCTGCGGGGGATGAGGTACCATCCCATCGACATCGAGACCTCTGTCATCCGCGCTCACAAGAGCATCATGGAGTGGTGAGTTCTCCCAGCAGAACGAAGGTTCTGGTTCTGTTCGTGACTCTTGTTTCTATCCTGGTTCTGTTGGACTTGGTAAGGATCTGTGTGTGTGTGTGTGTGTGTGTCTCCGTCAGCGCCGTCTTCACCTGGACCAACCTGCTGGTGGTGGTGGTGGAGCTGGAGGGCTCCGAGCAGGAAGCTCTGGACCTGGTTCCCATGGTGACCAAAGCCGTGCTGGAGGAGCACTACCTGATTGTGGGCGTCGTCGTGGTGACCGACATCGGCGTCATCCCCATCAACTCACGCGGCGAGAAGCAGCGAATGCACCTCCGCGACGGCTTCTTACAAGACCAGCTAGACCCCATCTACGTGGCCTACAACATGTAGCCTGTGTGTGTGTGTGTGTGTGTGTGTGTGTGTGTGTGTGTGTGTGTGTGTGCGCGCTCATCGCTGTTGTTTCCCACAAATCAACATGTACTGTATCTCCGACCCGCGTCCGCTGTGCTGCAGTCGTCTGGTTTCTTTAGATTTGTTCGGGTCGGTCGGTTCCGCTCGCCGCCGGCTGACTGATCATCGCTCTGGTGTCGTGACCCGGTCTGACCCCCGCTCCATCTCCTGACCGTTAGGAAGCCTTAGAGGAACACTGTGTTCGGGGCGGCGCCGCCCACCCGCGGGAGGTTCTACAGCAGAAACGTGTCACGGACCCGTCTTCGTGTTCTGGTCGGGTGGAAACGTTTTGTTTTCGTTAGAACTTTAGGAGCGTCCAGATTCTTGTACAAATATAAATAATGTAAATAAACATAATAATCTATATGGAGAGGAACTAAAACACTGAGGTGTAGTCGCCCCTTTATGCAGCCCTCTCCACCCGCACCCGAGCGTGTGTGTGTGTGTGTGTGTGTGTGTGTGTGTGTGTGTGTGTGTGCGTGTGTGTGTGTGTTCATGTGCAACAGGGACATTTTATGTGCTTTCTAATGCAGATGTGATCAGAGAGGAAAGCGTTTGACCTGCAGGATGAGGAGGTCCGAGTCCCACCGTCTGCTCGGTTCTGACTGAGACCTTCTGGACGACGGAAGTCCAGACCAGGTCTGTAGGGAGATTTTAGAGAAAAGCTTCCAGTTTGTTTGTTTTCCACCAGTTTAACCAGTCGCTGGGTTCGTTAACTCATGGATTTGAGTCTTAAAGCACCAAATGGAGCAAAGTGCACTGTGTGAATATAAAGATATTATCAATATTTAAATGAAGTTTATTGGGAGTAGATCAAAGAAAACAGCGTCCAGATGTTTCTGCAGATGTGGGGCTGTAATAGATCCATAAAATGTGACGTTA
Source organism: Aphyosemion australe (assembly GCA_006937985.1). Classification (NCBI taxonomy): domain Eukaryota; kingdom Metazoa; phylum Chordata; class Actinopteri; order Cyprinodontiformes; family Nothobranchiidae; genus Aphyosemion; species Aphyosemion australe. The sequence goes on from SSNS01000374.1 coordinate 191,195, forward strand.
TTTAAAGAGGAAGGTGTTTCTGTCGGGTTTAAAACCAACGTGAAAAAACACGGTTGATTTTTTTTCTGACTGCAGAAACATCTGGAAGCCTCGGAGGAGGAGAAAATAAAGTTTATATGAAAACAGATCCTGTTGTAGCAATAATCCTCCACAGGATGTTCTTTACTGCTGCAGAGTCATAAAACTGACCCCAGATCATCTGGGTTTCTGGTACGGCATCCCATAATAAGCAGCTCAGAGCGTCAGGTCATTCTCCAGAATGTAGCTTCTTCATGTTTTAGATCTGAAAAGTGATCAAATCGACACAAAATCCAGAACTTTTCATTTCCTCGTGTGGCTACGGTGGCCTAAAAGGGACAAACAACCCTGATGTTGTTGTTTGTGGTGTGTGCCACTAGGGGGCACCACCTACTCACAAACAGGACCTTTAATTAAACTAAAGAGTTTTGGCTTTTATATAAAATAATAATTTGTGTCTGGAGCTGAACTTTAATGTTTTAGAGTCATTCGATGAGCCACGTCTGCCTTCAATCACTGACTGGATCTAATAAAACACGTTTCTGATCTGATTTTTACTGACAAAAACACAAAGTTTTTACCTTAAATGATAGAAAAGGCCGTTTTATAAACTCAGCATGCAGACACAGACGTCTATCATCTCAGTATTTTATCAGCTGGTAAAGAACATCCTCTGAGCTTCAGACGCTGACGAGTTCAGACTAGATTTAAATAACAGAAAATATATCAGAGTTTATGGTTTATTGCTGCCGGTTCTGAAGCTTTTAGCTCAGAGTGTTGATGTCTGGGTGGAGAAGTGAGTGTGACGTTCTGTTTACTTCCTGTTTTTCATCTGAAGAACTCTTATGCATATCAGAACCGGCTCGGCGCTGGTTTGAGTTTTCTGGTAGCAGCTGGTCCCTGAATGTGGATCCCATCAGAACCCCGCAGGAACAGGAGAGGCTGCATGGTGTGTGTGTGTGTGTGTGTGTCGTATGTAAATAGCGTTGATTTTGTACGGTACAGATGTGTGTGTGTGTGTGATTTGTTTTGTACACCTGATGAAAAGATGAAATGACACTTTTATAAGAGCCCGGTTCCGGCTCCCCGTCACACTATAACAGTGCAATAAAGTGCTTTGATTGGCTAAACCTCCGACTGGTCCGCCTCGTTTCTGTGTCTGAAGGAAACGTCAGGACAGAGTTTCAGGTTCTGCAGAGATTTTAGGTAAACATAAACATCCTCTTTTGGCTCATCCCTTGAGTTATGGAGACCTTTTCATTTCAGAGTGAGTCAGGTAAAAAAAACACTCAACTAAAAATGTTCTGGTTCCAGGAATGAACGTCTAATGGAAAACTCCAAAAGACCTGCAGAACATCTGGAGACCTCAAACCAAACACTAGTAGCTGTTAGATCATCAGGAGGTCTTCTCTGTTTCTCTGAACAGAGGCTGTTCAGGAAGCGCTGAGCCAGGATTTATTTACCTCTTTTAAACAAAAACACTCAGAAATGATCTTCTCAACTTATTTATTCATGTAAAAAATCTGCATTATTAACATAATTATTATTATTATCATTTTTATTATTATCATTATTATTACCATTATTATTATTATCTTTATCATTATTATTGTTATTAATAAACATCTCAGCTCATGAAGTAAATTAGCTGTTTGTGTAAAGGTGAACCTGCTCTACCTGCTGTCTCCACACGAGGGCGCTGTTTTAAATGAAGCAGCCCTCTCGGGAGCGCGCGGGTTGTTTTTACCGTGCACGCGCTCTGGGCTGAACCCTCCACCTTCAGCCCAACATGTGGTTCCTCTGAACTCCAGACTGGATCCTGCAGCGATCGCTGAAGCTCTGAGGCTGCAGCGGGGTCAGAGTTCACCGGACTCACCTGACCCAGGATGACAGACAGGTGATGAAGAAGGAATCATGTTCTCTACACTCCGGACCCTCCTGTTCCTGCTCGGACTCATCCTGATCCACACAGTAAGACTTTATTATTCTCACAACTTTATTTCATTATAATCTGGTGTTTAATCAGCTCAGGTTTAATCCAGCAGTAATCCAAATCATTTTATTTGTTCTGGGATGAAGTTTTACTTCATTCAGACTCACTTTGATGGTTTTATATTTTAAAGGGTTTTATTTTGGGTTTGTTTTAGCCGTAATAAACTAGATCTTCTCTTCCTGCTGCAGCTTATTCAAACCTTTAATCAGCAGCTGCAGGTTTGTGTTAATGAACAGATTAGATTACAGATTGATTCATTTGCTTCCTGTTTTACTTTGGTGAACTGATCAAAGATCAGATTTGTTGCTTTTAGGGTTTCGAGAACTTCGTTCATATAAAAGCAGGATGAGGTTTTAAACTCGGGTCATAATGTTGAGTTCATGAGGTTATTTGGGGATTTTTTTTTACATCACAGCCAATAAAATCTGATTAAATTAATATTTAATCCTTTTTTCTGTGGTCCTGAAGCTTTGAGCCAAAATAAGATCTGCAGGTTTGAACGCTTCAGTCCTCAACGTTTTTATCTAGATCCATTCTGGATGTGTGTGGAGGTCAGGCCGGGGTCAGGATTTATAAAAATATAAACGTTAATTTAATCCTGAAGATTTCATCCTGGACCTCAGGACGAATCTCCTCCATTAGGCTGAATAAAATCCAACCATCCGTCATCTGCCAGCTTCTGTTTTTAGCTCCTCTCTGTTGTTTGTAACAGAAATGTAAATGTTAGAGATGGGAAACGTGAACGACCTCTGACCCCCGAACATCCGTCATGTTTATCTGGAGCCAAAGAGACTTTTTATGGCAAAGATCTCAGCAAGGAACAAAAACATCAGCTTTGTTCATGGAGCTCTGCTTCAGCCTCGATTCTCTAAAGGAAACAGAAGGAAACCTGGTTTCTGCTCTGGAGGCGACGAGCAACAAGAAATCAAACTATTAAAGACAAAACAGCCATCGTTACAACGTTCTGTTCAAAACTTTTACCACAGCTTTCCTCGGTTTCTACTTCAATGTTGTCGGCTAACTACTAAATATCAGAGGAGTAAAGGAAGCTCCAGCTGTTTCATTGTTTATTTGGTGTTTTAGATGTTTAGGTCACTTGTTGGTAAAATGTATGAGGCGCTGATTCATAAAATAAAAACTGTTTATGTTTGACCACATTTATCAGAATCAATCAGTATAAAGTTAAATCTAAATAATCACAATCAAATCTAAATAATTTATTATGACACACGTCTCGTGTTCTCGTGTTAAATGGCAATAAATTAAAACAGATTTAAATATTTAGAATTGAATCTAAATCAATAGAATTCCACGTAAATGTTTAAATGTAAATCTAAACTTTATGTAGGTTTAAAAGTCTTTATAAATTAATAATTAATATACACAAGGAAATCCTTTCAAAAGAACGTTAGGCTAGGTTCACACCGCAGGCTAAGCGCATCAAATCTGATTTTTCCCACCCGCGACCACATATCTGATCTGAACAGCACAGATCTGATGTTTTCAAATCCAATCTTCATGCTGTTTTTATTACAGTAGGCTGTGTCTGACTTTACATGTTAGCAACAAATTTAGCTTTAAAGCGCTTCATTTATATTTATTTAGATATCAGCAATTTGATGCAACTTTCAACATTTAGACCTGACTCTAATTTTCTGAATGACTTTGGTGAGAGAATGGCCAAAAATGCACAACATATTTTTATGCAAGAGAAGCTAAATGTGACCAAATGTAGCTGCAAAATAGGTGACATCATCAAACTATAGCTGTGTTTCTTCTTGTGTGTTTCACTTTACAACCGGCGCCCCGTAGAAGGGGCGTGTGGTTGGGGACGAGTCGCCGAGTCGGGTTGGTCTGACATGATCTACAGGAAGTGAAGGAAGTCAAAGAAATGTGTTTTAAACACGATGACAGCTCTGACAGGTGGGCAGTAAATCTGTGTAAACAGACCTCCAGCACACACACACGCACACACACACACGCACACACGCACACACACACACACGCACGCACACACACACGCACGCACACACACACACACACACGCACACACACACACACAAACAGAAAACATACACATACACACACGCACACACACACACGCACACACGCACACACACACACACGCACGCACACACACACGCACGCACACACACACACACACGCACACACACACACGCACGCACACACACACACACACACACACACACACACACACAAACAGAGCACATACACACACGCACGCACACACACGCACACACACACTACATCAATGAAACTGACACATGAACTGGTTCTGATTGAGTGTGTTACCCTTCGCTCATACTGTTAAATCAGCGGTGTGTGTGTGTGTGTTCTGTTTGAGTGTGTGTGTGTGTGTGTGTGTGTGTGTGTGTGTGTGTGTGTGTGTGTGTGTGTGTGTGTGTGTGTGTGTGTGTGTGTGTGTGTGTGTGTGTGTTCTGTTTGAGTGTGTGTGTGTGTGTGTGTGTGTGTGTGGGTGTGTGTGTGTTCTGTTTGAGTGTGTGTGTGTGTGTGTGTGTGTGTGTGTGTGTGTGTGTGTGTGTGTGTGTGTGTGGGTGTGTTGTGTGTGTGTGTGTGTGTGTGTGTGTGTGTGTGTGTGTGTGTGTGTGTGTGTGTGTGTGTGTGTGTGTGTGTGTGTGTGTGTTCTGTTTGAGTGTGTGTCCTTGGTTACCATCAGCTGGACCAGAACCCGTCCTCCAGGTGGCAACCGTAAATCTACAGCCTGAGAAATCTGGTGTCCTGACTGTTCTCGGTGTCGTAACGCGGCTCTTCAGCCGTGTTGTGGTTCATTTCTGGGTCAGATAAACAACTTTTCCAGGCTTTTAACGGAGTTTTGGATCTGATCTGTCCCTGGAGTTTGGCTTTTTTACAGTTCCTCTAATCAGCAGTCAGAGGGTCTCATGAATGAGTCCAGCTAACAGATAATCAACGGTGCGTTCCACTCAGAATTTCTGGTTAAATATAACAGAACACCCTTAAATCAGAATGAGGTTTTTTATGTTGCATCACTTTTTGAATGAGACGTTTTCGTGTTTTCTCTGTTTCTACGGCAACTGTGTGTCTGATGCTGCTCTCCTAAAAACGTCAGAACAATCACAAAGCACCTAAAAGTTCAGATTATTACCGGATTATCTTTGGTTTGTAAAGAAATGTTTTAAATGTCGTATCTCAAAGAAAGAAAAACATTTTAAATGTTAATTCTGTGATTTATTATAACTTTTAAACGATTAAAGACACTTTTAGCGGTTTTTAAATCTAAAGTGCTTAAGGGGGAAACAACAACAGAACATCTGTATGGTCTGGTTTAGTTGTCAGGATTATTCTGAGAATCCACACAGATGACATTATCTTTCCAAACTGGGAAAACAAGGAACAGAATGAGCTCACTGGGAGTTTCTGAGCTGCCGTTTATCAGAAACGTCCTCCCTAAGCTGCAGCGAGCCGTTAGAGGTGAGCAGGTCTCAGAAACACGAACTTTCCTCCAGAAAAGCGAAGCTCAGACCTTCTGCTGGACTTGATGTTTATGAGATTTATTTCCTGTCGTCCTGACAGGTTCATGGAAGGTTTCCTCACTGCTGGCTGCACTGGGAGATGGAAAGAGCCCAAGCTGAGTGTCAGACACAGCTACGACACCAGAGGCTGGAAAACGCAGGTATGAAAACGTGTAACGCTGCTCTGGAACGAAGGTTTCGTCATCAGCATCGGTCATTTATGCAGTAATTTCTCAGAAAAGCTCTCCTTATCTCACCAGGGTTAGGGTTCGGTCTGGGTGGTTTATGGTGCAGCAGAAGCACCTGAGCTGACCTCATCCTGACGCTAAAACAGACCTGTTGGTTTCTGTCTCCACACAAAGACTCCATTCAGCTGCTTTATTTGTTTTACGTGTTTGAATGTTTCACCAAACTGATAATAAAACGTGTTCAGCAGCTTGTGCAAACGCGTTTAATCCAAAAGACACTCAACATTTTAACACCTTTAAAAAGCAGAAACTTTATCTTTAACCTCAAAATGAACCTTTAAGACAGATTTGTGTTGTTTTTACATTTTAGATAGTTTGAAACGTTAAAATATTAAAATTTTCCTCTAATGGATGAACTTTTCTTCTACAGAACACCTTAAATTTACATCAAATGTCATTATAAGTTCCTAAAATACTAAATTCTATTAGCCTGGCAAGTCATCCTATTGCAAAGCAAGTATTTGGTCTAGTTCACTAGGCTAAACTTGTGAAAGCATCACAGATCTACTGATGGTGAGTCTGAAACAAGCAGCTCAACTAAACAGGAAGTTCATGGTGGTTAATTCAGTGTGTGTGTGTGTGTGCGTGTGTGTGTGTGCATGTGTGTGTGTGTGTGTGTGTGTGTGTGTGTGTGTGTGTGTGTGTGTGTGTGCAGGATGTGAAGGCGAGTGGAACAACGTCTCTTGCTGGAGAAGCGCTGCGGTCGGTGAAGTGCTGACCCTCCCATGTCCCTCCCCATTCCTGCTGCTGTTTAGCAAAAATGGTGAGCACCACACACACACACCTGCACACAAACACATGCACACCTACATACGTGCACACACACACATGCACACACACACACGTGCAAACCTACATACGTGCACACACACATGCACACCTAGATACGTGCACACTCACATGCACACCTACATACGTGCACACACACATGCACACACACACGTGCGAACCTACATATGTGCACACACAACTTTTTGAGGAGTATAAAGTCACACCGTTGAACATCGTGGACATTAAAATGATGCAGAGTTTTTTTCTGTCATTTAAATCATCAAACAGATTCACAGAGAAAATCTGTAATTTATTGTAATTTAATATGTTTAATATTGTTTTTATAAAATGGTGATTTGGTGCAATAATAGGATAATAAGGTGTAATAATTATGTTTTATGATGTAATTATCAATGATCACAGATAAGTGTGGGTCATGGAGAAATAAGATTCAGTATTTTGTTATAATATATTTTATTGATGTCTTATTCATAAACGGTTTTATTTGTGCAAAATGTGATTATTTTATTATTAAAATGGATTTATTTTAGTGTTTAAATCGACTCATTTCTGTTCTTTAAAATAAATCAACTCATTTTCTATTTCTTTATTTTCTCTTTGACCTTTTATTCCGTTAGGATTTTTCTCCCAACTCTGATCCTTTAATGGGATTATGAAACGGAGAAATCCTTTATCCTCAGATTCTCAGTAATTCAGACACTTATTGGTTCGTACAGCCCGACGGGCAAAAGTCTGTAGTTTTAATTGTATTAATTGTACCTGAAGGAGCCAATAACACAATTATGTAAAATATAAAAACTCATTAAAAAGATGTTAGTTTGATCTTTGGTCATGTTTAATTTATTGTTTTAACAGGATTATCTGACATTATTTCATGTTTTAGCAAAAGTAAAATAGTTGCTGAGGTTATTAGTTTTTATTCTGCTTTAGATTTTTATTTCTTTAGCTGCTTTGAGGCTCAGAAGCTGAACCTTTTGGGATCTGGTGGATGAGTTCTGATGAAAGTCACATGAGTCGACGACACAAGCGTCTGAGACTCGACCTTTGACCCTCGTGTCCGTCTCAGAAGTGACTGGACTCTAGCAGGTGTGCTCCTGTTTTCTGAGGGTTGTGGGTATTTTGGACTCCTCAGCCACCGTACACAGCTGTGTTGACGTGCAGACCCTCCACCCGCGCTGACATTATGTACACATCACAGTTCAGCAGCTTCTCTGTGAGCCGTCAGACGTAAACGAGACATAAACCACAGGAGAAAACAAAACGTAAATCTTTATGTTTGAGTTCATGTTGATGCCGTTTTCAGGAACAAACTCTAAACGCTCCATTCTTCCTTCTGTCAGTCGTCCTGCAGGCTGTGATCTGGTGTTCTCAGCTGTTTATGGTTTCTGCTCCAGGTCAGCTGAGCAGGAACTGCACCGAGGAAGGCTGGTCCTCCGTCTACCCCGACATCAGAGCGGCCTGCTCATCAAACATCACCGATCAGCCCAACGAGGTGAGGCTCAGAGCTCAGATCCTAAACTCAGCTTTGATTCTCTCGTCTCTGGAACGGTCCTGGG
>SSNS01000374.1:206813-213955 GCA_006937985.1 Aphyosemion australe
ATCTGTCTCTGGTACCGTTGTGTTGCTACAGGTGGGCTGTAAGGCCAGCCTGGTCTTTTTCAACTACTTCATCATGGCCAACTTCTTCTGGCTGTTGGTTGAAGGTCTCTACCTGCACATGCTGCTGCTCGTCATCCTGTCCTACTCCATCCGCCTCTCCGTCTACATGGCCATCGGCTGGGGTAAAGCACACCACAGCCTGGGAGTAGCTGCACAGGGAGGGGTGAGGTCACAGGGAGGGGTGAGGTCACAGACAGGTGAATCACAGGTGTGAGCGGCGCTACGTCAGCTGAAACAACGAGCAGGAAACCAGTTCCTGCTTCGCTGGGATAAAACAGAAATAATAAGTAACTTCAGATGTATGGTACGGATGTTGTTGCTATGGTTACGCAGCTCAAGATGAAACTTACATGTTTATAAAACAAATGAAAACTATTTTATTTTATTGTAAATATGAACCAGCGTCTGATGCTAAGCTAACATTGATTTAATGAGCCACAACATTCTGACCCAGAGCTCTAATCAAACATCTTCTGTTTCAGTTCCAGCTTCAGACGTTTCTGACCGTTATAAAACCACAGATTTAAGGTTTACTCATCCCAGTATTTCACAGCCAGACTCTCTCAGCCTGAGCTTTGTTTATCATTTCTGCTCAAAACTCTGACAATTTTATTCCATAACCTGTCACAATGTTTACAGCAGCTGGCCCTCTGGCTCTGGAGCAGCTGCTGTGAGGTCGTTTTTATTCTCAGAACAACGACGGATAAACTTTATTTAATCTGCAGGTGATAAAATTACTTTTTAGAGTGTTTTGATGCTCCTGAAAAACCAAAAACCTCCTTTATTATTATCATGAGCTGCAGTGAAAACGTCACGCCGGCAGCCAGTGGGTCATTCTTTAGGAGAACGGGTGTATTCTGGGAAAGCTCTGGCTGTAAACACTTCCCATCGTTTTGTTCCGTTCCGTCTGAGCTGTCGTCACATGACCTCCTTCCACCATCCATCATGGCGCCACCAACACGCCTGCAGCTACGCGCCGAGCCCAGATGTTACAGGACTCATGTGTGGCGCCTCGTGTTCTGCATCTAAACTCTGTCCTCGTCTCTCAGGAATCCCTTTTGTCTTCATGGTGGCGTGGGTCATCACTCGGATCAACCTGGAGGACACCAGGTGAGTTCACCGCTCCCAGCAGAATAAAGGTGTATAGTTCAGTTTATTAAATATAATCAGAGAGATTCAGGTGAGCCAGGTGGGGAAGCCCCGCCCCCTCTATACTTCAGGTATGCTCCACATTAGGAACATCATCCAGTTAGACGTCACATGACTGAATGATTGGCTTATGAACTGAACTGTATTGAAATGTTTACTTTGTGAAGTGCCTTGAGACGACTCTTGTCGTGATTTGGCGCTATATAAATAAACTGAATTGAATTGAATTGAATTGAACGGATGTTCTGATCTCTTTGATCCCGTTAAGCTGGATGATTTTTGGAGATCTCGACACAAACCTGGCAGGTGATGATGTCACTGTGTTTAACTCCTCCTACCTCCAACAAAAACCTAAACCTCTTCCTGTGTGACCATCAGAGCCTCCTGCTGGAACAGAGACCCAAACCCACAGCTTCTGATCAGATTCAGGTTCTTTATTCTAGAAAGTTTTACTTCCTGTGGAGGATTTACGGTTCCAGGACTTTTCGCTCCGGAAAATTTCCTGCTGCTTCAGTGGTGGAGGGAGGAAAAACTGAGTTTAGAGAGAAACAACAGAAGTTATTAACAGAACTAGTTCTAGATTAACCCATAGGTTACAATCTGGCATGGAAGCAGCCGTCCAGCAGGTTCTACCCGCTGCAGCCTTGATGAGCGCTGAGAGAAAGCTCCGCCCCTAACGAGGACGCACTGACCCCAGACAGCAGCGAGAAGATCCTCACATCTAAACGTCTTCTAGTTTTCACCCAGCAGCTGTCTGAGGACTCAGCCTGACTTCCTGTGCGACTCTCAGCTGGTTACCATGGTGACCCTGATGAGCCACTGGCTGCAGCGCTAACATCGCTCTGTTTCTTTTATTCTGGTTTTCCAGATGTTGGGAGATTAACGACCACCCGGTTCCTGACAGGCTGATCAACTGGCCCATCATGGCGTCCATCATCGTGAGTTCTGCTCAGATTTGAACGTTTACATCAGTAGACGCCTTTTTTCTCCTGTTTGAATGTGTTTTTACCTCCTTTTGTTCCACTGAGGCGTCACGCTGCTGCTGCTGCTGCTAAATGAGATTTCTGTTTTAGATTAACCTGGAACAATCAACCAGGCTGATCATTTAATAATAATTTATTCACATGTTACAGCAGGAAACAGCTGGACTTTATTGGTAACGAGGCCGTGTTACAGCAGGATTAGAGAAGGCTCCTGACCGCAGCCACGGAGGAAACCTGCTGTAAAGCTTTTCTCACATCTTTCAACTTTCAGATCAATTTCATCCTGTTCGTCAGCATCATCCGGGTCCTGGTGCAGAAACTACGCTGCTCCGACGTCGGAGGAAACGACCAATCACAGTACAGGTAGGACTGAGCCTTCAGAGCTGATCTGGGAGCAGCTGAACCATCAGATCCTGTTGTTCTTCCAGGCGTCTGGCCAAGTCCACCCTGCTGCTCATCCCTCTGTTTGGAGTCAACTACGTGATGTTCTTCTACCTGATGGAGCCGGCTGACGACACCCTGAAGCAGGTGAAGATCTTCTTTGACCTGGGCCTCGGCTCCTTCCAGGTGAGACTTGATGGTTCTGGGACGTCCTGCTGGGAGGAGAGCTGACGCGTGTCTGTGTTTCAGGGTCTGATTGTCGCTGTTCTCTACTGCTTCCTGAACAGCGAGGCGAGTGTTTCCAGCACCTTTTACCTCTTCTTTACTTGATGATTCTGAAGAACCCGGTTTGGTTCTCCTCAGGTCCAGAGCGAGGTGAGGAGGACCTGGAGGAGTTTATCTCTGAAGAGCTGCGTTGGATGGGATTACAGGCTCCGCCTCACGTCGGTGACCCGAAACGGGACGGAAAACTCAGCCCAGTTCTCCAGAAACATCCGGGCCCAGTCCATCCTGCAGACTGAGACCAGCATGCTCTGAAACCCAAACCACCCGGAGAGAGAGAGTTACCAAAGAACCTCGAGCCATCTAGAACCGTAGATATCAGAACATCAGCTGATTCATTTTTCTCTAGAGCTTTTCTGAGACCATCAGAGCTCAGCTGGTTCCAGCAGGTCGGACTCCACCTGGGCCGCTCCTTGTCTCGGGTCCTGTTGGTGGGTCTCCCAGATCGGATCTTCCTCTGTAAGGTATAGAGGAGGAGAGGAGCAGGAACTCAGCTGCTCCTCCTCCTCCACAGTCAGCCGAGGTGGATCAAGAGTCTGATTAGGAGCCAGAACCAGAACCTGGTCTGGAAACACCTTGTGATCCCAGGAGGAGCTGCAGTGTGACCGGGGAGAGGGAAGGCTGTGTTTGGGTCTTTGACATGATTCCAGAACATTTGTCCCGGGCCTGCAGAACCGAGCCTGGTCCAGCCAGGATTCAGGAAGAGGAAATATCTCCAAAGTATTTTTGTATCATCGTCCAGAACTTTATTACATTTTTGTTTTCTAAGGATGAAACTTAGGTCAAACAGGAAGTGATGTATTTTATTTATATCTGTACCTATTCATCTGTTTGGTGTTTCTTATGCTAAAGCGTTTATTTTTATTATAAAGACATTTATGAAACTGTTTATATCCTAATAAAAAGCATCATAAACGCATTTGGGTTGATCAGAACCTGTCAGCTGCACGGTGGAGCGGGTTGGCGGCACCGCTGCCTCGCAGGGTCAAATCCCAGCTGTGGTCCGTTCTGTGTTTCAGAAAATATGCTGATATGCAAATGAGGTGTGATGTCATCGTAGCTGCTCCAACACACCTGGTTAAGAGGATGAATCACCTGTTCACCTGCTGCTGCAGGTGTGTTGGGGCAGAACCTGCAGGATGGAGGCCCTGAGGACCAAAATGAAACACCACTGATCCACCAGGACGCTGCAGGAAAGCCTCTGATGTAAAAGTTCAGAAAACTGACTGATGCCTATTTTAATGGTAATTATTGAAGTCCTGCTGTTTCCAGGGGCGTGTCCAGGGCATGGCCTGGGGTCGCACATGCCACCCTTGGAATCTTGGCCACCCCACCGAGTTCCATTTAAATTTACTTTACAGTGTCCACAAAATTCTTGGGGTTATTTACCTCAAAACAGTAGGTGGCAGCATGCACCTTTAATATCATTAGTTTCTACTCCCAGGCCTACAGAACATTTCTGTATTATTAGTTTGAATGCTTGGTAAAGCATTCAAAGTATTGTTTTTCTCCTCCTCCACTTTTTCAGTTTCCGTACGTTTTTTGAACTGTATCTCCTCCTACATTTTTTCAGCTATTTCAGCAAGTTTGGTATCAAACCGTTCAGCTCGTTCAGCTCTTTCCGGCTATATCTCTTGGTATTGATATCTTCAACCGTTTCCGATTTATTCAGCTTTTTCTGCGATTTTTCAGCCCATTGAAATGAATGGAAAATGCTTAAAATCGCTCAATTTTGCACAAAATCGTTCATCTTTTTGACCTCTTACTTGCCAGGGTTAACTTCAACCTAGAGATTTCATTCACCTTTTAACAAACTCAAAAGACGTTCAACTATTTCAAATTTTTTCAGCTTCTTGATATCTTTTACGGTTTTTCTACAATCACAGGTTAAACTTGAGGTACGATTTTGGAAAGTTCAGGAACGTCTCCTCCTCCCCCCATTCAAAAGAATAGGGCCAAAAACAGACTTTGCTCGACTTCAGACCGTGTCCTGAGAGAACCGTAGAACCGAGGGAAATGAGACTTGCGCTGGATGAAAGCTGACGGATTTTCCTCCGTTTTGAGCTATAATTTATGGACGTACTCCAAAAATTGTGGTCGTAGCGTTAACTAGTTTGGAAAGGTTTTAAAATATTTCTCCTTCCAGCAGCTGAGTTGTGCTGTCCCATATATGGTCATGCCTTTCCCACTGTGACTGACAGCTTCAGATCGAAATCCAGAAAGGGAAATTCTGCTACGACCACATCTTTTGGGGTAGACGCGTAATTTTCTCAAAAACAGTAGGTTTTTTTGTCTGCTTCGATGGGATGGTCTGGATTTTGCTGTAGCTGCCACGGTTTTTGCGCTACGAGGCTCAGAAGGAGGAGTCAGCCAGATTTTCTCCCATTGGCAGCCATTCAATTTTTTCTCAGCTCAGGTGCTTCGATCGCTGTCTTAGAGCTAAAGTGTACTCGTCATATCTCCTACAATATTAAAGATAGGCACACAAAAATTCACACAGAGCACCATCAAAGCCTTCGGCCACTGACGGTTTTGGAATTTTTCGAATCGGTGTAATACTTTTCGAATGGTGATGAGACCGTCGAGGCCTGCAATTTGACGTTTGGAGCTGCAGATCATGAAATCACCAGTTTGAGACAATTTCTCTAAAAAAATTCTGCTACGACCACATCTTTTAGAGTTCATTCATAATTTTTTCCAAAAACAGTAGATTTGTTTGTCAGGTTCGATGGGATGTCTTTGGTTTAGCTGTAGCTGTCACGGTTTGGGCGCTACGAGCCTCAGAAGGAGGAGTGAGCCAGATTTTCTCCCATTGATCAGCTGCAGACTCCGATGACTTTCTCTAAAGAAAAATCTGCTACGACCACATGTTTTAGAGTTCATGCGTGATTGTTTTTAAAAACAGAAGGTTTTTTTGTCAGCTTTCGATAGGATGTCTTTGATTTAGCTGTAGCTGTCACGGTTCTTGAGTTACAAGCATCTGAAAGAGGATTCAGCCACATTTTCCTCCCATAAAAAACAGGCATTTTGTGCTCCAGACAGTATAAATGATCTCATCATTTCTCCTACAAATATTCTAGGTAGGCACACAAAAAATTAAATCTCATCAAATGGTGATGAGACGTTGGAGGCCTCAGATCGGACATCTGAAGCACAGATCCAAAGCCTTCCTCATTAAGGGGCCTGCCTGCTGCTTCTAACAGCAGCAGAGCAGTGGTTTGATAATGGAGCTTTCTGATTGGTTCAGACTTTCCCGCTATTTTACTGTCTGAGAGCTGATATACGGAAAAGCTATTTTAAGTACAATCCTACTGGAGCCTGTCTGCTTGTTTCAGCAAACCAGTATCAGAACCAGCATCTGATTTAAGACCAGAACCAGGATCAGAACCAGCATCTGGTTTGATACCAGAACCAGGGTCAGAACCCCAGAACCAAAGCCAGAATCAATACTCTCTCTCTCTTTCTCTCTCTCTCTCTCTCTCTCTCTCTCTCTCTCTCTCTCTCTCTCTCTCTCTCTCTCTCTCTCTCTCAGTTTCTCTCTCTGTTTCTCTCTCTCTCTCTCTTTCTTTCGCTCTCTCTCTCTCTGTTTCTCTCTCTCTGTCTCCCTCTTTCTCTTTCTCTCTGTTTCTCTCTCTCTCTGTGTTTCTCTCTCTCTGTTTCTCTCTCTCTCTTTCTCTCTCTGTTTCTCTCTCTCTCTGTTTCTCTCTCTCACTCTCTGTTTCTCTCTCTCACTCTCTGTTTCTCTCTCTCTTTCTCTTTCTGTTTCTCTCTCTCACTCTCTGTTTCTCTCTCTCTTTCTCTTTCTGTTTCTCTCTCTCGCTCTCTGTTTCTCTCTCTTTCTCTCTCTCTCTCTGTTTCTCTCTCTCTCTTTCTCTCTCTCTGTTTCTCTCTCTCTCCCTCTTTCTCTCTCTCTGTCTGTCTTCCTCCCTCCCTCCCTCTCTCTCCCCCCTCTCTCTTTCTATCTGTCCCTCACTATGCCTCCCTCTCTCTCTCTCTTTCTGTGTCTCCCTCCCTTCTGCTCTCCCTCTCTCACTATCCCTCACTCTTTCTCTCTCCCTCTCTCCCTCCCTTCCTTCCTCTCTACCCTTTTCTCTCTCTCTCTCTCTCTCTCTCTCTTTCTCTCTCTCTCTCTCTCTCTCTCTCTCTCTCTCTCTCTGTCTCTGTCTCCCCCCGTCTCTCTGTCTTCCTCTCTCCCCCTCACTCTTCCTCCCTACCTCTCTCAATCTCTCTTTCTTTCCCTCACTCTCTCTCTCCCCCCTCTCTCTCTCTGTCTCTCTCTTTCTGTCT
>SSNS01000374.1:213976-252403 GCA_006937985.1 Aphyosemion australe
TTCCCCCCCCCCCCCCTCCTCTCTCCCTGATTGGCTGAGAGTTTTTAAATTTTTTCTGGCTATACAGACATACACACCCACACATATTATACATCAAATCATTCAGCTTGGTCTAAGGACAGCTGCTCAGTTTTTTAAACTATGTTTAGAGATTTCAGTTTTCTGCTATATAGGATTTTTTTTCTCTATTCTCTACTTACTTTTTGGGCTTTTTAAAACTTTTTAGCAATTTTTGCTCCTAAAACTTCAAATACATTCAGCACATTTTGACAATTAAGCTTAGTTTTAGCTTTAATTCAGCAGTTTCAGCTATTGTATTCAGCAATAAAGCATTCAAACGCATTTCTGCAAGAAATGCAATTTATCTAGTTATTATTATTATTATTTGTTGTTGTAGTAGTAGTAGTATGGTTTATTATTTTTCATATTAACAAAAATCGTATTTCCCACCCCGCTCCAGTATGTGGCAGCATGCACCTTTAACATCATTAGTTTCTAGCCCCAGGCCTACAGAACATTTCTGTATTATTATTATTATTATGATAATTATTATTATTTGTAGTAGTAGTATTGTTTATTATTTTTCATATTGACATAAATAGTATTTCCCACCCCGCTCCAGTTGGTGGCAGTAATGCACCAAGTAACTTTCTAACCACCACAAAAGTGCTCAAAGAGCAAGAAGAAAGAAAAATGGTCAAAATAATAATAATAATAATGATTTTGTGTAAGTAAATAAATACATAGCATGACCATAGGTGCCACCCATGTGCCCCACCTGGGCCACCCCACTTTGACGGGCTTGGACACGCCTCTGGCTGTTTCCAGATCAGCCACCAGAGATGTTTGTGGCTGAATTTGTGTCAATAGTTGCAAACATGGACTTACAGGAAGAATCCAGCTAACTGCCTCTGTGCTTTAATGGTTAAATTTACCGTCGAGTCCTCCTCTGGGACGTCTCTAGATGCAGCAAACGTCTCCTGTTAACCTGTCCAACATGGCGGCAAACACATCCTCTATAACAGAGCTGAGGACAAATATTTTCTCAGGATTTTGCAAAACTACATTTTTCTCTTGTGTGTCTTTCAGGAATCAGCGCTCCAACTTCCTGGAGTAAAGAGAAGAAACTGAATCAGAATCTGGAGTAAGTTTTATTTATTCATACATTTACCGTTATAAAGGTGGTTCCTATCACCAGGTTTATATTGATCATGGCTCCATTTATTATATTTATTAATTTATTCTGTTATTTATATTATGTCCAGGCAACTGTTTTATACCAGCTGTGGCCACTAGATGGCACCAAAGCTGATTTATTGGTGGAGCACATCTGTTATAATCAGGAAAATCTTTATCTGTTCATATCTCATATATATATATATATATATATATATATATATATATATATGTATATTAATGAAACAGATGAAATATAATCCATATTTTTTAATGCTGTGAAAATGTAAATATTCTTTCATTAAACACATGTTTTATTCCAGTAATGAGTTGTTTGAGCTACGGGAGAGGATTAGGGCCACTATAGAAAAAAATAATAATTTTGACTTTTTGATTTCTGAGATTAAAGTCAGAATTATTTTTTTCTTGAGTGGCCCTAATCCTCTTCCTTACTGAGCAGCTAAATGTAAAGTCAGATGTAAGAGTCGTGTCTCTTTTGCAGAAAAGTTTAGATTTAAAAGACAAAATAAAATGTTTTATTGTTTATTATCATTTTTGCAGAAGCTCAGATAATTATTACAGATCAGTTTATTTACATGTTCATGAGGGAAAAGGCAGCCGGAGCGTGGGAGGGGAAGGTTTATTTCTCCTTTGTCATGCTGGCGATCCCTGAGAGAAAAAGGGGGAAATGCTGAGTCATGTTTAATATCTGATCAGGTGGGAATGATTTTGTGGGATAACTCACGAGTTTGGACCCAGGAAGCTTTGGGGTTAACACAGATGAATCCTTTAGTTGTGCTGAATCTGAAAAATAAATAAAAACATGAATACATTTGTGATTTTCTGTGTTTTTATGTTTTAAAGGAGTTTAAACCCACAGGATGGCCTCCACACAGCGAGATCTGGAGCGCTGCATGGAGTAAGTGTTCCCAACTATCTGAGAGCTGACGTTCCGCTCTGTGGTTTCAACGCAGCACGGCCGGTTCTTCCCAGTCGGGTAGTGAGCTGAGAGGGAGAAAGGTCATAAATATGGCTTCTGCAGAAAAATAATCATAATTATGATAAATTATGTTTGAAAGCCACAATAAAAATGACTAAATACTTAATCATAATCATGATTAATGAGTCATAATCTTAAGCATCAGCGTCATAAATATGAGACAAATTTATAATAATTATGACTAATTATGATACAAACTCAAATCTTTGACTTTAACAGTAATAATTATTAAAAGACATAATTATCACCAAATCTGTGCTACGTTTTAGGCTCATATTGATGACGTGTTGTGTTTCCATACAATCAGAACAAACCTTTTAATCAGTCGATGATGAAGACACCGATAAATAAACATGGGAAGAGTCAGAAATAAAAGGTAAATAAACTACAAATGACAGTTTTGCTGCTTAACCTTTAACCTTCAGACCTACAAAATAAAAGCCTGAAAGAAACTTTTCATCCAACTTTCATCTTTTGAAGCCGCTAAATATTACTAATAACCCAGTTAAACACTATGAATATAAAACGTTCAACAACCGGTTGAACTGATAAACTGAGATGTTGTTGGGTTTATTTAAGTCAGGTTTGAGTCACTCCTGCTGCAAATTATTATCAAAATCAAACAAATTAGAATAAAATATAAATCTGAAATAATGAAAGTGTATTTTTCTCTAAAAGAAGGAAAGAAGACAAGATAAAAGTCCAGTTACCTCCAGAGGAGTCGATGCTCTGGAACATGACGAGAACAAAAGCAGCAACAATCAGAACCTTCAAGAACATTTTAAGGTTGTGAGAAATGGACCCGCTGCCAGGAGCTGCTGCTTATTTATGTGTGTGTGTGTGCGTGTGTGTGTGTTGCTCTTTAACACCTCTAACCACCATCATCTCATCGTTCTCAGAAATAACCTCACAAATTAAACCGAAAGCATGGTGTGCAGCTCAGGTCTGCAGCGTCACCTCTAACGCTTACAGTGGAGCAGAAACGTTTTCTACGTCTGCCAGGCACTCGTGTGCAAGCTGTCCCACTTATTTACATGTTCAAACCGAAGGTTTCACAGATTATTTCCTAATTTAGTTCAAACTTTCTTTGCTTCAATAAATAAATAAAAAGTTCCACACACAAATGCTTTAAAAATCCGTTTATTTTTCCATCAGAGTTTCTGATGAGATGAAAGCAGCTCCTGAGCAAACGGCAGAGCCGCCAGCACTTCCTGGTCTGAGTGGTTTATGATGCACAGCAGAGAAATCATGACTCAGCACTGATCAGAACCCAGAAACGACCACGACACATGAAATAATCCAGAAATGTCACCAATTAGAGTGTCTGCAGTTAAAATATAAAATATAAAGTTTGGTTATTAGAGCAGAATACCTCATCGTTAGCTTGATGTGAATTATAATCTTTATAACTAACATCCTCAAGCTGCATAATAAAGAGGCTTCAGATTATTAGAGAAACATGCATCAAACCACATCCTGAAGCAGAAATGTTGACATTAACTCGACACACCGCTTCCTCCTCAGCGTTACAACAAAAACCCGTCCAGAGATTCTGGTCTGACTAGAGGAACAGAAGCTATAAAGCAATCTGTGGTGGTATTGTGAATAATAACACACTAACTAACCCTGTTGAGATGTGGTGGACCTATTTTATCTGCAAACTCAGCAAGAAGACAACTAAACGCTAAAATCTAATCAGACTTGCCTCAGAACCAGAATCTTTCTGCTTGTAAACAAATAAAAACAAATAAATCCATCACATTTATTTCAGAATAAAGTTCTTTACATTTTACTTTGTGGTGAAAAGTTTAAACTTTATTGTTTTATCAGACTTTTTATAAAGATTTTAAAATAAAACTGTTTAAGGTAATTAGTTCACTTAAATAAAAGAATGAATTCAAAATACATTCAAAGAGCCTTAATATTAAAATAATAACTTAGATTATTCTCATGGGTCCAAACATCAAATCTTTAACGGCACTGGTGCATGATGGGTATTTTGTTTCCATCAGGTGTGGAGGACATTCAGCTTTAGGAGGTCTGATTGGTGGACAGGGTGGAGTTAAAGGAGGAGGAGGAGACCAGGGTGGAGGATGAAGGAGGGGTGGAGGTGGAGATGATCATGGAGATAGGGGAGACGGATGATGGTGGTGATGCTGATGCTGATGGTGGTGATGCTGATGATGGTGGTGATGCTGATGATGGTGGTGATGCTGATGCTGATGATGGTGGTGATGCTGATGATGGTGTTGATGGTGGTGATGCTGATGATGGTGGTGATGCTGATGATGGTGGTGATGCTGATGCTGATGCTGATGATGGTGGTGATGCTGATGCTGATGATGGTGGTGATGCTGATGCTGATGATGGTGGTGATGCTGATGATGGTGGTGATGCTGATGCTGATGATGGTGGTGATGCTGATGATGGTGGTGATGCTGATGATGGTGCTGCTGATGATGGTGGTGATGCTGATGCTGATGATGGTGGCGATGGTGATGATGGTGTTGAGGGTGATGACGACTTAGCTTTTGCTCTCCTGAAGGACAGATTAGACAAGTGTGAAAGTTAAACTTCAGATTATTTCCTCCAGATTTGTTCTTTTGTTATAAGTATTTAAAGTCTGCATCAGTGTTTTTTCTTACTGATCTGCAGGAACTGAAATGTGCAAAATAATCTTCAATGATGGAAACAAAATGATCTTGGTAATAATTTTATATCTGACTTATTTAGATCTAAATCTGGCACAGCCTGGGACTTCAGCACCAGCAATGTAAAGAGCTGAGATGAAACATTTAGATGTAAAAAATGGAGGAGAACCAAGATCTATAGAAATGTTAAAGCTGCTGTAAGCAACTCATCAAGGTCACCGTGGTAACTGGTAGTAGCTTGTTTTGTTTTTTCTTTTTCCACCTCTTGAGGAGTGCAGAAGCTTTTCTCTTCTCCTCCCAATCTCATCATCCCTGTCCTGTCCTCTACCAGAGCGCTTCTCTGCATTTCTTCTGGAATTTTCTAAATCATTTTCTAAACCATGGATCTGGTGAGCTGATCTCTGAGTGCAATTGATAACTTTTTTTCCACAATAAGAACGGAGAAGTGGGCTCTATTCTATTGACGCCATGTTTGTTTTGGTTGTACCCACAAACCTGGCTCTCTATCCGGTCTGAGTTTGCTACTGTCCCCCTAGTGGAACACTCCAGTACTACATGCAGTGCCACAGCAAGTATGTGAACAAAGACGCAGCCTTCTGCCTGCGTCAACGCAAGGTTAAAAAGCAAGTATATTCCGGCCCTTAGCCTTGATGGCTGAAGAACTCAAACCCTCCACCAGAATGAATACAGACAGACGCTCTGCCCTCCTCCCTACACTTCTCCTGAGATGGGACTGTGGCCTCGTGAGTGATCTGTGTGACAGGTCACGGAACCACCAAGGACTCAATGCCCTGGGTCGCGCCCCTGACCAGCAGCAGCTGAGGGCGCGCTGGAATATGTGCAAACTCTCTCTGTTGGAAAGAAGATCCCAGCCCCTCCCACCCACCATTTGTGGATTAGGTTGTGATTTTGTGTATTGAGGTGTTTTCTCCATATCAGAGCTATCACCTGCCGGGGGTAGGTCCGAAATGCCCTTTTCCCTCCCCCCTTAAAATAGCTTTTTCCCAGCTTTTGTACTGAACTCACCTGAGTTCTGTAATCTTGCGTCGGACCCAGGGAGCGGTCAGCTGACTGCAGTAACGACCCGTCTCTGTGTGAAAACTACAAGAAAAATTAGAAATCAATAATCTTTCATTAAACATTTTGTAAGATTAAAAAGTGGAATCACTGATAAATGATGCTTTTTAAAACTCAGATTTCTGTCCAACAAACCAAATCCTTTATTTGAAGTTGTTTGTTTTGACTCACATGACGGCGGTGACACATGGAGGACTGGCCCTCTGAACGCTGAACCTCAGGATCGGTTCTGTGATCTCCTGACTGCTGACTTTCTGACAGCAGGAAGTCAGCTTCTCTTCTGAAAATCATCCATTTTTAATATTTTAGCTTTAAAAATATTTTTAAAGGAATCTGTTCAAAGTTCTGTCTCACCTGGAAGCTCAGAAGAAAACCCCAGGAGGGTGAAGACCAGGGTGATCCTGGGCAGGCTCCAGCTCATCATCTCTACTGTTTGGATCTTAAAGTTGTTCTGCTGGTTCGTCGTCTTGCGTTCCCTCTGAAGAACTCGCTAAACTGAGAGGACTCGTGAGGAAAACAGCCTCATTATAAAGCAGAAGTTGTTTAATCATCTTCCTGCTTCCTTTCTCCACCTCTCTAATTATGAAAGAATTAGACGATGATTTCACTAAATGACCAACATCACAGGAGTCACGCTTAGAGGTCAGAGGTCACGCCGGTGACAAAAATCTCAATAATCTGGACATTTCATTAAGAAATGGAACTAATCTGTTGCAGATTAGTGAAAACTGGGCCTAATAAAGGTTTCGTTTTTTGTTTTGTGGAAGTCACATTTATGTCACAACCGTTCATGACTGATAGGAACATGTAGTCACAAGGTTCTGCTGCTCAACAACAAACAAACACTTCCAAACATCCGAGTTCCTACACCTACACTCACACAGTCTTATCATGTATAACTCAGGACATGAGATTACTCACAGGCCTAATATACAGTAGAAATATGCTGTTGCTATGGTGATCTCAGAATATTTAATCTCTGATTGGGTTTTTAGTCACCATTATTCAAGTTTTAAATTGTTTTAGTTTATTCCTGCCAATCTACTTTCAGTTTGAAGGTTCTCCCAACTCTAGTAGACCCTTTATGGTTAGGTGTCCTCTAATGACCCGTTTACACTACGGTCAGCTCAGTCTGGCTCTGGTAGGGTCATTGCATCTACATTGGTATTGTTTGTATGAAGCTGACCATTTTTTTTGTCCTGCTTCCTTGCGGTTCGTTTTGATCTGAGCCAACCATACACACCTTATCTGATCCAGCCAGTCTTTTATTCATCTAGAAAGCATTTGCCCTATCCAGCTAGCCCTTAGCATATCCAGCTAGCCCTTAGCATATCCAGCTAGCCCTTAGCACATCCAGCTAGCCCTTAGCATATCCAGCTAGCCCTTAGCACATCCAGCTAGCCCTTAGCATATCCAGCTAGACCTTAGCACATCCAGCTAGCCCTTATAGCACATTCGACTGGCCCTTAGCAAATCCAGCTAGCCCTTAGCACATCCAGCTAGCCCTTACCATGTCTAGCTAGCCCTTAGCATGTCCAGCTATCCCTTAGCATGTCCAGCTAACCCTTAGCATATCCCACAAGCCTTTAGCACATCCAGCTAGCCCTTAGCACATCCAGCTAGCCCTTATAGCACATTCGACTGGCCCTTAGCATATCCAGCTAGCCCTTAGCACATCCAGCTAGCCCTTACCATGTCTAGCTAGCCCTTAGCATGTCCAGCTATCCCTTAGCATGTCCAGCTAACCCTTAGCATATCCCACAAGCCTTTAGCACATCCAGCTAGCCCTTAGCATATCCAGCTATCCCTTAGCATATCTCGCTAGCCCTTAGCACATCCAGCTATCCCTTAGCATATCCAGCTATCCCTTAGCATATCCAGCTAGCTCAAACCAATTGTGTAGTTTATAAAGAAATTCTATTATTGTGGTGAACAGTTAAATGCACATTCTCACACTAGAAGGACATGCTCTTATTGCGAAGGAGATGTTAAAGGAAGTGTGTGAGCTTCCTGGCAGGAGTCGTCCAGGTAGCGGAAGAGGAAGTTTTTGTATTTTTCTAAAAGTTGGAAGTTCATGATTAAAAGGTTGAGAATGCAAATACCTTTTCTCGTCTCCTTCTTAATATTAAGTAACACGTGTAGGACTGGACCTGGCAGGTTTATGATGAATTCTGATTCTCCATCTGGATGCTCTAGGCCAGAAGTGGTCTATAAAGGGGTTAACATGTTTCCACCCGACTCTTTGTTCACTTTGAAAGGAATCTCCTACCATCTTTATGCAGATGACATCCAACTGTACATCTCCTTCAAGCCCCATGAGATGTCTAAGCTGAGACTCTATTAAACCTGGATGGCTGGGAACTTTCTACAGCTGAATGAAGACCAGACTGAGATCCTCATCTGTGCTCCAGACAAGCTGGTTCCCAAAGTCAGAGACTCTCTTGGTCAGCTTGCTTCTCACACCAAACCCTCTGTCAGGAATCTTGGTGTGACCTTTGACCCAGCTCTCACCCTGGATTCCCATGTCAGTTCTCTTGTTGGCTCCTCCTGCTTCCATCTCAGGAACATTGCTAAGCTGAGTCCCATTCTGTCCCGCTCTGAACTGGAGATTGTTCTCCACACCTTCATCTCCTCACGCTTAGACTACTGCAACTGGCTTTTCTCTTGTCTGAGCAGAACCTCCCTGAAGCGTCTACAGGTGGTCCAGAATGCCTGTGCTAGGCTGCTGACCAAGTCCTCCAAACACACCCACGTCACCCCGCTCCTCTTCCAGCTTCACTGGCTGCCGGTTAACTTCAGGGTTCATTTCCAGATCCTGGTTCTGGTTTTTAGGGCCTTACATGGACAAGCACCATCATACATTGGTGATCTTCTCAGTCCCTACACCCCCATCAGGTCCCTGAGGTCCAGTGATCAAAGCCTACTGGTTGTGCAGCGCACCAGGCTAAAGACCAAAGGTGACAGATCATTTGCTGCTGTGGCCCCCAGACTCTGGAGCTCTCTCCCCCTGAGCCTGAGACCAGTGGACTCAGTGGTCTCCTTTAGGAACTCACCTGTTCAGGTGGCTCTGGTGGGACCTCCTGCTGGTTCTTCATCACTACCTTCTCTTCATGCTGATGTTTCTATCATTGCTGCCTTTCCCGGGATCCACCCTTTTCTTATTCACTTCCTTTTCCCCTTTCCTCACATTTTACTTCTTATTTTTATGACATTTTTAAATCATTTTCTTTTTATTTCTTTACTTTTTTTTCTTTTTAATTTTATGTTCTTGTGAAGCACCTCGTGATTTTTATCTTGAGAGGCGCCATTTTAAAAAATGGTTTCTTTTTCTTCTTCTGCTTTAATGCAAAGACAAACCAGTTTTATTAGAATAAGAGAAAACCTGAATTCCAAATTATTTTTTGTTTTAAACATATTTTTCATTGTTTTTGTCATATTTTTTATTTTATTTGATATTGATCATATTTAAATGTTTAAAAATTCACTTTAATCCAAGAAAAATACTAAAAATAATTTCTTAAACTGCTTTAAACAAAGTGAAATAACAAAGATTAAATTATTAGAACATTCAGTGTTTTTATTTTCTTTAGTATAAATCTTAACTAGTACCTGGTTAGTTGTATCCTTAAGCTGCAGAAACCTCAGAATCGTCATAACATTAGAAATGAGACAAAACACTTAATGCAAGAACATAGAAATGTTTATTATTAAATAAAATTCTCATATTTGCAGAACTTCAACTGCAAAGTCAAATAATATTAAATAACTTTTTCTGTGATCACATTTATAAATACAAGAGAAAAACAACGTTCTAGTGCATCAGGAAATAAATAAAATAACTTACAGCCATTTAAAGAAACTAATTATTTAACTTAATAATTTAACATAATTATGTTCCTAAAGGTTTCTCTCAAACGTTTAAAACATGCTCCTCGAAGAGGAGGAGCTGCACGTCTACTCGTCATCGCTTTCTGAAAACGTCTCGTCATAGTAGGTGGAGGAGGAAGATGATGAGGAAGAGGAAGGAGGCAGGGTGGGGGAAGAAGGAGGAGATGAGGAAGGAGGCAGGGTGGGGGAAGGAGGAGATGAGGAGGAGGAAGGAGGCAGGATGGGGGAAGAAGGAGGAGATGAGGAAGGAGGCAGGATGGTGGAAGAAGGAGGAGATGAGGAGGAAGGAGGCAGGATGGAAGAAGACGGAGAAGATGAGAAGGAGAAGGAAGAAGATGGAGAGAAGGAAGGAAGCAGGGAGGAGGAGGAGGAAGAAGAAGATGAAGAGGAAGGAGGCAGTATAGAGGATGAAGGCGATGATGAGGAAGAAGGGAGGGAGGTGGTGGAGGTTATGATGGAGAGGAGGGAGGCTGATGAAGGAGGAGCAGATGCTTGAGCCTTTGTCCTCCTGTTGGGGAAACAATTAAAAAAATGAATATCTGAGGTAAAACCAACTAAGGATCTGGCGGTGGTTACCATGGTGACCAATGAAGTGAACAAACTCACCTGAACTCCTGAATCTTGCGCAGCGCCCAGGGGTTAATCTGATTACAGTAAAGACCAGATTCTGTCTGAAAGCTGCAGATAAAAACAGATTTGATCAGAATAGAAAAAAAACGTTTTTATTCAAGCATATTTAGAATAATTCCTGCTTACATGACGGCTTTGACACACGGAAGGTTTGGTTTTTGGACCAAATATCCCAGGATGGGCTCTGTGATCTGTTTAGTGCTGACTCTCTTACAGCACGAAGCCAGTTTCTCCCCTGAGAAACAACAGAAACAGAAATAAGTTTGACTTTTTTACTCCAAACAGAAGAAAATGGGTCCTCAGATGGACTAGAGACCTGTCCAAGATGTCTCCTGCCTCTTGCTCGGCGACTCCTGGACACCAGCTGCCCGAGACACCTCTGAGGAAAGAGCCAATAAGAAGATGAGCTAAAGAGTGGAAGAAAATCCTTGTTACCAGTTTTACTTTGAGCTCCGGCTCACCTGTTTGTCCAGAAACGAAGAACAAGATGGCGGCGACCAGCGCGCTTTTCAACAGACTTCCACAGTTGGCCATGTTACCGATCATAAATATTATTACAGTAAATAAATCAGTGTTTGTGTCCGGCTGTGGCCTCCGTTCCTCTGCAGAGAGCTCGTGAAACTGACCAACGTCTGGAGAAAGCCTCGCCTTAAAGCCCAGAAAGCAGAAGTTGCTCCTTCGCTTCATCATCAACTTTTCTTTTTCCTTTTCCTACAAACCAAACATGAAGACGCTGAGCTCAGGGGAATTCCACTAAATGACCGGCAGTTTTCACCATATCCTCTCATCTGGAAAAGTTAAATCACGAGTTCAGTCAGAGTTTAGTGAGTCATGGTCCAGTTTGGCCTTTGTCGACATTATTACATCTCTATAAGCTAATAACGGTTGTAGAGTCAGGATGCTGATTCTCCATCTGGATGCTTTCATGTCAGAAGATGTTTATGTTTTTGACTTAAAGCCACATTTACCTTGTTGAACATGAGATGTCTGATGAAGCATACCAACAATCCTAGGCCGTCTACGACCAGCTTTCCTTTGTAATCATTAAAGACGTAATGCCATCCATCCGTTATCATCCGGGTATCTGGGGTCAGGTCGCGGGGGCAGCAGCCTAAGCAGAGAGGCCCAGACTTCCCTCTCCCCAAAAGACGTAATGGCCACGGAGAAACAGTTTTTTCTGAGTAAAGCTGGTTTAGCACTTAATAAGCAGGACACACCGCCTTAAATCTGCTTGTCTCGACCCACTTCAGTGTTAGCAGTAAATAAACGCTGGTCGCAGTAATGCTAACTGCAGAACAATGCTAGCCCAAGCTACTGCTAACATTAGCCTGAAATGCTAACGGCCTTGTTGGACAAGAGGAAAACAGCAAAGAAAAATGTTGGAGCACCACTCACGTTCCAGGATATACCGGGAATGTCCAGACTATGAATGAATGAATGCCAGATAGATTCATAGCTTGTTACTTCATCCTGTCATGGGTGAAGGCTGAGGTGAGGATCCAAGTGCAGGTAAGGTGATCTGGCAGGCTGGTGAGGGGTTTTGAGGCTTTTAATGAAGCAACCAAACACACTAGACTCAGGACTGCAGGGTTTAAATAGACGAGGAGCTGGGGACAGAGGCAGGTGGGACCAATTAACATGAACACAAGACAGAAACAGGGGAGACGACAGAATGTGACACATCCCAAGTTCGTCCACACTCCCGCCACCACACCCCCAACCTCATCATCCCAAAGACGTCGGTCATTCTTGCACAAGGTTTTTGCTAAAAAGTGAAAAAAATGGGACCCGGTAAGGATCCCTGTGGGACACCGATATGAATAATCAAGTAAATGGCAATGACATTCTAAGTTCTGCCATGGAAATGGTTTCCAAATTATTATAAAAATTCCAACCTTTGACCTCTGACCTCTTACTGGTGTTTACGTTGTTGTTTCTCTCCAAGAGACAGAAAATAAAAAGTAAAAAAAAAGCTGAAGTCAGTTTTTCGTAGTAAAAACACTCAATTAAAACTGAGCTATTTCAGAACCACTTACAAAAATATTCCCTCATAAATAACTAATAGTTAATAATGTGAACCGTTTATAACCCGTTAAAAGCATAAAGACCAACATGTATTGTTAGCTGATGGTTTTGCATGGTTTTAATTGCTGCTTTAATTGTACTAATTATAGTAGGACCTTTTTTCTTGTATTTTTTTTTATTTTCTTTTTTTTTCAAAATATGGTTGTTGTTGTTTTTGTTTGTTTTGTCTGGAAAACAATCACCAACCCTCTGCAGACTGAAAGGCGTCCACCTGAAACTGAGAGCACGCTGGAAGGAGGAAACGCCGTCGCTGAGGCAGAATGGAAACAAAGCGAGGGACAGGAAATGACTTTACGTTGCATCAGGGGTTTGAGCAAAAACATTCACCAGGTTTCTCTGAATTTCATCATTTCTTGTAAACTCTTTTCTTCTGGAAACAAAACAAACGTTGGGTTTGGTCCTAATGTTTTGAACCAAACAGCTTCCAATACGATTGGTTGGTTTTAGGATATTTGTATTCTAAGGAATATTAGAGGGGGGGGGTCTAAAGTCAGTGAATAATGCGAGGCTGTAACCAGCGTCATCACTTCTGTAGAAGCTGGGAGAACTTTCTGAGGAATGACTGGATTGTTGAGATGTTTTAGACGTTATGATGTCCGTTATTCTCTTTGATCTTTAACTGTGATTTTAAACATCAGACAAAACTCCAGCTTGACTCAGAAGCAGAGATGAAGATGATCCTGTAGGTGGTGATGATTCCTGAGGGACCCTTAGACTGAGTTAGAACCCCCCTGATCGTCTGTACAGACTCCATGAGTTTGTATCCTAGCCGTGAGACCATCATGGCTGTCCTCCTTTAAACCTTGGACCACCATCATTGTGCTTCCCTGATTCGTTGCTGCAACCAGCATCCTGATTCGTTGCTGCAAGTGTTTTCTACATACTCAAAACATCACGTAGAGGCGTTGCAACACCTAAAGACCTCACCAGGAACCTACAAAGACCTCCATCAGGTCTTCATCCTGTGACAAAAGGGCTGAAACCTCATCAGATGAGGTCAAAAAATGTTTTGCTTGATGAAGGAAAATATGTAAAACAGACCCAAATCTTAAAAAAATTAAAGTTTGGTTGTAAAATCAGCTGCAGACTGTTGTAGATGTTTACGGAGGAAAGGAGGAAACCACCGACAGAGACACGGTGGTGGTTGTGTAATGGTTTGGGTCAAGACTTCAGCTAGCAGTGGCGATCCTAACGCTGATGATTTTGATCAGCTTCTAGAAGAAGGCAGATGGGTAATATCTGTGAGGATGATCTAAAATTTCACTTTTGCTAATTGTTCGTAAAACCTTGGAGAGCCTGAGCAGACAGGAGAGCGTCTGGATGTTAAAAAAGGCAGAAACACTGAAGCAGAAGTGGAAACGGGAAGGAAACTAATGAAATTTTAAAGTTTGAGTGTTTACTTCTGGAGTTTTTCTGTTTGCATTCACGAGCATCAAACACGCTGAATGCTTTAACCAACTGGAGGAAATCATGATGTTGATGATAAAAATAAATCACATTTCCTGCCTCTTTTCTCTGTTGCGACACATCGGGTGGGAGTCGGGGGATTTGGAGGATTTCCCTGCTTTAAAAAAAGAGTTTTGGATGAAAAAATCTAAAAGGTTTCTCAATTCCTGCTACAGTTATTTATAAAAAGACAAACGAGGCGGAGTAGGTTAATTACTGTGATGCATCTCCATGAATCATTGCTTCAATCCAACTTAAAGGTTAAACCATTTATTTCAAACTTGTAGAACAGCTGAAGACTCGCTACGCTGCTGCTGCTGCTGCTGCTGCTGCTGCCTACACAGACCTAGAATCTCATTAAAACAGTGAAAACCTCATCTTCAAATAAAACTCATGAATCGTTTTAGGAGTAAATGTGAGTCAGACTGATAGTTTAATGGATCTCTGGCTGATCAGAAAATAATCTGATCAGTTTTACCAGCTAATCCAGGGTTAGGGTTCAGAGCAAATGTTGTGTTTTTATACCTTTTATGTTTTCAGCGTTGCTGTGCTAACTGCATTAGCATAGCAGCTAACAACCATAGCCTAGAAATCTAGACTAACCATAGCTAAATATTTGTCTCTGCAGGTCGGTCTAGCCACGCTCCATTGTAGCCTCAGCTGGTCTACCATTGGACTGAATAGTTTTGGGTCTGTCCAATCACAGCGCTCTATGTTTAAAGAGACGTTTCAGCGGGTTTATGTTCCAGTTGTCCTCGGAATTTCCGACCAGGAAATGACGTAACGAGCTCGTTTTGCGTTCCAGATTCCAACTTGGAAAAAAATGGACGCCGCCAGTAAAGCTGTGTGTGTTGTTGCTCTGTGAACTAATAAAGTATTCTCTGCACCTAAAGTCCCTCGAGGAGGAATGCAGGAAACGCATAGCTAGGAAGAAATAAAGCAGAACATATAAATGATGAAAACAATAAAGACTACAACAACACTGGGCGCGGCCATCTTTAAAATGGTGAACTCGGGGTCCTCTGAAACAAACGAGCTCGCAGCTCGGAATTCCGAGTTCATTGCGTAATTTCCGGTTAACTTATCTCGGAAAAACGAGTTCCGACGGAAAAAACTACAAAGATGGCGTCAGCTCAAGAAAGGCACTTGTTTGGAAGGGCTTTGGCATCAACTGTGGACGATTTAGACGTGGGCTTTTCTTTGAGACGTGAGCAGATAGAGGTGCTTAAGTCATTTATTTAGGAAAAGGATGGAGTTGCTGCTTCTACAGCGTTTGGTGGACCGCCCCGTTGACTGATTTCCATCAGATGAATACATCACGTTGTTTGTTGATCCATTAATCTATTCCAAAATGAGCATCAGCAGACAGAATATAGAAGTATGAGTTATTTTAGAAACAAAGACGCCCCCCCCCCCACACACACACACACACACACATCATTAGTGGGAGTAGCTGTTAGCCGTTAGCTTCGTTAGCTGTTAGCTTTGCTCTCCTAGAGGAATTTCTCTCTGATCTTTCAGACTGAAATCAATCAAACATGTTTTCATCTGATGCAGGTTTAAATATAGACCCAACTAAAAATAATATTATGGTAGAACTTTGGAACCGGCTGGGTCCGATCATCCAGACTCAGAACGGGCCTAGCCCAGGAAACCGTTTCTAGCTGGATTAGCTAGAACCTGAGCTGCACCAGACGAGACTTCTCCTCTGTTCCTGTCACTCAGACACAATTTCACACTTTTGGCTCTTTTAAACATGTGGCTAACCACTCGTGCAGAAAGCTGATGCAAGACAGATCTGATCAGAGAGCTCGGTTCTGCTGCAGCAGCAGGTTTTTACTCAAACTCTCAAACTTTATGAGTTTTTAAATGCTGAGTAAAAGTAAATAAACTGTTCCTTTGATCCCGCAGTAGGACGGTTAAAACGGGATGAGTTGGTTTTGTTATGGATGCTTCATGTCTGGAAAAGAACTGGAGACTTCAGGTTTGGATGCTGATGTTGTTGTTGAGTGGGTCACTGGTCTTGCTGGTCTTACTGGTGCTGAGAAAGTTAGTTTCACAGGATGGGAAAGTCCCGCTGCTGCCGTTTCTGGAACCATCAGGTGGAGGACGTGTGAAGCGGGGGATAACGAAGGTCACGTACTGAACTTTGCATTCACACCTCCACCTTCACACCATCTCAACTTGCTGACACTACAGAACGTCTGGATCAGAACAACAACCTCATTACGGCCTGAGTTTCAGCGCTTCGGGTTCCTGGGCCTCAGATTTAAACCGTTCCTGTGATTAAATTCATTTAACTTTTATTTATAAAGACTTCCTTTATTTAAGAAGCACAGAATCATGAAGATGATCCCAGGAAACCAAACAGGGTGAAAGCTGGTTCTTTTCTCAGGAGCTTAGATCTGATAAGATGTTTTCAGGGTTAAGATGCTGCTCCTGCATCATCTAACTCCTGATTAGATACACCATCATCTCCTGCTTCTCCTTTAGTCACGCTTTCATCTTTAACCCTGGAATCCTGGAAGGATCTTCCTCCAAAGGTCATCCAGGTTCAGCCTGTAGCTGCAGAGCCGCTGCTCCTCCACATCCAAAGGTGGTCCTGGTCAGTTCCACGTGGAGGTTTCCCAGACCTCTCCAAAAACATCCTGGGAACCCCCCAGGATGGAGTCCAGAATGGAAAACTTAGTTTCCATTTACCCGGAAGGATGAAGTTTCTTTGACACCTCTAAATAACTTCCTTCCCCTTTTCTCTCTGCTACTAATTAAACAGCAACTAAAAAGAGGAAGTCAGACGTAGACGGCTGAGTTTCTGGGGGATGACGGTCGTGTGACTCTTTAATCATCAGAATTAAGAGTCCTTCAGCAGAAACGTCCTCGTGTCAAACATCCGTCTCCCGCGGCGACGGCCCGCTTCATTCAGCAGCTGATCACCGGTGGAAGGTCAAACATCAGCAATAGCTGCTGGGCTGGTTACTGATACATGAGCAGGTTTTACGTCACCACCAGTAAAAACGACCGTTTAGATAAAACAGGATAAATAAAACCCACTCAGGAACACGTCACTCCTTATTTATGGAAATAATCACGTTAACATCTGGCTAGACTTCAGCTGAAGGACGGGGAACGCGTTGGAAAGGCTAAAAGTGTCCAATCTTTTCAAAATAAAAGTCTTCTTTACATGAGCTTTTAAGGGTTTTTACTTTCTCTAGAAGTGAGATTTGATCTTGTTTCACTCAGTAAAAGATGAATGAATGAATCATGCTCTTTAGTTTCGTTATGTGTCAGCTTTCTACTTTTCCTTCTTATTCCAGTTTTGCTTCTGGTTTTTCTCCACTGG
The DNA here is from genome assembly GCA_006937985.1 of Aphyosemion australe. Classification (NCBI taxonomy): domain Eukaryota; kingdom Metazoa; phylum Chordata; class Actinopteri; order Cyprinodontiformes; family Nothobranchiidae; genus Aphyosemion; species Aphyosemion australe. The sequence goes on from SSNS01000374.1 coordinate 231,270, forward strand.
TAACCAGAAACGACCACAAAGCAACTTTTAGAAACACACATTTATGAATGAATTTTAAATCGACTGAAAGAGTTTAAATTAAACTTCTAGAACATTTAAATCAGAACATTTTGACCTAAAATGAGCCTCTAGTTTTAGGATGAAGCAGTTCCTCAGCTTAGAGACGAGCTGGAGAATAAAATCTGACTGAAGAGTTTAATAAAAGCAGTTTTGTTGTTTTACCCACAAAGTCTTAATTATCTCCAGTTTCATTCATAATTTAGTCTCCATCTCCTCGCAGCGTTGTCTCGTGTTTCAGGCTGAAGACTAAACTCAGAGCCTGATGATCCTCTGACTGTTTTTATTAAAAGGAACCAGTTGCATCCCAGTGCTGAACTGGTTTCACTGTTAGTGCTGCAGAACCAGACACATAATCTACCACTTTCATCTTTTAAAGGAGACGTTTTATTCAAAACTCACCTTTGTGCTGCCCTGTGGGTCTCAAAAAGATACATCCATCTGTCTGTTGTCATTGTTTGGTGTTAAGAGTTATCTGCCTAAAATGAGCCATTTCAAAAAGTCCCCTTTTGTGATGTCACAGATGAGAAAATTAGCATAGAACCCTGGGAGAGCTGCTGCTGGAGGAGCAGCGGCTCTGCTTTGAGCCCCTCCCAGATATCGGAGCTTCTTAGCTCATAGCAGCCTAAGACGGGAATGCGTGGGCGTGGCCAGCTCCAGCTTATTTTCTTAAAGTGACAGAGCTCTGAAACGGCTCATTCTGGAAGGCTCTGAAAAAAAAGAATAAAACTGCTGAAATTGCTTCATGTGGGAGATTTAGTGCAAAGGAATTCATAACTGTGTTTTATATCAACCATAGAACTATTATAAAGTAAGAAAAAAATCATAATGTTCCTTTAAACATGATTTACATCCTAAATATTTCATCACCACTAATGATGCCACCAAATATCTCTTGAAGTTTTTCCAGAATTCCTGCAAAAACATTTTTACCAGTTTAATTTCCTCCCTTTACACTGGAAGTGTGTGTGTGTGTGTGTGTGTGTGCGTGCGTGCGTGCGTGTGTGTGTGTGCGTGTGTGCGTGTTTTCTGCAGCACGACCTCTTTTGTCTCAGAATGAAAATAAAACCTGGAGCATCTCTGAGTCAGATCTCTGGTTTTATTCATTCACACGTTAAACCGTCTCTAGTGACTCATGGAGACAAATTCCTTCAGACGTTCTACAGAATGTCACGTTAACGTCACACAGTGAAGGATTATCGGTAAACGAGTGTCATTTCTTCATTTATAGACTATATAAAACTCCTCGGTGGCAAGGCTCCGGGGGTGGATGAGATCCGCCCGGATGGCTCTGGATGTTGTGGGGCTGTGTTGGTTGACGTGGCTCTGCAATATCACCTGGACATCAGGGGCAGTTCCACTGGACTGGCAGACCGGGGTGGGGGTCCCCCCATTTAAAAAGGGGGACCGCAGGGTGTGTTCCAACTACAGGGGATCACACTCCTGAGACTCCCTGGTAAGGTCTATTCAGGGGTTCTGGAGAGGAGGGTCCGTCGGACTGTCGAACCTCAAATCGGAGCAATGTGGTTTTTGTCCTGGCCGTGGAACACTGGACCAGCTCTAAACCCTTAGGGGGGTCCTGTGGGGGGTACTCTGGGAGTATGGGGTACCAGGCCCCTTGATACGGGCTGTTAGGTCCCTGTACGACCAGTGTCAGAGCTTGGTCTGCATTACCAGCAGTAAGTCGGGCTCATTTCCGGTGAGAGTTGGACTCCGCCAAGGCTGCCCTTTGTCACCGATTCTGTTCATAACTTTTATGGACAGGATTTCTAGGTGCAGCCAAGGTGGTGAGGGGATCCGTTTTGGTGGCCTAAGGATCAGGTCTCTGCTTTTTGCAGATGATGTGGTCCTGTTGGCTTCGTCAGAACGTGATCTCCGGCTTTCGCTGGAGCAGTTCGGGTGTGAAGCAGCTAGGATGAGAATCAGCTCCTCTAAGCTAAGGATGGATGGAAAAATGCAGAAATCTGTACAATAATAATAATATATTCTATTTTTAACACTTTAAAACCAATTTTTAGGGTTTGCACACAACAAAACATCAGTCCACTTTAAAATATTTTATCATTTTCATGGAGTAAAAAACCCTACAGCGACACTGAAAAATCATATTTAAAAGTCATTAATTTTATTTATTTTGTGGATTTTAAATTGAAAAATAAACATAATTCTTTATGGCTAGAATTATAGATATGAAATTCATAACAGTTAGTGAAATCGTTTAAAAATTAAAAGTTAATTTACCATTTTCTGTTTTTCCTGCTCTGCTGTGGCAGTGAGACCTCATGATGAAACTTCACTAAAACATAAAACTTATTTTAAATCCACCTAAGGATGTAGGTTTTATTCACTTTGAAACTATTTTTGTTTATTGTTCAGTTTTCTTTTTTATTTGAATTAATGCAGAACAGGTTTAAAAATATAAAAATGTTAAATAAATGTTATTATTGTTTATTTAAAACCATATTTTAGTTAAATTCGGCATGCAGGAACATTTATTTATTAATATAAGTGCTTCTGAAGCAGAAATATCTCATTATTTGGGCTCAGAGTGTTTTAATCATCATATTCAGCATCATGTCTCTCTAGCACCATCTGCTGGTAGGATGTAAAATCTCTCTCTGGCTCCTCCTATTTATTTTTTAGAGACTATTTGATATTTTTAACCTGATGAATATATTTGTTTTTTAGGAAGTTATAAAGGTTAATTAATTATTTATGATGTAATATCTCATGGACCAACAAGACAGAACCTCCTTACATCTTTATTACTTTTCTAAGATATTGATGCTGTTTTGTTGCGGTGACTGAGGATCGTAGTTCTTCTATGGAATAAAAATCTTAATTATCACCATAAATGGTTCTGGTCTGTCTGAGGTTTCTATGGTTACCGACATACATATATGTATAATAGACTTTTTTGGAAAATGACATGAAGTTTAGACAAAGGGTTTATATTTGTTTAGACCTCTGTAGTTCACCCTGACAGGCTTCTGGTCCAGATCCTGACTGATGGAGCTCGTTCTTCATCATCAGTTTTCCTTCCTCTTGAGGATTGATTAAAGTTCTCAGTGAAATTAAGGAGCTAATTCAGTCATTAATGAAGGTCTGGGTGTTTTCCTGGACCCAAAAGGTTGATGTTTTGTTCCTGATCCTCCCTGATTCTTTAAGCCGGAGCTCCATCATTGATCCATCCATCATCAGCAGACTGTCGGATGGTTGGAGGAGTTCCTCTGGGAGGATGTTTAGGTACCATTCTGTATTCATGGCCGCTCGAAGGCTAAACTGTGAGTGCGTCCTCTCCATTGGCCTTCTCATCAAACACAGTGGAAGTAAGAGTTTGTGACTCTTTTACCAAAAGTCTGGATCCACCTTTCAGAGCTGCCACGTTACCTTGATGTTACAAAAACAGGTTAATCTGCCTCCTTTTTGCTTGATTTAGCCTGAACTGTTGGATAAGACAGCTAGCTTCTGGTTAAAATGTTTTGTTCGCAGGTTCATCGCCCTTCCTCTTTTCTCTTGCTTCATCTGTCAAGTCATGGTGACAAAGAGCAGAAGTGGTGTGATCGTGATGTTCGTCAGTGGTTTTAACACATGAAGCAGCTTCACAGGAACCGGTTGGCTTTTATCTTCATATCAGTAACTAACAGCTGTCTCACTCCCATCACAGCTTGCACCACTAGCGAGGGTTTTTCACGTCTTTTTTTACATGTTTGGTTTTGCACAAACAGAGAAAACCTTTCACTGGTCAACAGCATCTTAGTCTCTATCATATGAATGTGCTCTGGGAAAAATTACAAACCAATCTAAACAATGTGGAGACGTTCCCTTTGCTGTTTTCTTGTTGTGGGGTTAGGGTTAGGGTTAGGGTTAGGGTTAGGGTTAGACATCATCAGAGCTGTTTTTGAGATGACACACTTGGATGTTCGCTTTCCTCTGACCGGCCTTCTTTAGCTCATCAGTATGAAACTCATTAATGGATAAAATAGAAATTATTCTGAACTTTTACGCAAAAACACACTTAAAAATATTCCGTTGTAATGTTTCAGTTTGCACGCTGGCTAGAGAGGTGCTGACATCCTGACCCGTGGCGCCTCTCTCAGTTAAAGCAGCACATGTCGAGTCCTCCATTCATAAACCAATAACTGGAACATCTGGAGTTTTAAAAGCTTGAAGTGAAAGTGGAGCAGAGTTTATGGGTAAATGTTAGATTCCGTCTATCCAAGAATGTGAGAAGAGAAATCATTTTAATTTGTTGTTAAAGTTTATTTATGGTTTTAATCTTAAAATCACCAGCTATTGAACCCAGATACGTAAAACCATCAACAGTATTTATCATATCTCCGTCACCAGAGATGTTGGCTTGTTGCTGAGAAACAAGCAGGAACCTGTCTCACTCACTGGAAGAGTGAGACAGCTGCATTAATGTTTATGCTTTTGATTCTGCAGAAGCTTTTATCCAAAGTTACCCAACGCTCATGTTTTTGGTCTATTGGAGGAAACCGGAAAACCTGGAGAGAAAACCCACACATGCACCAGGAGAACGTGCTGCAGAAATGCTGCAGCAGGGATTCAAACCTGCAACCTTCTAGCTGTACGACAACCGCGCTGCCAGCTACTCCACCGCGCACCACCTGTCTGACTCTGTGATCTGTTGGATGCAGCTTGATCTCTAGATTTAGAGCATGTGAGTAAATAACGGCAACATCTGCATAAGAATGAATCAGGACGTCTGAGACGGGTCAGAATAAATGAAACCGGTCCGAGAATCCATCCCTGAGGTACTCCGATCGGTCTTGTGTTAATTCTAACACGCCTCATTACTTCAGCATAAATATAATTAACCAAACTCTACTGAATATTTATTCATATTATAAAAGTAAAAATTATCATGAACAAAAAAAACCAGAATATTTTTGTATAAAAATGAAAAAAAAAAAAGCTTTAACTTTTATATTTAAAACAGAGAGGGACGTGAATCTGATGACGAAACTGATAAATTAATAAAATAGTTATCTTTATTCTATTAGTGGATGTAAAAAAAAGATATTTTTCATTTAAAAATATCAGCCGTGATTCTTTTTGTTTTCCAACACGTTAAATCATATTTTTATGGATAATAAAACAAACATAAATCAAGCAGTTTGTGTTTTATTTTCCTTATTTTATAGAACTGCTGTAAAACTGTAGAGTCAAGTAAAAAATCACCAAATCACACAAAATATGTTGAATAAGATTTATTTTTAGCCACAGATTAAAGGAAGAAAAGCTTTTGTTTCTGCGTGATTCTTAAAAACTGCGTTTTAGCTGATTCTAAATGGTTCTGTTCATGAGCTGTTTGTGTAAAAGCAGTAAAAGAGCTGAAGCTGTTCTCCGGTTCTCTGAAACATCCGCTACTCCAGATCTTCCTCCTCCTCATCCTCGTCGAAGGCACTCGGCATGTTGATGACTGGGGCGCAGTCTTTCTGTGGAAGATAAATAGAAAGTGTTGATTTTACACATTTACGTTTTTCTAGTAATGTTTTTTGTTATTAATAAGCATTTTTACCCTTTTGACGTGACTTTTGAACCACGCAGCGTCAGGATCGACACAAACCAGCTGGTTCTTCACAGTTACAACCCTAAAAACACCAATAAACAAATATTAGGCACTTTCATTATTTATTCTGATTTTTCAGGATTTTTTAAAACAATATTGAGTTTCCATGAGTTTATTTTTATTTTCTTAATTCTGATCAAAATTCATTAAAGCCAGATTTTACTAATGAATTCAGACGTCTGAGAGGTTCTGGTCTCGCTCACATGAAGGCGTGGATCCTGCAGCCCCATTTGGGTCTTTGCTCGTAGCAGCTCACCAGCTCATCTTGGACCGGTTTTACAGTCACAGAGGTGCAGCAGGAGACCTTGTCCGCCCCTGCATCACACAGGTAGAGAGAAAGATGCTCTTGTTGTTATCAGTGAGGTCGTAGAAACAAAATAAAGATGCATTCAGCAACATTCTAAACAAAACTCAGTAAAGTCAATAATTTTATCACTTTGGCTCAAATCAATTCAAACATCAGAAATAAAGATCAGTACCTTCTGATCCAGAGAGGAACATCACAGCAGCCAGGCTGAGGAGGAAAACCCCGCGGCTGGACGAGAAACTCATCAACATGTTTGGAATCGAGAATTCTCCCAAACGGATTCTGGATCTGGGGTCTGGGCGAGTTTCAGCTGCTGAGCCTGAACCTGGTCTTATAGGCAGGAGAAGGAGGAACCGGGTGTGTGTGTGTGTGCGTGTGTGTGTGTGTGTGTGTGTGTGTGTGTGTGTGTGTGTGTGTGTGTGTGTGTGTGTGTGTGTGTGCGTGCGTGTGTGTGTGTGTGTGTTTACCCTGAGATGATGGTGCAGAAACTCAAAAGTAGACAAACTTCTGCAAACATCCCCACTCACGCTCACATGCATGTTTTTGGGTTGAGGGAGGAAACCTGGAGAAAACCCACTCATGCATGAGGAGAACATGCTAACTCCACACAGAAAGGTCACAGTTGGGATTTGAACCTGCGACCTTCTTGCAGCGAGACAGCAGTGCTACCACTAAGCAACCTCAGGAAACTCAAAAACAGCCAAACTGTTGATTTTACAGATTTTCAGCTCATTTGTGATGTTTGGAAATCCTTCTTGACCCTCTAAATGTTAGCTGCTCCAAGATTATTTAGAAAGTTCAACTAAAGCAGCTTTAACGCAATCCTTGGTCAAAATGAGGATTTAGAACTCAGCGTAAGAAAAAACCTCAACATGATGAGATCATTTAATACAAACTAAAGGTTTGTCTTCAGTTTCCCTTCCTAGTCCAGCTGAGGCTTTTAGGAAATTATTAATTACAATAAAATGTGAGAAATAAAGAGTTTAGTTCTGCAGCCAGAAGAAGTCAGAAGTTTATTTATACATTATTTATAACCTCCTATCAGCTCCATGCAGAGGTTGTGCTGACCTTTGACCCCAACAGAAAGTACAAACTCACCATCAGACATAAACAATCAAACGTCTACTCTTATGACTCCACTAGACCTGAGGGGGCAGAGCTTTATCTATCACAAAATAAATTAACGATAAATGAGCAAATATTAATTTATAAAAGACACGGTCCTGGTTCTGATCCTGGTCCTGGTTCTGATCCTGGTCCTGGTTCTGATCATGGTCCTGGTCCTGGTCCTGGTTCTGGTTCTGGTCCTGGTCCTGGTTCTGATCCTGGTTCTGATCATGGTCCTGGTCCTGGTTCTGGTCTTGGTTCTGATCCTGGTTCAGGTTCTGGTCCTGGTTCTGATCATGGTCCTGGTTCTGGTTCTGATCATGGTCCTGGTCCTGGTTCTGGTTCTGATCCTGGTTCTGATGCGTTCTTGGTACACATTGATGGTTTATTTTGCTGCTTTGCACCTGAATATGTTAGGTGACTGTTTTTCGTGGCCTTTAACCTGCGGAGATCTTTCATTTAGAAGCAAGCCTAAAACCTACAAGAACACTGGCGCCCTCTGCTGGATCATAAAGGAATTACCTAAATTAGGATTCTCTTTTTGTTTATTTAATCAGAAGTCTTTAATTATTTCTCCAGCTTTGAATCGGTGTTTTGATTGAACATTATTTAATCCTAAAACAGAAAAAACGTTTAAAACTCAGATAAGGAGGTGAAGCATGACTGATGCAGAACATTTTGCTCCTCATGGTTTGAATCCTAGAAGCAACAAAACTCAGCAGCTTTATGTTTAATTTTTGGCTTGATTTGATGCAGAATCATGATTTATGTCTACAGAAACAAAACCAGACAAATGTGATGCTTTCAGTTGTGCAAATAAGTTTACATTTATCATTAAATATTTCAGATAGAAAACAGATTTTTACAAAACAATTATTTGTTGTGCCACTAGAGGGAGCTCCTGATCCATCAGATTAAAACCATCCCTAAGGATTAAGATGAACAACCCCTAAATTATTTGATAGATAAATAAACAAAAACTTTAAAAATTTGATTAATTATGGTTTGATAATTTTGTTTTTTAACTTTATCACAGCAAAAAGAAAATATTTAAAAATGCAGTTTTTTAATTGTTGTATTTGTTTAAGACGTTTTTTTATGTATTTATGCACAACAGTGAGATCTGTCCTCTGTCTCCTCCCAGAAAACCATCGTTTAATTTTCCTTTATTCTGACTGAAAAAAAGCTTAAAAAAACTAAAGAATTCCAGCACCAAACTGGTTTCTGAGATGCATGATGGTGCAGCACTGCTGCCTCGTAGCAGGAAGGTTGCAGGTTTGAATCCAAGCTGTGACCTTTCTGTGTTGGGTTAGCGTGTTTCCTCCGATTGACCAAAAGCACTCACACGCTGCTTTAGAATAGAAAAACGCATCAGAATAAATAAACTTTCACCGCGTGACTCGGCTGTTTTGCGTCTTTTACAGTTTTTCTAAAATCAGCTTGTTAATATTTTTCTCTTCTTCAGCAGCTGAGTCTCTTTCTGGTGTCAAACACTTGTTTTTATTTAAAATCCTCCCAGAATCATCCTCGTACGCTCCAGTAGACTCCATAGATATATATGATATATCTATGGTAGACTCAACCTTTCTCTTCAAAACAGGAAGTGATTTTTTTTACTTCTACATAAAACTTTATAGAAACGTAAGAATTAGCAGAAATGACCCCTCCCTCCTGCAGACGACACGTTTAACAACGTTACAACACGACTCGAGGTTTCACACTCTGAGTTTTAATTTTCAGTCTATTTCTATGTAGCCCCGCCCCCCAGAAAAAGGCGGGATGATCTAGCTCTCTGATTGGCTGAGGCTGCATCACGCTACCTCTGATTCTGATGCAAGAAAAACACAAGAATTTATTCAGCTTTTATTTTATTTCCTAGGTTATAAACAGGCTCTGTCGTTATTATAAACAAATTCAGAATAAAATTAAGTTTTACATTTTTAAATATATCTAAAAATAAATTAATAATAAAAATACTTTTATGGCGATATTAATAAATAAGATGAGCAGAAAATGTTCCAGTAGCTGCTTTTTAAAAAATCCATTCACGGTTGACCTTTATTTTGGGAACGACACGTCGGGAGGACACCGTAAACCCTGCAGAGAAGAGATGGAAACAACAACTCATCACACATTTGTCCTGTCGTGAGCAGCTTTTATCACTAAAACTCAAAGGAATAAAGAAATGAATCCTTTTCAAGCTAGAACTTGTTTTACAAATGTGGAAAACGTAAAGATAAAAGGTAGAATAAACTTTTACTAAACACCAGAGCAGCTGGCTAACTAAGTTAATTAGGGTCAACTTGACAGCAGAACATTAAGACCCTTTATTTTACTATTTTACTAATAAAAACCCACAAAACTAAAGAAACTCAGGATGTCTGAATAAAAAGTTTATAAATTATATTTTTATGTTTGCAGACGACATCATTTGAACCCACCTTTGCCAGCAGGGCTTTGATCCGTGGAACATCTGGACTAATACACACAAAGTTGCTGCTGTTGTGATATTTAATTCTGTAAGAAGAACACAGATGATGTTTAGCTTGTTTATCTGGTGAAGAAAACTAATCCTGCTTAGATGAGTGAGTGGGGATGCTGCTCACATAAAGGCGTGACTGCTGCAGTCTGAACGGGGTTTCTGCTCGAAGCACTTCTCGATTCTGCCTTGAAGTTTGTTACCGAGGTTATGGCAGCAGGGTAAACGTTTGAACCGCTGACCTGCACCGTCATCCAAGCAGAAAGACAGATGAGAAAATCATCAGTCGACATCAAAACGTAAAACTCACGATGATAACGCTCCATCTGTTGTTGCCATGGTTACGGACCTCCTGACTCACCGCCTCTTTTAGAATGAGGGAACTAAACGTTGCCCCATGATTCTTCATTCATTCTGTTTTCTGTTATATATCCACATACTATTTTATTATGTTTACCTTTTAAATTTCTTATTTCTCTGTTTAGTTTAGGAAATTAATTTATTTGCATTTTTAATCATTAGTGGTGCAAAATGATGCTGTTGTTTATGTTTATGGGTTCTGCTCATGCAGAGCCTAACAGCTAAGTGAAATAAAAAATGTACCAGAAGGTTAAATAAGCATAAAGTTAGCCTGTGTGCATGTTGCAGTCTCTTTTTTGTCTTTTTTGTTTGCAATGTTAGTTTTTATGTTCATTTAATACATTTTCAGGATAATTTCAGACTTGGTATAAAATAAGAAAATACAACTAGTCCAAAAAACAGTTTAATTAAAAAATCATTAAATATTAATTTACTATGAATGATTAATTAAAGTCTAGAAACATGTTATGTTGATTTAATTGGTTAATTGGATTTTACCTCCGCTAGGGTTCACTCACACTGAAATCAGCTGATGAACGAGTTTGTGTTTTACCTTCTGATGCTGAGAAGAGCATCACAGCGGCGAGGAGCAGTAGGAAGGTCCATGGTCCTGCAGAAAGCCCCGACATCTTCTCACGACGTAAAACTGGATCTGAAGAAGTTCAGAGTCCTCGTGTTTGATGGAGGAAGCAGGAAGGGAGGTTCTTAAATAAGAGCTGCAGGCAGAAAAGGGAAGCAGTCGTGTTCAGCAACGTTTGTGTAATGGAAAAAATAAAACACACGACACAAACACTCTATAGTCAGAAGGTTTCCATTTATGTTAAAGTTTTAGCTTCTCAGACCAGACTGAGTCAGCTTCCTGCTGCCAGTGGTGCCCCCAAGTGATGACTAGGGGGGCCATGGCCCCCCAGGGAAGACCCCCTCTTTTAATGAACTATAATCAATTTTGCAAAAATTTGTCCTTTTTTAATTTTTAATCTGTTTAAAATTAACAAAACACATAATTAGATAAATATAGCTTTTTTTAAGTGTCTAGATCATTTTAATCCAAGGGTTCAAATGAAGGCAACTGGACTTCTTTGGTTTCTTGAAGACGTTTTGCTTCTCATCCGAGGAGTCATTACCATGACCTGGATGACTGAGAACCTTCACCAGCATATCGAGATCATTTTCACAGTGTAAATCTCCATGAAGACAGCAAAAGTGTTTTAGAATTCTTAAAAATACAACAAATGCTGAAATAACACTTCTAATAACTGCTTGAAGTGTCTTTTTTTCAGGTAAAGGCTTGAGGTAAATGTGTTGATGCATCCTGTTTTATAATGGAAATGAATGAAGGAGCAATGCACAGCCACAGGATAAACAGTTACCAAAAGGACTGACACACACGCACGCACACACACACACACACACACACACACACACACACACACACACACACACACACACACAGGGGCACCACTGTCTGCTGCAGCTTCATGAGGAACATCTGATGTTAATGAGCTGAACTCATTTATTGTAACAGAGCAGAGAAATTAGTGAAATGGAGCAAAAGCTTTTTAGTTTTATACTCATTAATGTCACAAACTCACTCCTATAGAGACATTTTGAAGTCTCAATGGACCTGACCTGCATGGTTTTGGTCTGGGAGCAAACCAAAGTATCTGGAGGAGACCCACAGGCATGATGAGAACATGCTAGCTCCGAGGAGGCCGTAACATACTGATGTTTTATCAACAAAACCTGTTATCAGTCCTTGTTTTTTACATCAGCTGAACACACCTGAAAGCAGTTAAAACGTTTTTGTATTTTCTCATTAATCATCTATAACAAAGTTTTATTGTGTAATATTCTGATCAGAATCCACAAAATGTGGATGTGGACAAACTAATGACGCCCTCTCCCGCCAGTCTTTAGAATTTCTTTGGACAATTATAATTTATTCTGTTCAACTCAGACTTGTCATTATTCATAAAGCTGTGATTTTTTTATTCATTTGGGGCATTGAGGGTTAGAATTTAATATACAGTCATAACTAAAAAATATTACTTTAATATTAACGTAATATGAACATGGTCATTTATAGCCTCAGGTTTTCTTTAATTTTGTTATTTTTTATGATTTTTTTAGTTTATGTTTTGATGAAATATGGTGATGTTAATGCGGTCCTCCTAATCTAGTTGGTTTTTGAGTCGATGAAAGTAAAAGAGTTTTACACCAGGAGAGGAAAACTGGACGTGAGGCTGGGAGCTTAATCAGATCTGTCACACACACACACACACACACACACACACACACACACACACACACACACACACACACACACACACACGTGCCTTAGAAGAAGGGGAATCACCCAAACTTCTTGTCCTGCTCAGAATAAAACTGAGACTAAAGCTCAGAAGTATTTTTAGCTTCTGCTGTTTCTATAATAAACCTTACATCAGTCACGTCTGCATGAGACGTTCTGAATATCTTAAAACAGACATTACTCACCTAAACGGAACAAATGCATCCAGAATATTCAGATTATGTGAGGGAGTGTTTTCCATCACCATCATCATCCAAAGAAGGACATGGATTTACTGTTGGACAGATAGAAATGTACATGTTCATGTCTCTTCTAAGCAACATTCCTATAAGTTTTATTTCCTTTAGACAAACTTTCATTCCTGACTAAGCAGGATTTGTGTTGGAGGGAAATTCAAAGCCAAAAGTCATCAAAAACAGACAAATAAAGGAGGAAGAAAGAGGAGTCAGTGTGTTTGCATCATTCAGACTCTTTGAGTCTCTGATGGTTTATTTTAAACATGTTAAATCCATCATATTTTTCTGTTTGTTCAAACCAACAGAACCTCAGAACACCAAAACCCAAAATAGATGCACTTTTCTAAATCCTTCAAAGTTGAAAAGGAATTTATTTATAGGATTATACATTCACATTCAGATTTATGAAACAAATAAAATTTTATATTTGATTTTTTTTATTTAATAGTTTCATTTATTTTATTCTCCCCCATTGACATATCTTCCCTGTAAACAGATGTTTTAATATCTCTCGCGTCACTGCTGCTCTCGCGAGATTTGAGCAGCAGCGCCCTCTTGTGCGCGTGAGAGGAAGCAGCCGGGGGTTTGAGGTTTACACCGCGGCTAATGATAGCAACGAATACAAACAGAGAAATTACTCAAATATTCGTCTTCACCGACTCTCTGGAGTTCCTGAAAAACCTGCGTGAGGACTTAATTTCTTCTGTTTTCCGCCACATCGCCACCGGGATCGAACATTCCCGCTAATCCTGTGAAGTGGGAAGCGGCCTTCTTTTCTAGCCGGCTTCCCGCTGCAGCTCAGGCGGCCATTGCTGCCAGGAAAGTCCGCTGCTTTCGCTTGGTTGCTTTTTTCGCACCGACAGAACCAGCGGAGCTTCAAATTATTTCTCTTTTTGTTGTTCGAACAGCATCAGCTCCTCTTACAACACCCTCCCATGTTTTCCTCCTGCAGCTGCCGGGTTTTCTCACTTTAAAGTTGCATCTAGAGCCGGGCGGCCTGGTTTGTTTTTGAGCCGAACAATAACAGAAACACACCGAGCCTTCATGCTGGGGCTGCTCTGAAACCGGAGCCGCCCCGGAGGGGGATCATTAATGCACTCTGCGATACCAGCTCCGGACCGGGACCACCATGCCCGGGGATTCTGGGTTTGCCTCCGCTAACCGGAGCTCTTCACCACCAAAGTCCCCGTGCGCATTAATCTGGAGCTGCTGCGCGTTAAACGGGAGAAAGCAGCGTTAAAAGGCGGAGAGAGAGGCTCCACACCGGGCTTTGTGTCTTCATATTTCATGTGTTATGGAAGCGAACCGAGCTGGAGGGGATAAACGGACATTGATATGCATGAACGAGCCTCCGGTGAAGAGGAACCAGTGATCAGACCGGGACTCCCGGTTTGAGGATGGATTGGATCTGAACGGGAATGTGGAACCGGGATTTCTCTCCGCTCAGACTCTTATTATACATGTGGGATTTACTGTCGGGAATCTGAGGTGATTACATCCATCTATGATCTCTCCAAAGCCTCCGGACACCGCTGACAAAGATTTCGCCTCACAGGAAAAGCGGGAGGTTTATCTCTGCTTGGACTTGACTTTCGTGCTTTAACTGACACCTCGAACCGGACCGGACCGGAGGCCCGGGCCAGCCAGCTGAGAGATGAACCCGGTGAATGCGACCTCTCTTTACGTGTCCGTGAGCCGCTCGGTGCTGCACTGCGACCCCCGAGATCCCCGGGACCTGGCGGAGCTCTGCAAGCTGTTACCGTTTTTCCGCCAGTCGCTGTCCTGTTTGGTCTGCGGTGAGTTATAACCGAGTTTATTACGGTTTTATAGCGTTAATGTGTGTGTGTGTGTGTGGTGGGGGGGTTAAAGTGGGGGCGAGCCTTTAAATTATGCTGCGTTTAGGGGGTGTGGGAAATCCTAGCATCGGCAGGAAGTGAGGACATAAACTACAGAATAAAAGTTTATTTTGACTCTAAATAAACGACAGGCGCGTGTTTGATGATCACTGATGGGATTATTGTGAAAAACAAAACAACAGGATAAAACGTAACGACAGTTAGGATGCGGAATTAATTATGTTTTTAAATCCAGATGTCATAGATATAGCTCTCATGTAGCGAGTGTGTTATGTAAAACGTGTTTATAATAATATAAAAGCATCACATCAGGTAGATTTTAATATTTCCACATCTATGATGAGAAGAAAGCTCAAACGACTGAGGCAAACTGGGCTTTACCACCTTGTCTGAAGCGTTTTAGCTGTGAAGCTGCATATTCCGAGGAGCCCTGAACGCAGCACCACGTACAGCTACACCCATCGCTGACACACCCCCCGTCGGTGTGGCGTTTGGCTGCATCTGCTGCTGTTGATGTTGAATATCAGGCTTTTCTGCCTCCATCCTGATTCTCAGTCACCAAAATAAAAGATGTAACTAAAACCTAAAAGACTGATTCATTACATCAGAAACTCCTGGTTTTACAGTGAATATTTCTATTACATAGACATTTTTATACACATCACACCTAATACCTAAGGTTTTTTATTTTGTGTGAATTTGAGATTATGTAAGGTGCTGTTTTGCTTTAAACGAGTCAGATTTTCTTATTTGAAGCCATAGATCCACACATTTAGCTGAGTTTTACTTTATTCTTTCTCACACAAACTGAAATAGTTTATTTTTGTGCACATAAATTAGAAATGCTTCCCAAACTACTTTAAAAATCTGGAAATAATAGTTTTACCTGCACAGATACCTGTCTGCTTTATAAACCATGCATAGACTAAGTATGAGTCTTTGTGGATCATAGACTCTGTGATGATGCTGCTCTTCCAGCGGGCTCAGCTGAGTGTGTGGGCTCGGTTGTTTCTCATGAATGGACCTTCATCCTTTTTCCGTCTGCAGCTGCGCTCTTTAAAAGCTCGTGTTGCTAAGGAAGCTCCTCTCAAAGAGCTACTGTCATCCAGTTCGACGGGCTGCCAAGCACCACTCAGGTTTACAGTTGGCTCCTGCAACAGGAAGCGGACAGAACTCGGCTAATATGAGAGAATGAAATGGTTTATAATCTCAGATTAGCTGTTGTTGCTTCTGTGTTTAATCTCGGGTGTGATTACTCGTCCTGATGATGGTTTATGTTTGTTTGTTTGGATCAGGTAACTTGCTGCAGGACCCCATCGCTCCCACCAACTCCTCATGTCAGCATTACGTGTGTCGGGGCTGTAAGGGTCAGAGGATGCAGCTGAAGCCGTCCTGCAGCTGGTGTAAGGACTACACCCGCTTCCAGGAGAACAAGCAGCTCTCGTTGCTCGTCCACTGTTACAGGAAGCTCTGTCTCTACATCACCCAGTCGCCGCTCGCGCCACACATAGCCAGCGCCGCCGGCGACTCGCCAGACCTCCAGGCTATCCTCAATGAGGGACTGACTTTGGCCGAGAGCGAGCCGGAACCGGAGGACGTGTTGGATCCGGTGACGCTGTCCCAAACCGTGTCCGCCTCAGAGGTGGTTCAGTCTGACGGGGCTCCGCCCCTCAGGAACATCAAGCGTGAGCAGTGGAGCCCATTGACCGCTAACGGGCTTTATGATTGTAACGGGCTAGTCAGTTCGGACTCGCTACAGCCCGTCACCGTGGAAACGGGAGAAGGTGTTGTGAAGCAGGAGAGCTTCTCAGAGGAGCTGCCCGTGTGCATGAGCGTCACAGGCAGCGGGGAGGCGGGGCTTTGTGACATCAGCACTTTTGGTGAGGACCTCAAACATGGTGGGGGGCCTTTATTGTTGAGTGTGGAGGAGGTGCTCCGGACTCTAGAGACGGACACGGACCCTGACTCCTCGTCTGAGCCCACCCCCCTGCACGACTACCACCCATCTGTACCTCAGTCCAACATCAACGGGCCCCACCACCTCCTTGACCCCTCCTGCCTCTCCCACGACAACAACCCCCGTCTCCTCCAGCCTCACTCGCAGCTTCCCCCTCAGCCCCCCATAGTAACAGCTCGTGTCCCGCTGCGGTCTCATCGGAAGCGCTCGCGCTCAGAAAGCGACAGCGAGAAGGTGCAGCCCCTCCCCATTTCCAGCATTCTACGAGAGCCCGCCGTCAGTGCCATCAGCACCCCTCACCACCCCATCCCCGCCACCACCACCAAACACGAGCCTAGGTTCTCTGCAGTTACGCCTCACCCCCACCTCGCTCCTGTTCCTAACGGCGGCCCCCCCAAGGTGGGCAAGACCATGCTGGTCTCTAGCAAGACTCTGAAAAAGACCATGGAGCATCACGGGGCCAACAAGAAACCTTATACGAAGGCTAGACAGGGGGCCCCCAAGCCCCGCACACAGCCCAGAGACAGAGTACCCCCCCACCCCCACGCTCACCCCCTCACACACCCACCTAGCCCCTCAAAGCCACTGTATAAGAAACCTGTGGAGAAGAAGGGCTGCAAGTGCGGCCGAGCCACCCAGAACCCTTCGGTGTTGACCTGCAGGGGGCAGCGCTGCCCCTGCTACTCCAACCGCAAGGTGAGACACCAGCTATAGCTTACTGTGTTAGCATACCATGATGTTAGCATACCACATTAGCTTACCACATCAGCTTACCAAGTTAGCATACCACATTAGCATACAGTGTTAGCTTACCCCGTAATCTTAGCCATTAGCATCATGTCCATAAATGTAGTCTGTGAGCAGCTAAACTAGCTAACGCTGCTTCAGCCTTTAATCCTCCTGATCCTGGACTAATGAAGACTATTGTTCAATACAAGGATGAAATGTTCTCCAGCTGCAGACCGGTTCTCACCAGTTCTGGTTGTTTGCAGGCGTGTCTGGACTGTATCTGCCGCGGCTGCCAGAACTCCTACATGGCCAACGGAGAGAAGAAGCTGGAGGCCTTTGCCGTGCCAGAGAAGGCTCTAGAACAAACCCGACTCACGTTGGGCATCAACCTCACAAGTATCACCGCTGCCGCCCTCCGAAGCCCAGCCAGCAGCTCTCCAGGCAGCACCCTCCTCAACGTCACCACGGCAACGGGCGCCCCCGTCTCAGCCGCCTTCCTGTCCGGCGCTGGGCACGACAACCGGGCCTTCGAAGACTCGCTGGAGATGCGGTTTGACTGCTGAGGTTTGGGTCCTCCTCCGGTCGGTCGTCATGCACATTCCCCGCCCGCCGGGCGCCAGCGTCCGGCTGACCTGCAGAGGCGAAGCCAGAACAAGGCAGCTACAGCGACGGGCGGTGCCGAGGGTCGCCCTCCGTCCATCGCCCCAAACTGCACCGTGCTCGTGGAGAGAAGAAGAGATGTAGCGTTACTGTACGTGCAGAGGTTTCATTTCAGTGGGAATAGTTTCCTTTTGTTGAGTTTTCTGGGTAAAAATCAGTAGAGCATGTGGTGTAGCGACGCCAGGGTGTGTGTGTGTGTGTGTGAGAGAGAGAGAGAGAGAGAGTGAGAGAGAGAGAAAGAGGGAATAATGCTGAGGTGTAGACAGGTAAGACTGGTGTAATTTATAAAGGACGTTTTTGTACATGGACTCCTCGGTTACCTTTTATCTCATATTTTATAAGTTCCATTAAAACCAGTGGAACCAGTTCAGGAGCAAATCTGCATTCAACCAGAATATTTTCACACTGGTAGTCTAGATTACGCCGCTTAACCACCAGAAACGAAGCATTATTGAGACTTTCTACTCTTACAGGATGTGAATTTTAACACCAGCAGCAAGGGTTGAATTATGCCTGTTGAATGTTTTACTACGTGAGCCACTGAAACTACTTAATAGTACTCTGAGGTGTTGTATACTTACAGGAAACGTGTATTTAACCAGTAAAATTGTGAATTTTAAGTCAGCTGACCTGCCGGTGAAAACTCCTCTCCCTGGTTTGCTGTTTTCTACGTCGTCTTTTTGCGTGTTTGTGTCCATGAAGCACTTTCTCACACCACCCCCCGTGTGTTGAATAGCTCTGGTTGATTGCAGACGCTGTTTCTGATCAGAGTTTTGTTTGTGGAAGCTGCTAAAAACCACAAAAGACTCCCGTGAGGGAGGCGCTCCTGCTTTCCTCGTCCTTGGTTCTGTTTTTACTAACATTTGGAGGTTTTACTGGACATCTTCTAACACCACCCCCCACCCCCCTGTGTGGCGTGGTTCTCGCCTGACGACTCGATCCGGACCGGTTCTGTCTCTGCTCACTTCCTCTCATCTTTTTAGTGTTTGTTTCTAGAGTCTCCAAACTGTTTGTTTTGTTTTCCCTCTGGGCATTTAAATATCTGTAATATAACTGTAACATATTTCCACAAAAAAGAAACATGAAAACCTAAAACTGCTGTTTGTTTTCTTTATCAGAGCTGTAATCTACCAAGTGGCCACTAGAGGGCTCCTAGAAGCTTATGATTGCAGTAATTAAAAAGCTCCAGCAGGGGGCAGAGTCCTTAAAATATTTACTGAACTGAATAATTTAGCATTTTAACAATTTATATCTAAATAAATTCTCACTTATGATAACGAGGTTTTAGTTTTAAATAAATAATCCAGATGATCATTTTTATAATTTCTAAGATAAAACCATCAGAGGATGGAGTTCAGTTTCTCCTTTTAAAACAAACTCCCTCATGTCTAATCAATCACTTGAAAATAAGATCATTTCAGATAATAAAAAGCACATGGGGAGGTTTTATGTACTTGCACTATAGCCTTACTTAAAAATGGCTGCAAAGAATTATGAGATAAAATATTATTTTTCAAATCAAATTCCCATCATTCCCTGAAGGAATGCACACCGCCCGCCACCGTTCACACCACAGTTTTAAACAGGTTGAGAGAGGTTGGAGTTACAGCAGCGTTGGTAGAATAATGCATCATATTTAGCTGAATGTGGAGTTAAAAAGAGGAGCTGAAGCTGCTTTTGTTACACTTTTAGAAAACCCAATCCACCCTGGTTAATACAGCCATCTGCAATACAACCTATTAATCCAAAAATCGCAGTTTAAGCTTTAAAATACTGCTGAATAAAACATTAAAGCATCATATTTTACTTGCCTATTGCTATTTTTTAATTTGTAAAATCAACCTTTCAACTGTCACTAAGAAAAAAGCAAAGGAACTTTTATTAGATTTTTATTTAGCAATAAGGTTTGTGATATAATTTAAATTGATAATGAAACACAAACAATATTAAATTCACTTTTTTATTCAAAGATCTCTATATTATTAATTTTGTTATTAGAGCAGGTTTCAGTAGGATGTAGAGATTAAAATATTCCCCACATAACGACTTGAAGTGAAAATATGCTGAGATTTATTTTTTTATCTCAGGACTATGGGGTCAAAATGGGCTCAGCTCCATGTAAACTCGAACAAAGAAATTGTAAATTCGAACCAAAAAACTTGAAACTTGAAAAAATAAATTGTAAATAAAAACAGTAAATAAAAAATAAATATAACTTTGAACCTAAAACTGCAACCAAAAACAAAAAACAAATTTCATGAAGGAAAACTAAATGAAACAAAAGTTGTGGCCGAGTTTACGTTTCTCTTCCTCCTCTGCTCTCAGGCCTGAGTTTACGTTTCCAATACTTTCTTTTCGTTTAGGAAGCTGAGCCTGATTTGACATGGGGGGGCGGGCTTTGGGCTCATTGGCTGCATGGGAAATGAATGACAGCTGGGTGAAAGCGCTTAGGTTTGACGTCATTTCCGCCCAGGTCGTGTTTCTGTTGTTAGCAGTAGCTAGCCTAGTGAACTAGACCAATTCTTGCTTTGCAGAGTTTGGTCTAGGCACGCTTCATTGGAACCCTCGCAGCCCAAACCACTGCTGTGTCTATCCAATCACAACTCGCTATAGTTTTGGTTGGGCCAATCACAGCGCTCTATATCATGGGCCAATCACAGAGCGGGAGTAGCCGATGACGTCAGCGCTGCGGCCGCGAACGCCGCGAACCCAAGCAACATGGCGGCAACTCGGAAAACACGTTCGTTTGAAACGGCTTTGTCATCAACATTGGATTATTTAGACTCCAACGTGCGTAAGTCTGTCTGATATACTTAGCGGCTTCTTATTGTTATCAAACAAAGTAGTGCAATGTCCCAGTACACCTGATATTCACGTGTTTTTATACAAAAACGACAGAAATCATTGAAGCTAGACGCTATTAAAGCCTCCCGCTTTTCCGTCGCCGTGATTACGTCATGTTGTTCGTCACTCTGATTGGTCCTAGCGCTATCCAATTGCGTGCTGACATTTTGAAAGACAACCGTAGATCCCGCCTCACGACTGAGAGCCGTCAATGGTTCGTGGCCAGACTATATATACACATATATAGGATGGCTTGCCAGGCTAGAATTACACAGCATCTTTGTCAGATCACATCCATTTCTATTTAGCTCATTTTAACTTGAAAGTGAATGTGTGCGGATTCTCACAGATCTCAGTAACATGGAAGGTAGCCTAACCACCAAGCATGAAGCATATGCATCATTTTACACACAAGATTAATGCTAAGTTGCATCTAATTACTGATAATATGTCTCCAATCCTGGTCCACGAGATCTGCTATCCAGCATGTTTTACTTTCTAACTCCTGCACACCTGATTTTAAAAACCAGAAGGTCTGCAGAGCTTAAAGACCACTAATTCAACCACTGACTCAGTTCTGTAGGAGCGTGTAAACTTGGGTTTAATAAATTAGCAATAATATTGGATGAGACCTG